>JAJIZJ010000113.1:0-87205 GCA_022606455.1 Callitettix versicolor
CAGAATCAGTAAACTTATATTTTCCGGAATTAGAGGAAGGACTTCCAGAAGTAGACGATGCTCAATCGATGTTAGCCAACATAGATGAAACGGAAGATATCTTAGTCGACTTGGCAGCAGCAGAAGATAACGCAGAATTAAAAACGGCAAAAATTAAAGGGAGACACCCTAACACCAAACAAAAAATCCATCTATCAAAAATTAAAAGACCAAGGAAAATCAGTAAAATTCCAAAATCTAATGATCCTTCTATAAATCCTGTTCCAGGTCCCTCCTCTTCCTTCAGGGAGTAATTAAAGATAAGCTAGAGATAATTTATGTAGAAAATAAAGTTAATATTAAGAAAACTAGGTATACTTCAACCAAGTATAATTTCCACAAAATAATTGTTCAGTGAAATATAAAAAATTCATCAGTTCTATAATAATAAATTACCATTAGAGCCATAAATAGAAAATATGTGGGCATTTGAAAGTGTAATAGACGTAAGTTGTAAAATTAAAGCTAAAGAAATAGTATATTTGCTGAAATTGCTTATTGTAAATGAAATATACTATAATATTTATAAGTTGTTATTTGTACCAACCAAATATGAATCAGGATATAACTGTAATTCCTAGAGTAAAATATATGTTAATGTCTAAATCTAAGTTAGGTAAGGTTAAACTCTTAGGTTTAAACAGTAATTGTAAGAACAAAATTCATTCAAAATCTCTATGCTCATTGGAACAAATAACTAATCATAATCTTGATTGTGAAACATCTATAATACAATCCGGCAAGACGGACAGCTACAAATATTCTGCATTGGAGATTCCTGAAAATTTAATATGGATTCCTGAAATGAACCAATATTTGGCAATTTTACCTCAAAAGGAAACTACAGCAAATACACTTCGAGGATCTACTTAATCAGTCCCAACAATGATTCAATTCTTTATCAAGATAAACAATTGTATCATTTAATTTAGACAACTATATCAAAAAATTCATCAACATTCAGTTATTACAACAAAAATCAGCATTTGGACCATCATCATATTTGGAAGTCTTCTCCTGGTGATTATTTATATTGTGTTTAAAAGATTTGCGGGAAAGGACCAACGTCAACCCAGCACTCAACCACCCCCGGAAGTTTTGTTTAGGGATGGAGGAGTTATATAGACAATTATTGTAAACTTTGCTAGATTTAGTGTTAGACTT
This sequence comes from Callitettix versicolor, assembly GCA_022606455.1. NCBI lineage: Eukaryota > Metazoa > Arthropoda > Insecta > Hemiptera > Cercopidae > Callitettix > Callitettix versicolor. The sequence continues at coordinate 1,204 of JAJIZJ010000113.1, forward strand.
AGCTATATTTAATGCTGACAGTTTAGCTTTTAGCACAGTAAGCATTTTCATGTACCTAGAGAAGAAAGAGCAGAAGCTCAGTGTGAATCGAGGTCTCACTCAGTTCGCATCTCAATGTATATGAGACGAACTTAAGCAATTATAATAAGTTACAAGTGCATATTAACATTGTATTGTAATTAATAAAAAGTTGTTTTTTTAAAAAAGCGTCATCCTCGAAACCATACCATAACTTATATGTACCAATGGCCGTTTCAGCTCACTGAGTAAATAGATTATCACTGAAGTTATACAGGAGAGGTCCTAGTAACACTCAATGGTGCACAAATGCACCACTTTTTAAATTTACCGCGTCTATACCACCTAAATCGCGTTGAGTCTAGAAAGTGGTCTTCATATGTACCAGCGATTCACTCACGCTGTGAACATTCAAGGGAAGTGTTGTGCTGGCATTAATTAATGATTTATGATCACTATACAGCAATATTTTACAAGGTAAGTTAAAAATCATAATAAATAAATATTACTTTTAATATATTTGTATAATAAAACTACACTTTTAGTATTTGGAAGATGGGCAGTTAGGCTTCAACAATATAGTTATGATATTGTTCACCGAAAAGGAAAAGAAAATGTCGTTCCAGACGCATTGTCACGGACGATTCAAGATGCAGATGTTAACCTAATTACAGTACCCGATGTTGTGGAAGATAAATGGTATAATGGAATGGTGTCGAAGGTAACGTCTAAACCAGCGATGTACCCAAAGTGGATGGTTCAAGCTGGGAGATTATTGAAAGATACTGGAAATGCAACAGGCGAACCTAAATGGAAAATTGTTCTACCAAAGAAACTAAGGATAAAAGCACTTTGGGAATGCCATAATTCTCCGACTTCAGGTCATTTAGGGGCATTCAAAACCACCAAAAGAATAACTAAAATTTATTACTGGCCTAAAATTAAAGCAGATGTAATGAAAGTCAAGCAGTAGCTAAACCAGTATATTCACATTCTGAAAACTCTATAGTGAAACATCTTGAAGAAAACATATTTTTGCAATTCGGAGTACCTAAATCAATAATTTGCGATAACGGTACACAATATACCAGTAATAAATAATACCTTTGAGACAAGTCGAAGTATAATTATTTTATTTCCTCCCCTCCAGGATAGGAATGTATCTTGCGGTAATGGTCAAAAGCTCCTTATTAACGTGAAGTTACTCCGCATATGCTCTGATAATCCTGTCGGGAAGGACAACCAAGATTGCTATTCAGATCAACGCAAAACTCGGTGGTGTCCCGTGGTCGGTGAATGTACCCTTAAAAGGATTTATGGTTGTCGGATTTGACGTGTGCCACGACACTAAAGCAAAGCAAAAGGGAAATCCTTCGGTGCTATGGTTGCATCTCCAGATGCATAACCCAGTAACATTTCGCCGTTAATTTAAACCGAAGGGTTATGGAATAGTTTCATTTGTTTAACGTATTGCCAGTCACGCCTGCGACACCAAAGAAGAAACATCTAAATAGTGAATAGTGAACAGTGAGTGAGTCTGAATACCAGTGAAGTTAGTGAGTCATAGTGCACGCCCAGCCCAGCCAAGCCAAGGATACCAGTGCAGTGCAAGTGCAAGTGAAGTGAAGTGAAGTGAAGTGCAGTGCAGTGAAGTGCTGTGCAGTGCCAAAGCTCAGTGCCGCCAAGCCAGTGCACCGAAGGCTTGCCGCAACTCCATCAGCGGAGGCACTGATCCTCGCCGCGGAACACAGTCCGTGGCCCTGAAAAGGACCGTTTTTTCAATTCTCCCCTATAAGTCCGCAAGTGGTGTGCGTCTTGTAGAGGGCCCCCATTTACTGTACATCGAGGCATACCCCTTCAGGGTATGTCTCAACCGACCGAGTGAAGAAGGGAAACAAATACTTGTTCTGTCATCTTATAAGACTGATGAAATGAAATTATTACTAGCAAATACTGAAAAGGGAGATATTCTTCCGCTTATTTCTGGACAGTTTGATGAAGAAATTGGCGCCCAACGTGGGGCAAGCAAGACAAAGTTTGTATTAAAAAAAAAGGGGTCCAAAGAAATCAATGTGTTTGTTTTGTCCAATTTTTGATTGTATGGCCTATGTACAATGTTATTCAAACCTTAGGAATTAGATAACGGTAAATACAAATATTGTTTATTCCTTGTTTGTTTTTGCAAAGCTTTGTGTACTACTTTCAGTGAATGCTGAGAGATAAGGAGACTTTGATAATTTATATTTTCACTGGTCGTGTAATTGTGTTTTGTTTATGGATGTAAGTATTTGTTTTTAGTTCAAGCTTGGTTTAACAGTATAGGAATTTAATGAATTGTTTGTCCGCTAGTTATATATTGTTCTTGTATAGATGAATTTTATTTTGGAGGATTAGTGGTGTCTTTGTGAAGGTTAGCCTATATTTTCGTGTGAATTGATATCTTTCGTATTCTTTGCTCATTTGTTTATGACGTAGAGTGACTGTAATTTTTAGTGTATTTCAAAATCAGTGGAATGGCGTTTTTTATAGACACGTTAGCTCGAGATGAACTCGAATATGAACTGAAACTTAGAGGTATCGATGATGTTCCGACAGTTGAACAAATGCGTTCTACTTTGCGACGTTTGATAAAGTTAGAAAAAGAAGGTAGATTTTTGTATCCAGTCGTCACATTCGAGAGCTCAGAAGAGTTAGAAATTTGTAAGGCGAAGTTATCAGAAGTAAATAAGTTAATTGGCTCATTCGAAGGAACTCGTCAGGATTCTAAATTTTTAAAAATTGATACAAAGATATCACATATTTTACTTCGTGCCGAGCGAATAAGTACCGACGATCAGAAGCTCCTAGAGGCAAGATCCAATTTTTAAAAGGTATTTTAAAGGAAATGGAAACGTTAGAAGCCAAAGTGCAACCAGCAGAGGTTCCACGCAGTCAGCCAGCAACACTAATCGACCAAACAGCGTCATGTTCGGACCCAGCTCAATATGAAAATAATTCCGGCCCTCCTACCATAATAATCAAAAAAACTCAAATTCCTGTTTCACAATAGGGTGTTACGTTTTCGGGTGATTTTAGAAGTCTTAGTATCAATGCGTTTCTAGAGCGAGTGGATGAATTGTGCACCGCTAGAAATAAGAACGCCGTAGATTTGTTTGAATCAGCAATTGACTTATTCAAGGGACCAGCCTTAATATGGTTTCGAGCTATTCGAAAACTTTGTAACAACTGGTCTGACTTGACGAGAATACTCAAAGAAGAATTTCAACCTCCGGATTATTGAAGAAGAACTCTGGGAAGAAATTCGTACCAGATCTCAAGGTCACAATGAGAAGATAGGAATGTATCTTGCGGTAATGGAAAATTTGTTTTCAAGTGACTTCCAAACCTACCCACCGAGCAAGAAAAATTAAAAATAATTCAACGTATCATTGCGCCTTATTTCATTGAACGTTTAAGCCTACACAATGTAAACACCGTCAAAGATCTTCTTGTTTTGGGTCGACAGCTTGAACATAGCAGAATAATAGCCCATAAACTTAAACCACCTTCTGCAAATCGCAGAGACGTACTAGAACCGGACCTAGCGTATCAAGATTTCCAGAGAAGAGAAGTGCCTCGTGCAAATATGGTGAACACGATGGGTTCCAGAAGTGAATATAATCTCAACGGCAATACAGATATAGCTTGTTTTAAATGTAAAATTAAAGGACACAAGTTCCGTGATTGCAAAAGGACAAATGGAAACAAGTTCTGCTATAAGTGTGGTGAAGATGATGTGACGCGTTTTACGTGCCCAAGATGTAGGCCGGGAAACGAAAAATAGGACGTATAATCGTCGGCGTACGTTCCACGTCCAGAGAAGACCGACAAGTAAAGAAGAATGAAATAACTGGCTCTGCGAAATTTCTAATTTTAAGTATAAAAACAAGATTAATGACTTGTTAAAGAACCATTCCGACGATAAGCGTCCTTATGTAATAGTAAAAGTGTTTGGTTCTGCACTTGTGGGATTATTGACTCAGGTGCAATAATTAGTGGTCGGGTGCACTTTAGTGGTTGGGAAGCGTTAACAAAACTAAAGTGTAAGTTGAATAAAAGTGAACTTGATTGTGTTAAAGTTGCTGACGGAAGATTGTGTAAGATTAAAGGTGTGGTTGATGCTGTAAAACGACAACAGCTCGAAGAATTGCTGACGGACGGACTTCATGTGTCAATTTCAGTCGACCTTTGATGACGGACGGACTAGGTGTGACTACGTTATATCCATCTGCTAATCTTATTTTCACAGATGGTTCTGTAGATGAACGTGATAATGTTGGGTGTAAGTGTATTCACTGGACGAAACGTATAAGTGATGGATGCCCTCAATTTGTAGTGTCTTTTACGGCCGAACTCTTGCCATCCTAAAGGCTTTGAACACTATTAAATTCGATAGTTTGCATTACGTAGTTTGTTCTGATTCAAAAAAGTGCCCTCCAGGCAATCCGATATGTATTCGGTAAAACCCTCTGGTTCAAGATATTCTGGTGCTCTGTCCATAGACTTGAACTACGAGGTGCAAGAGTATCATTTATCTGGATTCCTGGCCACTCATGAATATTAGGAAACACTGTAGCGGATAATGCGGCAAAGGAAGCAACTTTTCTTGCCATGCACTCAACGTGTAATCGTGTCTGACTTTCTTTGTCAACGTAAAACATTTAAATCATCTACAGTGGAAAATGAATGGGCAGCTACAAGCAGAAATAAATTGAGGGTAATCAAGCAAGCAGTTCGTCCTTGGGGTCGTCAATACGTGCAAGTCGCAGAGAAGAGGTGGTGATCACCCGCCTTCGCATTGGTCACTCCATGTTAACTCATGGATTTCTGATGGGACGGGGACCCACCTGAATGCGGAATTCTGTAGGGAAACCATCACAATTAAACATATACTGCTCGATTGTGATGGTTTTCAAATGTACGTGTTATGTGTGGTCTGGGATAACTGTTTGCAGACGATGTTGGAGATAGTGCCTCGACCGTTGACCAGGTTCTTGAATTCCCTTCATCATCTAAATGTTCTAAATAAAATTTAATTTATATAGTTGTTATTTCTTTTTGTGTTATATTATTTATTTATTTTATTTATATAAATTTATTTCTATGTTATGTTTTTATATACCTTTACATGAATTGTTATTAAATCTTATTCATTATTAATTGTTATTTAGTTCTTAAGTATTTATTATTAATATAGTTATACCTACTAATTAAATTTTGTTCCAAATTTAATTTTACAAATATAGTTTGTTGTAGTTCTATTTATATGTGTATATATATATAATATATATATATATATATATATATATATATATATATATGTAAGTATATTTTGTTAATTCCCTTTTTTTATATATACTTTCATTTTAGCATGACGGCGATGATAACCTTAACGGTTTTTCGCCGGAAAAAAAAAAAAAAAAAAAAAAAAAAAAAAAAAAAAAAAAATACAACATAAGATCGATTGAGGCGAGACTGAACCTATAAAGCAAAGGTATTATCCTATCTCCCCGTACGTACAAAACATTATGAATAATGAGCTAGATCAAATGCTTGCAGATGGAGTAGTTGAAAGGTCCAATAGTCCATGGTCGTCTCCAGTGATTCTTTTGAAAAAGAAAGATGGAACTAACCGTGTATGCGTTGATTTTAGAAAAGTTAATAAAGTCACTAAAAAGGATGCATATCCGCTACCATATGTTAGTGCCATTCTTGATAGGCTGATAGATGCTAAGTATTTGACTTCATTAGACATTAAATCGGCATATTGGCAAATACCGTTAGAAGAAAAAAGTAAAGAGAAGACCGCATTCACAGTACCAGGACGTGGATTATTTCAGTTCGTCAGGATGCCATTTTCACTACATAATTCACCAGCTACCTGGCAACGACTTATTGATCGAGTATTAGGAGAAGACCTGTCACCTTATGTTTTCGTGTATTTGGACGACATTATATGTGTAACAACAACGTTTGAATTGCATATCGAAGTATTGAGTAAAGTCTTTCAGAGGTTAATTGTTGCTGGACTGACACTGAATAGAGAAAAATGCCAGTTTTGTCGAGATGAGTTACGCTATTTGGGGTATCTAGTAGACGTCAACGGTCTCCACGTGGACCCAGAAAAAGTTAAAGCCATTTTAGAATTCCCTAGGCCACAGAATGTTAGGCAGCTGAGAGGATTTTCGGGTGTGGCATCTTGGTATCGGCGCTTTGTTCAGAACTTTTCCTCAATTGTCGCTCCTCTGACTAATTTAACAAGAAAAACCCAAAAATGGTTATGGAGTGAAGAGACAACATAGCATCCATAAGATCTTCTTATGGATAGTAGTAGGCTTTCTATTTTCCAGTGGCTAAATGAAAGTCAAGCAGTAGCTAAACCAGTACATTCACATTCTAAAAACTCTATAGTGAACCATCTTGAAGAAGATATATTTTTGCAATTCGAAGTACCTAAATCAATAATTTGCGATAACGGTACACAATATATTTTGCATTGATTCCAATAGTTTTTTGTTTTGTTTTTTTGTCATATATAATATGGCTTTTAAAAATATAAAGGAGAGACTGGTTACTGCACCAGTGCTGACCTGTCCCGATTTCTCAAAGCCCTTTATCTTACAAACTGATGCCTCAGGAGTTGGCATAGGATGTGTACTGGCACAGAAACATGGAGACGGAGAAAAGGTGATAGCATATGGCAGTCGTAGTTTGACTAAAGGTGAACGTCTATTTTCTACTACCGAAAGTCCACCCGGCAGAAGACGATGATAAATGAGTAGGGGAACCGTCATTTAGAACGAACAAATCAAAATTAGACCTGATTGCTTCAATTCGTCTTCCTCTAGAGTTATACGATAACGAACCCCAGGAGGTATGATGACCATTAAAATCAACTGTAAGTAAAATTGGTCGTGGCAACTGAGATATTAAATCATACAATTCATTATTTGAAAAATCTTAACTCGGCGGCAAGTAAAGGCAGCAGATGGTAAGTTTGAATGGGACGGTAGTCTGTATCGCAACAACTTGTAAAGGTGTTATTAATAGGAAGGGCGGGAGGGTAAAGCAACCCCTCCATTTACCCTCCTTCAAGCCTTTGCATGTATTTCTGTACTCTTAAGATCCTCCCCTACCCCACCCTCTCACCCTCCTGAGTGTTGTGATTGGTTCTTCCTCCCCTCCGTCGCTTTCCCCTCGTGCCGTGATTGGTTCTTATGGACGCACCCCCTGTGCGGTGGTTGGTTGCCCTCACCCCTGTCGCCAACTCTGGTGCACCCTCCAGATCGGTTGTGATTGGTTTTCCTCCACCGCTTTCCCTCGTGTTGTGACTGGTTCACGCACCCCCTGTGGTTGGTTGCCCCTCCCGCTAACCCTCTGGCGTAGTTTGTGTAACAACTCTTCGCCATTTTGTCGTCGCCATCTTACCTCCAGCAACGTACGCTGGTTGGTCTACACAAAGGTTAGGAAAAACAATATTTTATGCTTCAATACATTTTTATTGTGCAACACCTGCATGCAAACAGGATTTAATGTCAATATTACAAATTATTGCCATCAGGCTAAACGTCTTGCCACCAGTACCGACGTGTAGTACAATTTTTTCCGCATGTGCGCAATCGAGCTTGTGAGATAATGAGTTGCACTCGTGCGATATAAATTGTTACGGTCAGCGTCTGCCGCGTGCATACGTAGGAGATAGCAAGGCAAGCGGCCACGTGGTGTACACTCTGTACATATAAGGTCGCACGCGTAGCGAGGAAAGCATTGCCGGGCAACATGCCAAAGTGAGAGAGACGAAGGAATTGAAGAAATACGAAGAAGAGACAGTGGCGCAGATTGCAAGGTATGAAGCAACGTCCTGCAACCTCCAAAACCTGTTGTTGAAAGTATGTAAAATTATACAGTCATATGTTTCAGGGAGGTGAGACGCATAATAAGATCTGCTAGGAGCATCGATGGCGGAATAGAGGAGATCAATCTACGTAATATTGTGGTCATCTCGTGTAAAGTAGGTACGGGGACCGAAATATATGAGCACGTGAGCGACTACAGATGGTCACAAAGTTGGCTCGCTCCTGCAGCTCCGCCAGCGACCTCCTAATGTCCGAGATAGATACACTCTCGGACATGAGCACAATTTCTCCACACGGTGAAGACCTGGATACATTGGAAAGTATCTTAGAGCAAGGTATAATAAACCAAGGTCTGTGAGGGAAAAATTCAATCACTTTTGGCATATATTATTTATATTTATTTTTCAAAATTTCCCCGACAAAACTCAGAACGTTGACGTCGTTGGGGGCTTTCGAACTAATGGCTGAGTTAGATTGAATTTTTCCTCACACAAACACATAAACACACATACACAAACACATAAAAATATAACAATTGGATTGTCCTCTGTGTTCTACGGGGTTGGAACCGTCGAACCTGTGCGGTGAAGCCGTCACAGTCGCCCACATTATAATCCAGGGTAGGCAGAAGGCCTACCCCTTGTGGAAGTAGCTCCAACCATCGCTACTTCCGGTGACTACCACTCCATAACAAAAATGTAGTCCCCATTTTTTTTTGGATTTTTATTTATTTAATTTTTTTGTAACGATTTACACATTGCTAGGCACAACACACATAGTTAGGGGAGAATTAACTCCACGCTAGTGACCGGTTTAGAGGAGAATTAACTCCGTGCCAGTGACCAACACACACACACACGTGCGCAGGTTTACAGGAGAACTAACTCCGTGCCATTGACCTACACACACACACACACACACACGCCCTAAGCAATGAGTAAATCGAAATAATATTTAGCGCTCCTAAAAGCACATTTACTAGACGCGTTGTTGTGGTGGGGCAAAACGCACTTTAAATATGTACAAGTATTTTCTGCAATATTAACTGTCTCCGGTAACGCAGACACGTTTGGGTGAAAACGTCTCAAAAACCGCGCCTTTTCCTAACCTTATGTAAAAATGGTCGAAAAAGGTTTTAACAGTTCTCTAACGGTATTACCTTAAAAAACAACGTTCCCGTCGTACCAATCGATTTGATGGTAACGCGTCCGAAGCCAACGTGCAGTTTTTCGACTTTTATCGTTAAGATTGTGAAAATCATACGGCGGCTTGAAAACAGTGACGTTGTAAGAAAATCGGCTAATGCCGGCGGAGGCAGCTGACGTTAGCAGCTGATGGGCTTAGCGACCCCACCATACCTCTAGCTCATTCTACTCTCACTCATTTACTCCACATACACACAACACACAACATCCACAAACACACTCCCTCACACAAACACATACACACCCGCAGGGGGGTGCAGACTAGCTGCACCTAATGAGAGGACCTAGATGAACCTCGCGGCACCCGAGTGTAACACACACTTACACTTACAGAACTACACTTACGATTTAAACACTTTACACACACACATACATTTAGGGATTTGCTGTACTTGTTCCGTTACGTCTGGGAGTGGCGATGCTACCTGGTTTCCTTTGGCGGGATCAAGTATGTGGAACCTGATGTGTGCCTAGCACTGCCGAGGACCTATGATGGGATAAGTTCTGGGACCGAGCAGCCTATAGGCGTCTGGCAAGCACATGAACGTTGAGTTATGGGTGTCGGAGCCCATAGCTGAGTCTATCGAAACAAGTGGTTGCATTCTGTGAGTTCATAGAGGGCGGCTGCCAGTGGTACTTGGGTTTGGGGAACCGTAACTGTGTACCGGAACCTATTCCTAAAATATTCTGGAGTGCTGACAGACCATGTATTTCGGCTCCAGGATATCTGGAGGTCCCCCCCATTTTTTTTTTTTTTTTTTTTTTTTTTTTATTGTGGGTTCTCGCTTTAGTTCGAGTATCCTGGGCTGCTGGTGGTCGTTTGGGTGCACCCTGTGCCAGTTGTTCGAAACATCTTCGTTCATGAATCGCTCGGTAAAACAAACTATGGATGAAATAACAAAAAACGCCAAAATTTCGTTGAAGAGACATCGTTCAACTGTATCTGATGAGTCTTCCAGTTCAGATAATCATGATGTAGAATCGTTGGTAGCTTCAATTTCAGAACTACCAACTCCAAAATTTTTAGTGTTTAGCAATCAGGAGGAAGGTGCAGATCTGTCAAAGACGTCGCCCTTCCTTATACATAAGGCGATTTCGGGTAGAGCAGGTTTTGTAGCTTTTATTAAGAAGTTACAGAATGGAATATTATTAGTGGAAACTAAAAATGAGAAACAGAGCCGCTCGTTGATGAAAATGACCTCCTTCTTCGACCTGGTCAAGGTATCTGTGGTACCCCACAGGTCTTTGAACTCAGCGAAGGGGGTTATTACATGTAGAGATCTTTTACATGTAAGTCTCGAGGAGATAAAAACGGAACTAGCATCGGAGTCCGTGATTGACGTGACACGCATAATGCGCAGCATAAATGGGCAGAAGGTATCAACTCCCTCGTTGATACTAACCTTTGGGAAACCTACACTACCTGAATTCATTTATGCCGGATACCAACGGCTTTCAGTGCGACCATATGTTCCGAACCCTCGACGTTGCTTCGAATGTCAGTGCTTTGGACATATGAGTTCTTCTTTTACAAAGCCGGAGGTATGTGGCCAGTGTGGAAGTAAAGGCCATAGCAGTGATGGATGCACAAATGACACCAAGTGCTCGAATTGCGGGGGCGATCACCCAGCTAGATCGTTCAACTGCCCTAAATTTAAGGAAGAAAAAGCTATCCTCACAATAATGGCAAAGGATAAACTATCCTTTTCAGATGCGAAAAAGGTTTTTAAGGTTTCCCAATCTCCAGTGGAAGGCAAATCATTTGCTGCTGCTACTGCTTCATCAAGCTCTAAGCAGTCATCCTGTGCTAATTGTAACGAGCTCTCGAAAACGGTTAAAGCATTGACTGATCAGATAGCTAAACTGCTAGCCCTGTTTTCCTCTGATTCTGCTCCTGCTTCTGCAATAGAGAAGACTGACTGTGTCTTCAGTTTCACATAGTCCTGATATAGTAAAAACTTTAACCGATAAAAGTCAGACTACAAAAACGGCTGTACAAAAAAATCCACTTCTGTCTAAGTCACAGGTACTTAAGCCTGTTGACAAGAAGATCCCTCCAGGTCTTGAGTATTTTTTAAAAAAGAAAGCGAATTCTGCTCCTCCGTCAGTTGGGGAAAAAAATAAAATTTCTAACATTGCAGGAAACAAACCTGTTAAAAAAATAGGGAAAAGTCTTAAAGGAGGTCCCACTGCTAAACCTCCACAAATCAAATCCAAAAAATCATCCGACTCGGACATCAGTCACAGTAGTGATTCGATGTCTGTAGAATATAATACATCAAAATTATTACCTGAAGAAAGTAAATCGAATCCTGTAATAAATTAATCATTTATGTATAATTCAATGCCTGAAATTTGAATGAAAAATAATATCATACAATGGAATATTAATGGAGTAAGAAGCCATATTGAAGACCTAAAAGTTCTTGTGAGAGATTCGTCTCCTTTAATAATATGCCTTCAAGAAACGCACCTTCACGAATCTCACATTTTCAACTTTAGGGGTTATTCTGTTTTCTGGACGGATTTCTACACTGAAGAAAGAGCCAGGGGTGGTGTCGCCCTCCTGACTCATGACTCAATCGCATCGGTTCCTGTAAACATAGTGACTCAACTACAAGCTGTTGCCGTTCAGACTACCGTTCCATTCAGACTTACTATCTGTAGCCTGTACCTGCCGCCGAGCTATAAGTTTCAAAATTATGAAATATATGATTTGATATCCCAGTTGCCACCGCCGGTCCTACTAGTAGGCGATTTTAACGCCCATCATACATCCTGGGGTTCGTTATCCTGCAACTCAAAGGGAATACGTATCGAGAGAATACGGTCTACTTTAAATCTGTGTCTTCTTAATGACGGTTCACCCACGCATCTGGCAGCATCCACCGGCGGATGGACAGCTGTTGATTTGTCATTCTGTAGTCCAGTTTTGGCGACAAAGTTTGAATGGTCGGTATTACCTGATCTATATGGCAGCGATCATACTCCTATTAATATTACCTTTCGTAACCTCCTGTTATGAATCAACGTTTGCCGCGTTGGATTATTAAAAAAGCGAACTGGGAAGAATTTTCAAAGAGATTCGTATCACCAGAAATTGGATATCATACGTGTATCAATGCAGTAGTAGACAATTTCACAAAACAAATTTTATGTGCAGCAGAGAAACTATCTCCAAAACCTCACCACACCACCACGTCCACCAGTCCCTTGGTGGAACGAAGAATGTAAGGGAGGCCATACGCCAACGTAGAAGAGCTCTAAGTAGATTCAACAAAAGTCCGACGAGTGAAAATCTCGAAAGGTATAAAGTTCTACGAGCCAAAGCACGTAGAATATTCAGGCAGAGCAGGAAAGATTCTTGGACCCAATATATCTCAACAATATCTAGGACAACGCCTCCATCTATTGTTTGGAAGAAACTTCGCTCTGTTTCTGGTTGTAGTGCATCCAATTTATTGATGGGACTTAAACAGACAAACGGAGAAATATTAACTGATTGTTCAGATATTGTAAATATTTTAGAGTCATCTCTTGCAAGCTTTTGCCGCCTATAGCAGTGCCGCCTACAGCAGTGCCGCCTACAGCAGTGCCGGCTACAGCAGTGCCTTTTGTCGGTACAAAAATAGAATGGAAGCAGTCCCGTTCACCGTCGGCAAATCTGGTGAATCTCCTTTGAATAGTTTGTTTACTTTGCATGAGCTAGAATCTGCACTATCGTCTACTAGAGATTCAGCTCCCGGTCCTGACAACCTTGTTTACTCCATGATTAAAAATCTTCCAACGTCAGGTAGACTTTCCTCCTCGAGATATACAACCGTATATATGAGGAGCATATATTCCTGACGCTTGGTTGGAAGCAGTAGTAATTCCTATTCTTAAGCCAGGTAAAGATAAAACTGATCCAAGTAGTTATCGTCCGATCTCTCTTACCAGCGTCCTTTGCAAGCTATTAGAAAAAATGGTAAATCGTCGTCTGGTCTGGCACATAGAAACAAACAACTTGCTTTCCTAAAGAACAGTGTGGTTTCAGGCAAGGACGATCTTCTATTGATCAGTTGGTAATGCTAGAGTCTGCAATACAGAATGCCTTCCTCTTGCGTCAGACTCTAGTTGCTGTTTTTTTCGACCTAGAGAAGGCATACGACATGGCTTGGAGACGAGGAATACTAAACAAATTAAAATCATGGGGTATACAAGGCAGGACTCTGTATTTTATCCAAAACTTCCTCAGTAATAGGTATTTCAGGGTGCGCCTTGGTAGTACGCTATCAGATCGCTTCTACTTAGAGAATGGTGTTCCACAGGGGAGTGTACTTAGTGTTACTCTCTTTGCTATTTCAATTAATAGCATAACGGCTAATGTACGGTCCCCTGTCAGATGTTCTCTCTTTGTAGACGATTTTGCTATTTACGTAAGCACCAGGAACATGGCAACAGCTGAAAGGACCCTTCAGCTGGTAATAAATAGGTTGCAGACCTGGACGAGAACTACTGGCTTTAAATTCTCCGCTGCTAAAACTCAGTGTATTGCTTACAGTCGCCGTAGACAGATCCAGGCTCCGTCGTTATATCTTGATGGTATACAGCTTCGGACTTCTCCATCCGTTCGATTCTTGGGTCTAACACTCGACGAAAGGCTCTCGTGGAGCCCTCACGAGAGTGATTTAAAATTAAGATGTAATAAAATCTTCGATATGTTGAGGGTTCTTAGTGGATCTCGATGGGGCGCGGATAGGACTTGTATGCTCATGTTTTACCGTGCCGTAATTCGTTCACGAATTGATTATGGCAGCATTGTGTCCTCATCTTCTAGACCATCAATTTTAAAGAAACTAGATCCCGTCCATAACTCAGCAATCCGCCTTGTTTTTGGTGCTTTCCGTTCTAGTCCCGTCGTGAGTATTCTCGCCAATGCAGGCGAACCATCACTCTCTCGTCGGCGACAGCAGTTACAATTAAGTTATGTATCTAATATATCATGTAAACCATGGCATCCTGCTTACAGTACAATTTTCCACAATCAGTTATTCCAGCAATATGAATCCCGACCGCACGCTACAGCCCCTGTTGGCATTAGAACAACCCGTGTTTTTGAAGACTTGCGTATTGAACTACCCCAATGTTTGAAAGGTCCTTTTGTCTTGTCCCTCCATGGATAATCAATATGCCGACCTTTGATTTCTCTTTGTGTACATACCTGAAAGACAGCACTCCTAACATTGTGTATCAACGTGAGTTTTCTCGTCTGACTAATTCATATCCATCTGCTAATCTTATTTTCACAGATGGTTCTAAGATGAACGATAATGTTGGGTGTGCGTTTTATTCACTGGACGAAACGTATAAGTATGGATTACCCTCAATTTGTAGTGTCTTTACGGCCGAACTCTTTGCCATCTTAAAGGCTTTGAACACTATTAAATTCGATAGTTTGCATTACGTAGTTTGTTCTGATTCAAAAAGTGCCCTCCAGGCAATCCGGGATATGTATTCGGTAAACCCTCTGGTTCAAGATATTCTATGCTCTGTCCATAGACTTGAACTACGAGGTGCAAGAGTATCATTTATCTGGATTCCTGGCCACTGTGGAATATTGGGAAACACTGTAGCGGATAATGCGGCAAAGGAAGCAACTTTTCTGCCGCCATGCACTCAACGATGTAATCGTGTCTGACTTTCTTTGTCACGTAAAACATTTAAATCATCTACAGTGGGAAAATGAATGGGCAGCTACAAGCAGTAATAAATTGAGGGTAATCAAAAGTACAGTTCGTCCTTGGGGGTCGTCAATACGTGCAAGTCGCAGAGAAGAGGTGGTGATCACCCGCCTTCGCATTGGTCACTCCATGTTAACGCATTGATTATCTCTTGTTACGCGGGGACCCACCTGAATGCGAATTCTGTAGGGAAACCATCACAATTAAACATATACTGCTCGATTGTGATGGTTTTCAAAATGTGCGTGTTATGTGTGGTCTGAGCAAATGTTTGCAGACGATGTTGGGAGATAGTGCCTCGGCCGTTGACCGGGTTTTTAAATTCCTTCATCGTCTAAATGTTCTAAATAAAATTTAATTTATATAGTTGTTATTTCTTGTGTTATATTATTTATTTATTTTATCTAAATAATTTTATTTCTGTTATGTTTATATATACTTTTACGAATTGTTATTAAATCTTATTCATTATTAATTGTTATTTAGTTCTTAAGTATTTATTATTAATATAGTTATACCTGCTACTTAAATTTTGTTAAATTTAACAATTTAACAAATTTACAAACATAGTTTGTTGTAGTTTTATTTATTTATATATATATAAGTATATTTTGTTAATTTCTTTTTTTATATATACTTTCATTTAGCATGACGGCGATGATAACTTAACGGTTTTCCGCCGAAAAAAAAAAAAAACAACGGCTAATTCCTTGACTATGTATTCACCGTCGTTATCTACAAAAGCGTGAAACTCAACAACTGCCCGCTGCATGTTTTTTGAATAAGACTATCTCGTCGTATAATCTATCAGCCTTGGGTAGTGTGCTGGAAACGAGTTTGTCGCTAGCCAGACACTCAATGATGTAGGATATTAAATCCTGTTCTATATAAAGCAACAGGTTCCACTCGATCGGGGTCAAAGAGATTGCGTGTTTACCCACCCCGCCGTACAACTGGACGTACCGCTTACCGAAAACATTTTTTACAATGACATGGCCTGCACTAAGTGGAAATTTATTGGTAGCTGTCGTGGCAGCGTTGAAAGCTGTCGAAATATTTGACAGCTCCACCATCACCTCGTTGAACTGAGAGTGTGTAAAGTAAGTCGAAATTCGACCGGAATGTATCAACACGCTCAACTCATGCGCAGAGTGTTGGAATAGGCCAGTCGCGATAAACTTACTGCATTCGCTGTTGAGAAAATGAACCGATTTCAAATAAACTCCCAACGGTAGGTTAGGCGGGACCACACGTTTAGTAGGAGCACGCTCCACGTCCATCCTCTCTGACGCCATGGCTCATAATGAGCCTTATGAAGCATCACACGTACCTCCCCCCACTCCTAAAAGCCTACTATATTTTTAATCGCCCCCGTAAGTAGAGAGTAGCTCATATGTCTATCGTAAAAGATAATACAATAGGCAATGGTATTGGTGAGAAAATTCTCGGAAGCTTCAATTTCCAGTCTCACGTCGACAGGTCCCGACCTGAATGAATCTTTATGCTTCGAACAGTCGATAACAAAGATAGGAGTTTTCTCTGTAAACGTTTTTAAATCGACACACGGGGCCGACTCGCCACCATAATAGGACTGTTGGAATTCACAGAACTTGTGGTAGGATAGAGCCTTACTACCACGCACGCGTTCGTAAGGGTGAAAATCCGAATTAAGATGAACACGTACATCGCTAATGTTACAGTAATCGAACTCGGAAGCGTCTTTTGCTATATTATTTTACCTGTCCGTTTGAAAGACCAGTGCTATGATCTGAGGCATCTGGTCTATCGTAGCCGTTTTGAGGAACCACGATTCCTGTTTTATGGCCGCCCACCAAGGTCGCACTATAACATACCACCCACGATACGCTATATGCGCTGTGATATTGTTTTGAATTTTTTTCAACGTATCAACCTCGTGTTTTCCATCCACAGTAATGTGATGTAACAACCACGTAATACCGGTAATTACCAGTTCAATCGAAGCCGCATCGGCGCTATAAACAGCGTTCAAATCGGAAGCCGATCGCAAGAGTATCAGTTCCTGTTTAACGTTAACCACAATTCTCTTGTAGTCCTCGAAAAAACCCATCAACATTTTTAGAGGAATGGGAACCGAAAATGTGTCACCATCGGGCGACATGTAATTACCAGGCCCCACCCATCCAGCATTCCTAAGGTTGTTTACTCTGTACTCGGGAGTGGAAAGTAAGTTTTTAACTGTACTGACTATACCCAATTGCCGTGTACTGTTCACTTCGTTGCCCGCTATCTCGTATCTGATATTGTCAAATAGAAACGCTACTCCGTTGTTAACAAAGTCCACTTTAGCCCTGGAGCCATCTTGTTTTTTCCCAGTCAAAGTACCCGTGATATAAAGCAAACTCTCGTGCGGCAAGGTCATAACATCCTGCTGGTTCACAGGAATCCGAATCTCATCGTTATTTCCGAACGTAGAAGAGGCGTAAGGTTTGTGGTAATGATATTCTTTACCGGTTATCGTGTTATCGTAAACCGGTTTTCTTTCCAACGCCAGCATGTCCATTATTTCGAAACAATTTTAAAACCCAGAGACCTGAGAAATAAAATATTTCGCGGTGTTAACACTCTCGTGTTTGACTGTAGACTAACAATAGGCCTGTTATTTTTAGAGTTAAATACAAGACCCATACTACTACTGTTGACGTCTCTGACGCAAGTGCAGTCTTATCGAAATGGTTTCTTTTCTGAAATCAATCGGATCACCGTTCTGATCCATCAGACTCACGGTAAGGTTATGAATCTTTTTCACGTTGACAGGTAAATATATTACAGTCGACGGTATCTCCACAATCTTATAACCTGGCGCGACCTGGGGATAAAATTCGTGTAGAACGTGACTCTCTTTACCGTTCTTAAATGACCCGGATACAATGTTACATTCGATCTGTATCACACTCACTCTGATAATGTCTACCGGTAAGTCCGAAACGTGAACCTTTCCGGCCTCTAGAATATTTTTCCGAAAGCCCAATAATTTTCCGACGGAACGATCGCCGCTGAAATCTACAGCTTCCGAACAGTATAATTACACTTTTAAAGTGTTATTGTTCGGTTTTAACCAAAGCCTAACACCAAAGCAATGCCGTTCACCGTCGGTCCATCTTTAGATTGTCCTTTGAATAGTTCGTTTACTTTGCAGGAGCTGGAATCTGCACTGTCATCCACCACAGATTCAGCTCCAGGTCCCGATAACCTTGTATACTCCATGATTAAAAATCTTCCAACATCAGGCAGGCTTACACTTCTTGCCATATACAATCGAATATTCGTAGAGCATACTTTTCCTGATGCATGGCTGGAAGCTGTAGTAATTCCTCTTCTTAAACAAGGCAAAGATAAACTGAACCAAGTAGCTATCGTCCTATTTCCCTTACCAGCGTTCTTTGCAAACTGGTAGAGAAAATGGTAAATCGTCGTCTCGTTTGGTACTTGGAAACAAACAACCTACTATCTAAAGATCAGTGCGGATTCAGACAGGGACGATCTTCTATGGATCAATTAGTTTTATTAGAGTCTGCAATCCAAAATGCTTTTCTCTTGCGTCGTACGCTTGTGGCTGTTTTCTTCGACCTAGAGAAGGCATATGACATGGCGTGGAGAAGAGGAATTTCCAATACCTTAAAATCATGGGGAATACAAGGCAGAATTCTTGCCTTCATTAATAATTTTCTTTCTGATAGGCATTTCAGGGTGCGACTTGGAGCTACGATGTCGGATCGTTTTCACTTAGAGAATGGTGTTCCACAGGGGAGTGTACTTAGTGTAACCCTGTTCGCAGTTGCAATAAATAGCATAACCTCTATTGTACAGTCCCCTGTCCGATGTTCGCTATTTGTAGACGATTTTGCTATATACGTGAGCACTAGAAACATAGTAACAGCTGAACGATCCCTTCAATTGGTAATAAATAGATTGCAGTCGTGGACGAGGTCCACAGGCTTTAAATTTTCTGCTGCCAAAACTCAATGAATTGCCTTCAGTCGTTGTCGACATATTCAGTCACCTTCGATGGCATACCTTGATGGCATAAAGCTTCGGACTACTCCATCTGTTCGATTTCTGGGCCTAATATTCGACGAAAGGTTATCGTGGATCCTTCACCTACGCGATTTAAAAGCCCGTTGTAACAAAATTCTTGATTTGTTGAAGGTTCTTAGTGGCTCTCGATGGGGCGCTGATATAGGACGTGTATGCTTATGTTTTATCGTGCGGTCATTCGTTCTCGAATTGATTATGGCAGCATTGTTTATTCATCAGCGCGACCTTCCGCATTAAAGATACTAGATCCTGTCCATCATTCTGCAATCCGTCTTGCGTCTGGTGCTTTTAGTTCTAGTCCCGTTGTGAGTATGCTGGCGGAAGTTGGTGAACCTTCATTCTCGCAACGGAGACAGCAGTTGCAAGTAAGTTACGTAAGCAATTTATCATGTAAGCCATGGCACCCTGCTTACAATATTGTTTTCATTAATCAGTTGCTCCGACAATATGAATCTCGTCCGCATGCTACTGCTCCGCTTGGCATTAGGTCTTCCTGTGTTTTTGACAACTTGGGTATCGAGCTGCCCTCTGTGTTTGAGAGGACTCAATGTTTTATTCCTCCATGGTGTATCCCAATGCCAACCTTTGAGTCATCATTGCTATCCTTTCCAAAACATAAAACACCCCCGATATTGTGTATCGCCAGGAGTTTCATCATGTTCTTCAATCCTACCCATTCAGTGAAATTATTTTTACCGATGGTTCAAAACTGGAGAATAACGTCGGTTGTGGATTTTACAGAACAGGCCAAACCAAGAAATATGGATTACCCTCAGTTTGTAGTGTCTTTACTGCCGAATTATTCGCCATCCTTAAAGCTCTGAACTCCACCGTTGAATCCGATTTTGAGCATTATCTAGTGTGTTCCGATTCTAAGAGTGCACTGCAGGCTACACAAGACATGTATTCAATAAACCCTCTGGTTCAAGATATCTTGTGCTCCATCTATAGGCTTGAACTATGAGGTGTAAAAACAACATTTTGCTGGGTACCTGGTCACAGTGGTATAATTGGGAACACTAGAGCGGATATTGCGGCAAAGGAAGCTACTCTGCTGCCGCCAAGCACGCAACGTGTTATTTGCTCAGATTTTATTTGTGAAGCGAAACATCTTCTACATTCGCTTTGGGAAAATGAATGGGTAGCCTTGGGCAATAACAAATTGAGGGTAATTAAGAGCACTGTTCGTCCTTGGGGGTCATCAATACGTGATAGTCGTAGAGAAGAGGTGGTTGTTACACGGCTTCGCATTGGACATTCAAAGTTGACGCATGGATTTCTCATGGCGCGTGGGGACCCACCTACATGTCAGTTTTGTGGTGATATCATCACAATCAAACATTTACTTCTAGATTGTGATTGTATGAAAAGCATGCGTCAAATGTTTGGATTGGATTCCTCAATGGAAGCAATTTTAAAAGATGATTCAACGGTCATTGACCGAGTTCTAAATTTTTTACATCGTATAAATGTTTTTGAGTTACTCTAACTATGGTATTGTTGAACAGTATAACGGTGTAAATATGTATATAATTTTTTTTTCTCTCTAGATTTAGGTTGTATAGTCTTATAGTTTTAGTTTTAGTATTAGTTTAGTATAGTATTAATAATGTTTAGTTTTAATTTTTTTTTCCGGCGAAAAACCGTTCAGGTTATCATCGCCGTCACGAAGAATGAAAGTATAAACAAAGAAAATTAAACGAAATTGTACTTAAGAAAAAAAAACAACAACAAACTATAACAGTAAAATAAATTAAAAATTTAGATAACAATTATAGATATATTATACTTAAGAACTAAATAACAATAAATTTTTTTTATTTTTTTATTATTATTATATAACAATTACAACTAAGAATTTACACTTAACAAGTAATTTACATTTGATATTACGATGTCACTTTGTTTGGATCACCATTCAGTAATTGAGTCCCATAAATTTTAAACACAATGTTCATGTGTTACTCTTGTTTTATTTATTATCGTCCACTAATATCCAAGGGCTTTGTTCTTTTAAGGCGGCGAACATCATCTGTGTTATTCAACAAGCACAACACTTCAGGATTGACATGTTTTTGTAGTCTGTTTTTATGCATGATTGCGTATTTCATTATTTCTTCTGAAACCGTATTCATCCTGAGGTCACGATGCAGGTCATCATTACGCACGAACCATGGTGCATTAACAATACTACGCAGAACCTTGTTCTGGAATACTTGAACGGCTTTAACATTTGTTTTCTTCGTACACCCCCACAGCTGTATTCCATAAGTCCAAACAGGTTTGAGTAATTGCTTATAAATTAAAAGTTTATTGTGTAGGTCTAGTGTAGATCTCCTACCAAGCAGCCAATTCATTTTCTTGAATTTAATATTTAATCCTTATTTTCTTCTTGACATGTTCTTTCCAATGAAGTTTTGCGTCAAGCGTCATCCCAAGGTATTTTGCTGTATTAACAGGAGCTAATGAGTGACCATTTAGTTCAATATTGGTTGGGTTTATCTTTCTATTGGTAAAGTTTATGTAGTTTGATTTAGATTCATTTAATTTTAATCTCCATTTCCTTATCCAGATACTGACTTTATCAATAGATTTTTGAATTTTCAGTTTTGCTTCCTCTACATTATCCCCAACGGCCAAAATTGCAGTATCATCTGCAAAAGTAGCAATTACTGTATCGGAATCTTGAGGTATGTCTCTTGTATATAACAGAAACAAAATAGGTCCTAATACGCTTCCTTGGGAACTCCTGCAGCTATATCCTTTATTCTAGAATATTCACCATCACATTTGACCCTAAAGCATCTTTCTGACATGTATGACTTCAGTAATTCATAAAATTGGTTTGGAAGATCTCCTTGTAACTTATATAATAAGCCTTCATGCCAGACTTTGTCAAAAGCCTGTGCCATATCCAGAAACAGTGATGAGCAGATTTTACGCTCTTCAAGTACTCTTTCAACAACATTGGTAATCCGATGTATTTGGTCAATCGTCGAATGTTGACTTCTAAACCCAAACTGATGATGTGGGATTAGGTTCCTCTCTTCAATAATAGGTTTGAGGCGTTTTACCAAGAGTTTTTCAAAGACTTTTGAGATAATTGGCAAAAGAGAGATGGGACGGTAAGATGCTTTCTCCTGTGATCTTTTCCTGGCTTAGGTATCATTATAACCTCTGCTATTTTCCACTGTCTTGGGACATATCTTAGCCTAAAAGAGGCGTTTATCAAATGTAATAATTTTCGAACAGCCTTTTCTGGTAATTCCTTAACAATTTTTCCAGTTATTAATTCATAACCAGGAGCTTTATTAGCTTTTAAACCTGTTATTACCTTTACAAGCTCGTTGTATGTTACTTTACCAATATCCACTAGGTCGTTCTTTTCTATTGGTATTAATGTTTCACCTGCTGCTTGCGCCTCAAATGGTTTGAATGTGTTCTCTAGGTGAGCAGCAAACAAATCAGCTTTTTCCTTATTACTTCTTGCCCAAGTATTGTCAACCTTCCTAATTGGTGGAATATGGTTTCTAGGTCTCTTGATGCTTTTAGTGGCTTGCCATATTTTGTAGTCACTATCCTTATCTGACGATAGCCCTTCAAGATATCTAGAAATGGATTCGCTTTTAATTTGTTTCAATAATCTCTTAAGTTTATTGTTCAGTTCATTTAACTCAGATTTATATTGAGGCACTCGAGTTTTCTGCCACTTTTACGGATTTTCCTTTTCTTCTGAATCAAATCCCGTACTTCTATCGGGTATGTGATATTACTCTTAGGTTTGGATAACCAAGGTGTACTATTCCAAGCTGATTTTTGGATATTGTGGATGTAAGCCTCTACTTCGTCTTCCAATTGATCAGGAGTCTTAAGAGATGTTTGCAGTTCAATTCTACAACTCAACTCCTTTCTAAAATCATCCCAATTAGTTTTAAGATTTGTTAACTTAGGAAGTTCATCTTTTTGTATTATATTCCACTTATTGTCATAATAACTGGAGAATAGTCAGAAGCCAACTCATAACTTTCACCAAACACACACATACCCATCCGACACGCCTTTAGCGATGAAAAATCAAGAAGATCAGGGATCTTTCTAGAATCCGATGGCCAGTAAGTTGGTTTGCCGGTAGAGTAGAAATCGCATTTAATTTCTCTCCCCGATTCGTATAATGCTTTACCTTTTGCAGTAGTCAATCGTGACCCCCAATAAGTGTTCTTTGCATTGAAGTCACCTCCTATTATAAAATTATGTCCTAGTGTATTAAAAAGCTTTAAATAGTCCTCCCTTCTTAGATTATGTCTAGGTGGACAATATATAGATGATATATTAAAGTATTTGTTTTTGAATTTCACTGCAACTGTTGTAATTTGCATTGTTTCTAGCTTTATTTCAAAACTTTCATAGTGTTTAATGTTGTTTTTGATAAGGACAGCAGAGCCTCCTCTGGCTTTGTTTGAAGGATGATCCACATGATAAAGGCAAAAGTCTCTGATTTTAAGATAGGATTGATTAGTGAAGTGTGTTTCTGACACCAACAATTCAATTCTCTCATTAATGAGGAACAATTCCAACTCCATGGCTAGCTGAGAAAGTCCATTAGCATTCCAAGTGGCTATTCGCAAAGTATGGTTCATGTTTTCATTTTTTTCTTATTTTTATTCATATTGCTTTCTACCTTGCTTATTCTTTCAAATATTAACTTATTTGTGTGTCTTTGTTCATCTAGTTTTTCTAATATGATTTTCAGATTCTTTTCTATTGTTGCTGTTCCGGAAAAACTTCTACCTAAGGCTTTCGCATATGTTGTCGGAGCCATACTAGTGTCGTTACTCGTACTGTTAGATGTTCTGTTGGATTCCTATTGTATAGTAGGCCTACTATTTATATTCCTTTGAATATGATTTTTAATTCTTAATACACCATTTCTGCGCTTCTGCAATTCTTTGGCAACCTCACAGCCCCGATAATTTGCTGGATGTTTACCGTGACAGTTAACGCACTTTGGGGATTATTTTTACTCACTGTGCACACCGCAGTTAGATGTTTCCCAGCACATTTTACGCACCTTGGGTCTCTCTGGCAGTACCCTTGAGTATGATTATACCCTTGACATCGCTTACACTGAGGTATTAGAGTGAGATTCCTTCTAAGGGCTCAATTTTTACCACAATGTTAAGAATTGATTTAATATTATAAATGTTATCAACAATCTCTTTGTTGTCAAAAGTTAACATAAACAAAGGTAGACCTCTCCTTTGTGTTATTATCTCACCATTCTCGTTTTCACTTTTATCTTTTTTCAAGATATTGACTGCATCGAGAATCTTGAAACCTTGTTGTTTCAAGTTGTCAATAATATCATCTTTAGCACACGATGAATGTAAGCCTCTAGCCATTACTTTAATTGGCCTTTCATTCTTATCTTCGAACGAGTACCACTGTATGTTGTCGCTCTTCAATTTTTGTGTAACAGCTCTGTAGCTGTCAGAGTCTGGCATGTTTACTTTCCAAACATTATTGTTTAGAGCAGTTAATTTATAGTCTTTATCTGAAGCAACTTGCAGTATTGTTTGCAAATTCAGTAACTGGCTACCCTAACTATATTTATAGGCGGAGGTTTTTGTAATTTCATTTTAGCTCTTACATCCTTTGAATGTTTTATCATGTCTTCCTTACTTTGGCGGGAAGGACTCATCTTCTCTTCACACGTTTGCTCTTGTATTTCTGGAGAGAATACAGCTTTCCTTTTTTGTTAGGTCTTTTTTCTTGATAATCCATTCTGTTTCTTGAGCCAGATCCTCTTCGTCTGTATGGTATACAGAGTGTTCTAGTTTTTCATCACTATTTTCCTTATTTGAACCACTTATCTGAATCTCTTTAAGAAGACTATTCTTAGCTTTTAAATCCTTCATTTCTTGTCTTAGATCTAATACCATGTTCTCTAGTTCTTGAATCCTGTATCGAAGTTCATGATTTTCTCTTAACAAACTAGTATTTTTGTCCCCTGCGTTTGTACTAACTTAATCACTAGGGGATCTTATCATTCTTGAACTTCTCTAAAAGGGTCATCCATAAGCAATGTTTGGCCCCCCAGAATCCGTGGGGCCTGCCTCTGTCGAGGTGGATTTTCCAGCACAGCTGGGCTGCCACCTGGGGTAAGTACATCCGTAGTTGTTTTGATCATTGCAATACCGTTGACCGGCTCACACCTGTAACCCTAGGCAAGGGGCCCTTACAAGGTACTACCATCCGGAGCCAGATGGACCAAGGTTTTTTAGAGATGTGTTACTCCTCTATCACTCACCACTTCCTGTTACTTGGTAACAGGTCCCGGGCTTGTGACCGGCATAGCGGGCTTAAATAACAATAAATAATGAATAAAATTTAATAACAATTCGTAAAAGTATGCAAAACATAACAGAAATAAAGTTTTTAAATAAAATAAATAAATAAAATAACACAAGAAATTACAAATGCAATAAATTAAATTTTATTTAAAACATTCAGACGATGAAGGAAGTCTAGAACCCGGTCAACGACCGAGGCACTATCTCCCAACATCGTCTGCAAACAGTTGCTCAGACCACACATAAAACGCACATTTTGGAAACCATCACAATCGAGCAATATATGTCTTATTGTGATGGTTTCCCTACAGAACTCGCATTTAGGTGGGTCCCGCGTTCCATCAGAAATCCATGCGTTAACATGGAGTGACCGATGCGAAGGCGGGTGATCACCACCTCTTCTCTACGACTTGCACGTATTGACGACCCCAAGGACGAACAGTATTTTTAATTACCCTCAATTTGTTACTGCTTGTAGCTGCCCATTCATTTTCCCACTGTAGAAGAATTAAATGTTTTACGTGACAAAGGAAGTCAGACACTATTACACGTGCAGTGCATGGCGGCAGAAAAGTTGCTTCCTTTGACGCATTATTCGCTACAGTGTTCCCAAATATTCCACAGTGACCAGGAATCCAGATAAATGATACTCTTGCACCTCGTAGTTCAAGTCTATGGACAGAGCACAGAATATCTTGAACCAGAGGGTTTACCGAATACATATCCCGGATTGCCTGGAGGGCACTTTTTGAATCAGAACAAACTACGAAATGCAAACTATCGAATTCAATAGTGTTCAGAGCCTTTAAGATGGCAAAGAGTTCGGCTGTAAAGACACTACAAGTTGAGGGTAATCCATACTTATACGTTTCTTCCAGTGAGTAAAATGCACACCCAACATTGTTATTCATCTTAGAGCCATCTGTGAAAATAAATTTAGCAGATGGATATGAACTAGTCAGTCGAAAAAACTCACGTTGATACGCAATGTTAGGAGTGTTGTCTTTCTGGTATGCACACAAGGAGAAATCAAAGGTCGGCATATTGATTTTCCACGGAGGGACAAGACAAAAGGACCTTTCAAACATTGGAGGTAGTTCAATACGTAAGTCATCAAAAATACGGGAAGTTCTAATACCAAGAGGAGCAGTAGCATTCGGTCGAGTTTCATACTGTCGCACCAATTGATTTTTGAAAACTGTATTAAAAGCAGGGTGCCATGGTTTAGATGATAAATTGCTTAAATAAGTTAACTGTAGTTTCTGTCTCCGTCGAGAGAGTGAAGGTTCCCCAGCATCGGCGAGAATACTCACAACGGGACTTGAACGGAAAGCACCAGAAAAAAGGCGGATTGCCGAGTTATGGACGGGATCTAGTTTCTTTAAAATCGATGGTCTAGCAGATGAATAAACAATGCTGCCATAATCAATTCGCGAACGAATTACGGCACGGTAAAACATCAGCATACAGGTCCTATCAGCACCCCATCGAGACCCACTAAGAACCCTCAACATATCGAGGATTTTATTACATCTTAATTTTAAATCACGCACGTGAGGGCTCCACGAGAGCCTTTCGTCGAGTATTAGACCCAAGAATCGAACGGATGGAGAAGTCCGAAGCTGTATACCATCAAGATATAACGACGGAGCCTGGATCTGTCTACGGCGACTGAAAGCAATACACTGAGTTTTAGCAGCGGAGAATTTAAAGCCAGTAGTTCTCGTCCAGGTCTGCAACCTATTTATTACCAGCTGAAGGGTTCTTTCAGCTGTTGCCATGTTTCTGGTGCTTACGTAAATAGCAAAATCGTCTACAAGAGAGAACATCTGACAGGGGACCGTACGTTAGACGTTATGCTATTGATTGCAATAGCAAACAGAGTAACACTAAGTACACTCCCTGTGGAACACCATTCTCTAAGTAGAAACGATCTGATAGCGTACTACTAAGACGCACCCTAAAATACCTATTACTGAGGAAGTTTTTGATAAAATGCAGAATCCTGCCCTGTATACCCCATGATTTTAATGTGTTCAAAATTCCCTTCTCCAAGCCATGTCGTATGCCTTCTCTAGGTCGAAAAAACAGCTACTAGTGTTTGACGCAAGAGAAACGCATTTTGTATTGCAGATTCCAAAGATACTAATTGATCCACAGAACATCGTCCTTGCCTAAAGCAGCACTGGTTTTTGCAAAGTTAATTGTTGGTTTCCAAATACCAAACAAGGCGACGATTTACCATTTTTTCTACCAGCTTGCAAAGAACGCTAGTAAGAGAAATCGGACGATAGCTACTTGCATCAGTTTTATCTTTACCTGGCTTAAGAATAGGAATTACTATTGCTTCCAACCAAGCGTCAGGGAAAGTATGTTCATCGAATATACGATTGTATATCTCGAGGAGGGCAAGCCTACCTGACGTTGGAAGGTTTTTGATCATGGAATATACGAGGTTGTCAGGACCGGGAGCTGTGTCCTTCGTTGAAGACAGTGCAGATTCCAGCTCATGCAGAGTAAACAGACTATTAAGTGGAGAGTCGTCAGAAGTACCGATGGTGAACGGCAATGTTTCCATTGCGCTTTTGTATTTAGAAAAGGCAGCGTTATACGCCGTAGAACAGGAATAGCTAGCAAAAGATGATCCTAATAAATTTACAATATCGGAACACTGAGAAACTAACTCTCCATTCGGCCGTTTAAGAACAATCAACTCTGTGGATGGAACACGGCCAGATATAGAGCGCAGTTTCTTCCAGACGACAGATGTTGGCGTTGTTCTGCATATTGTTCCGATATATTGCGACCAAGATTCCTTTCTACTTTGTCTAAAAATTCTTCGAGCTTTAGCTCTAAGAATTTTGTACCGCTCAAGATTTTCATCTGTCGGGCTTTTGTTGAATCTCCGTAGTGCTTTTCGGCGTAGACGCAAAGCCTCCTTACAGTCCTCGTTCCACCAAGGAACAGATGGACGTGGTGGGTATGCGGATGATTTAGGGATAACATCCTCGGCTGCGTGTAAAATCGTATTTGTGAATTTCTTAACCACTGTGTTAATGCAGTTCACTTCAATGTCTGCAGGTACAAATCTTTTTGCAAATTCTTCCCAATTTGCCTTTTTAAGGATCCAACGCGTCAGGCGTCGTTGCACATGAGCGAAAGTACAAAATGAAATATTAATGGGAGTATGATCACTGCCATACAGATCTGATAACACCGACCATTCAAACTTTGTTGCCAAAACTGGACTACAAAATGACAAATCGACAACTGTCCATCCGCCAGTAGATGCTGATAAATGAGTTGGAGAACCGTCATTTAGAAGGCACAAATCTAAGTTTGACCGTAGTCCTTCGATTCGTATTCCCCTTGAGTTACAGGATAAGGAACGCCATGAAGTATGGTGAGCGTTAAAATCACCTGTCAATAAAATCGGTTGTGGCAACTGAGATATTAAATCATATACTTCATGATGTTGGAAATTGTAACTAGGCGGCAAGTAAAGGCAACAGACGGTAACTTTGAATGGAACGGTAATCTGAACGGCAACAGCTTGTAAAGGAGTTATTATATTGACAGATATGGACTGGACAGAGTTGTGAACCAATATGGCTACGCCACCTCTGGCTCTTTCCTCAGTGACGAAATCTGTTCTGAAAATAGAATAACCCCTAAAATTGAAGGTGTGGGATTCATGCAAGTGCGTCTCTTGGAGGCACATTATTAGAGGAGATGAATCTCGCACAAGAACTTTGAGATCTTCCATGTGGCTTCTTATCCCATTAATATTCCACTGTATCACATTGCTATTAATTGGAAATGCAGACATTGAAATAAAATAAATTAATATAGCAGCGGGTTCTGTTCGTTTTATCATTTACTACTTTTGATTTATCAGAGTCTACCGACATCGAATCACTACTGTGATCAACAGACACAGAGTCACAACTGTGACTAATGTCAGACTCTGATGATTTTTTGGTTTTGTTAGCAAGAGGTAGTGGAACCTCCTTTAGAAGTTTTTTCCGTTTTCTTTACAGGTTTGTTTACTGTGGCAGAATTTTTATTTTTAGGTCCAACTGTCGGTGGACAAGTGTTTGATTTTTTTTTTAAGAAATACTCTAGACCCGGAGTGGTTTTCTTATCAACGGGCGACGGGAGGTTTCTTAGTACTTGCGACGTTGTCATTATAGGCTTCGTCACTGGAGATTTAGACTGTTTACATGAACTAGACCCAGAAGTAACTTTAGTAGGAGAAATCAATGAAGGACCTTTCTTAGCAACAGGAACCGAAATAGGTGTGACATTGGAGGATAACAGACTTAACAATTGAGCTACTTGATCCGTCAAAACTTTGACAGTTTTGGTTAGCTCATCACAATTTATACAAGATGATATTTTTGGATTAGATGTGACACCTGCAAAAGATTTTCCATTGAGAACAGACATAGAGCTTTTGTGAACTCTCTTGGCTTCAGAGAAAGAAATCTTATCTTTGGCCATTATCGATAAAATTGACTTTTCTTCTTGAAACTTGGGGCAGTTTGGAGATCGGGCAGGATGCTCACCTCCACAGTTCACACAATGTGGGCTAGCCTGACAACCTTCACCACTATGACCCGCAGTACCGCAATTGCCGCAAACCTCGGGCTTCGAACACGAGGAACTCATATGGCCGAAAGCTTGACATCTAAAACAACGCCTTGGGTTCGGAACATAAGATCTGACCGACAGCCTTTGGTATCCGGCATAGATATACTCGGGTACAGTGGGTTTCCAAATGTAAGAATTAAGGAGGCTGTGGGAATTTTTTTGTCCCTTATCTACTCGCATTATTCGATTTACATCGATTACTCCTTCCGAAGCCAATTCTGTCTTTATTTCTTGGGTATCAACGTAAACAAGATCTCTGCATGTTATGACACCCCTTGCAAAATTCAAGGTTCTGTGGGGTTCCACAGATACCCTGACATTCTCAAAGAATGATGTCATTTTAAGCAGCGACTGTGTCTGTTTGTCGCTGTGGGTTTGAACTAGTAAGGTCCCGTTTTGTAGTTTCTTGATTGAAACTACGGGACCCGCTTTTCCAACGATTGCCTTATTGATTATAAAAGGAGACTTTTCCAAGATCAGCTCCTTCGGAAGAATTTTTAAAAACAAGATATCTAATAGAAGGTAACATAGCGCTACCTCCTTCTTCTACTTTCGGATTACTGGGTAAATCTCCAACATCCTCACTACAAACAGACTCGTTTGACACGGTCACACGATGCCTCTTTAGACTCAAGTAGGAGGGCCGGTAGTATATCCCACCCCCCACCACAAAGCGTCATAGGTTCCCCTCCGTATGTCTCAATGTTAAAAGTGTTTCCCCCTAGTCCACTCCATGTGGTAGGATGACGTGTAGATGTTTGCGTTAATGTTGGATGACGTGTTGGAGTGTGAGGTAATCGTGAGGTCATACCCCCTCTGACTTGATGCTGTCGTCATACCCCCGACGACTTCGTACCCCCTACGTCGACGTCGCGCGGTCGGCTGTTGCGCATGCGCATTGCTTTACATTTTCTGTTCGGCGGCGGTCGCCGACTGTGCGATGGTGTGTATAATTAGTTTGTACACGATTGTGTGTTGGTGGTGGTGGTAACAAAGAAAAAAGGCGGTAAGACGTTGCGTCATACCCTCTACGCCGACGTCACGTGGCCGGCTGGTGCGCATGCGCACTGCGTCTCACACAAACACGTACGTTTACGGCTGGTGGGCAAATGGCGTCATACCTCCTACGTCACACACATGTACTTTTTATTTAATAACTCGCCGTTGGTGATCACCTGAGCACCCTGTAGTTTTAGGATGGGAATCCTAGTAATAGTATATATATGTATATTTATATACTTGTAATGTGCCTCAATATTAGCATATGTATGACGACATAAACAGTAAGTCAGTAGCAGTAAACTCAAGGTCCTCTGCTTGTTTCAACGTGTCAGGAACCATTTTCGACATGTTGCACACATTTACAATATCAATCTTAGAGCACAGGATTTTGTAGGTGGTATAAAGAAAAAGTAATACGTTGAAATGTATTAGACATTTTTTATTATTATCATCATGAGTATTACAATTACACTAATAACAATACTAATAATACTATTAATAATAAAAATGATGATGACAGTAACACAAAAGTGTGTGTGTGTGTGTGTGTGTGTGTGTGTGTGACACAGAGAGATTATATTATATATTTAAAAAAAAATCTTAAAAATATAATTTGTAGACACGGGATATCCGCGTTCTACAAACGGGGCACGTGGTCATCCGTTGAAAACAGTCTTTACACAAAACATGTCCACATGGTACGAGCGCGTGTTCCTGAGGATTCTCCAGACAAACAGGGCAGGATGAATGAGAAGTATGTCTGACGTTACTGCTACTACTACTATTACAAGTGCTTGCGTCCTGTAACAATAACAACTCCGTTAGTATTGTTAAAAAATTAAAAATGTATTTTTTTAAAGAAAAAGAAAAAAGGTATTCGTGTTTGTCGTACTTGCTGCTCCGGGGGTATAACGCCGTGTCTGCGTAGATAAGAAAATCCACGATTAAAACTTCGTGCAACCTGGCAGTTAACCATTTGAAACACCTGTATGGCGTAGGTCCTGTTGTTTATACAGCACGGCCGTGAGCAGGCGTCTTCCAAGTCAGAGACGGCCAATCGTAGATCATGTATAATATCTGTTATAGCTTGCACCGTAATATACGCCGGAGGTAGGTCGTCATATTTAAAACCTCTGCTGGAACACCTGTGACACTGAAGTAAAGGAAAAATAAAAATAAATTCAAATTTAACTAAAAACTAGGAAATATAAATCGTATAAACATTGGATACTAACAGAAGACTCTCATCTGTGATGATCTAGAAAGGTGAGGAAACGTGTCGAGAAATATTGTCTGCAACTACGAGAGTCATGACCGTCATCCTGTTTCCTGGATGACGATATTGAGCGGCGTCTCCTGATCCTTCTTTCCCTTCTTATTCCTTCATCTGTGTCGTTGTCGACTTCATCGTCGTCATCGTCGTCGTCGTCGTCGTCGTCGTCGTCGTCGTCGTTGTAGTTGTCGTCGTCGTTTAATAAACTCTGGGACTCTGAGGACCTTGTGAAACTCGTCGACGACGACTCTGAGGGCTGTGACTGTGATGGTGGTGGTGGTGGTTGTGGTGGTGACGGTGCAGACAAGAAGACGAACGTCGAAGAAGACGACGCTATCGATGACGTCGACGGTGTTGGGGACACAGCAGGCGCCGGTACGTCAATGGTCTATGAAGAAATAAATAAATACAAAATTACAAAGTTGAAAAACGGAGATGTAATAAAAGATGTACCGCACTTGGATTATACTTACATGTATATCTTGACCTTCCATCGGTTATCAAGAGATTAACACCGACAAGAGCTACAATAGTTTCTGTAGTAGTAGTAGTAGTAGTAGTAGTAGTAATAATAATACTAATAATAATAATAGTAACAGTTTTAGCAGCACATAACACTGTGTCGTTTAAGTAATGTACATGTATTGTATATATATATATATATATATATATATATATATATATATATATATATAGTTTTCTACCTCCCGCGATTGTGGTCCTAGCGAGTATCATTTTACCTGTCATTGTGGTCCACGAGGACTACAAATCTGGACCACATTAGGGGTATCAAAACACTGTCATTTGTGGTCCCATGACGTTGCGGGAGTTTTCGCGGTATTTAGCTCCTTATTTCCGGCGTTGCCAGTTTGCCTGTGTTATCTTTCATTAGATCACTACTTCTCTGTATAGTAGCCTATGAAGACAAGCAGTGCTGATCAGACTGTGTTTTTGAAGTTACCATGTACAAAAGAGTGAATTCAATTTTCCAGTTGATACCAGGTAAGTTTGAAATTTAACTATTCTTATGTTTTAATCAAATACGAAATAATTTTGATTCGCTTAAATATTTACTATTAACTATGATATTATTGTCATGCAAGTAGTTACTAATTATTTATCCTTAATGTAATTCACGTTTTTAATGGTTATCTGGGTTTTTCACTCACATTATTGACAGTTTTAAAATATTTTAGGTATATTATGTAGTGTACTTGTGTAATTTTTAACATGGACAAAATTAAAACTAATGTACACACGTACAGTAAGTAATCGGTCATTTCCGCTAGAACCACGTTTATATTTAGAGTAAGCCTAAATAATATATACAATATTTTTTTTATATTTTTGGATCCTCCAAATCCAAATAGTCTATTTTTGAATAAAAAATCCTATTTTTTTACCTCAAGGTCCTCCTTTTTTAAGATTGTTCATAAAAAGCACAAAAATGTAGGCCTATATTTTTTCTTTCAAACAATCAAGTTTATTTAATTGTATACTTGGTTGCCAAAATATATTTTTATAAATAAATTATAAAAATAAATTTTATAGTAATGAATTAATTTAATTCAATTTCAAATTTAAATTGAATGCAATTTAATTTAATTTTATTGTAGTGAATTAATGTGATTTAAAATGAATACCATCATGTTTTAGCATTTTAGCGCTTTTTGAAACCACAGGTGTTTGCTTAGTCTCCAAGTATTTCGAATAAGTTACAAGTATATGTCACGTAGGCCTAAAGGTAAAATTACAAAGTTCAGTTAGTAACAAGACAATTAAAATTGTATTAAGCTAGCCTTGATAAAAGTAAAAAATTGCTAACTTAATCTACAAATTTCCTAACACCTGGTAGAACTGAATGTAGGTCATACAATTCGGTAAAACATGGTACTACAAGTGTTTGAAAATACTTTTAAAAGATCAAACTGGCTCAAAACGATTGCAGGGATGGTAATTAATTAAACTTGTTTTTATTAATGTTTTATTTAATCGTTTAGAGGTATTTGTGTATTATAGTAAACCAAACACTCCTTCAGTATTTTACAAGTCAATGGTTTCTACAGTTTCATTCTTAGTAGTAATACAGTGATCAACTTAGCTACCAATAAAACTCACTTCCTTATTTTTTCATAAAACTTATTACCGAAGACTTGTAATATTAGAAATGACAGTTGGTTTGAAAAACGTCGTACGTCGACGTTTGTAGACACATCACGCCGCGTCATACTAAATAAATACGATGTACGCCAACGTTTTTCGTTATACGCAGCTTATAAAATATCTTGTAAAGAATTTGTAGCATACATTTCTATACACTTTTTACAGTTTTAAAAATGTCGCTACATAAGTTATTTAAAAAGTTATTAACAAATTATTATTTAAATTGTTACACAAAAATGTGCAGTTTGAAGCAAATTGAAAATTCAGTTTTACCCAATTGTATAGCCCGCATTCAGTACAAATACAATTATTTATTACATTTATTTTTATTTCATTAATTCAAACAAGTTTTTAACTAGCCCAGTTCATTCAAAATTGGTATAGAATCTGAATGTTCTTAACATTCAATAGATTAAATGAAAATATAGCCTAAACAATACCCAAAATAATAAAAGTAAAATTGATATGGCCTGATATTCATATATCTGTAAAAAATCTTTTCTAAGTAGTTTTAAATTTTATCATTTCTGTTAAATTTATACCTTTATTTTTTAATCAATTCACGAGAGAAATTACATTCCCTGATCTAGTTTTTTTTAGAAAACTTTGCCTAGGCTACTACTGCCTAAAACGTAACTTTAAACGGATAGCAACGTAGGATTTTACAGATATGAATATGTTTTAAGGTTAACTATTAAGAAACAATCAGAGTTTTTTTATACGTTTCGTAGCAATATTTTGTTTGACTATTAAAAAGTAAGAAAAGTCTGATTTTTTTTTGTATGCCAGCAATTAACTCGTTAAGACCATTGTTACCGAATCACATTGTTTCATTCTTTGTGTATATAGGAGTTTTATTTCTTGTTTTAAAAATATAATATTGGT
Source organism: Callitettix versicolor (assembly GCA_022606455.1). NCBI lineage: Eukaryota > Metazoa > Arthropoda > Insecta > Hemiptera > Cercopidae > Callitettix > Callitettix versicolor. The sequence goes on from JAJIZJ010000113.1 coordinate 36,448, forward strand.
TGTAACATATCAAATTATTATTAAAAAAAAACCAAGACGCACATATTGCATTTATTGGCCTCGCTTTAATTTCGCGATGCTTGTGTGTTTGCGAGTGGTTACACATTAGGCCTACTATGACATAAATATACCTAAGGACAAAAATTATAATTTTAAGAAAATGATTGGTCATAATAACAATAATGATATTATCCATTTGTTATAATTAGAATCTATTACTAATGAGTGATTAGTCAATGTAGGCCGTTACACGGATATCACTGACATGTTTCGGCACACGTATCGTATGTGTTTGTGTACGTATGAATGCCAGTATGTGATTGATGCAGCACCTTTCCTACTTCCTGCGATTCTGCGAAGCCGCGTTTTGTTTTTTGGTATCCATAGTGTTATTTACCGAGCGATTATGAATGCAGATTTTTCGAACAACTGGCACAGGGTGCACCCAAACGACCACCAGCAGCCCAGGATACTCGAACTAAAGCGAGAACCCCCAATAAAAAAAAAAAAAAAAAAAAAAAAAAAAAAAAAAAAAAAAAAATTTGAAAATGAAGAAAAAAATGGGGGGGACCTCCAGATATCCTGGAGCCGAAACACATGTCTGTCAGCACTCCAGAATATTTTAGGAATGGGTTCCGGTACAAAGTTACGGTTCCCCAAACCCAAGTACCACTGGCAGCCGCCCTCTATGTACTCACAGAATGCAACCATTTGTTTCGATAGACCCAGCTATGGGCTCCGACACCCATAACTCAACATTCATGTGCTTGCCAGACGCCTATAGGCTGCTCGGTCCCAGAACTTATCCCATCAGAGGTCCTCGGCAGTGCTAGGCACACATCAGGTTCCACATACTTGGCCCCGCCAAAGGAAATCAAGTAGTATCGCCACTCCCAGACGTAACGGAACAAGTACAGCAAATCCCTAAAATGTACGTGTGAGTGTAAAGTGTTTAAATCGTAAGTGTAGTGTTGTAAGTGTGTCTGCAAGACTCGGGTGCCGCGAGGTTCGTCTAGGTCCTCTCATTAGGTGCAGCTAGTCTGCACCCCTGCGGGTGTGTATATGTGTTTGTGTGAGGAGTGTGTTTGTGGATGTTGCGTGTTGTGTGTATGTTGAGTAAATGAGTGAGAGTAGAATGAGCTAGAGGTATGGTGGGGTCGCTAAGCCCATCAGCTGCTCACGTCAGCTGCCTACAAAACGCCAAACTGAGTCTAAAGAGGCATCGTGTGACCGTGTCAAACGAGTCTGTTTGTAGTGAGGATGTTGGAGATTTACCCAGTAATCCGAAAGTAGAAGAAGGAGGTAGCGCTATGTTACCTTCTATTAGATATCTCGTTTTTAAAAATTCTTCCGAAGGAGCTGATCTTGGAAAAGTCTCTCCTTTTATAATCAATAAGGCAATCGTTGGAAAAGCGGGTCCCGTAGTTTCAATCAAGAAACTACAAAACGGGACCTTACTAGTTCAAACCCACAGCGACAAACAGACACAGTCGCTGCTTAAAATGACATCATTCTTTGAGAATGTCAGGGTATCTGTGGAACCCCACAGAACCTTGAATTTTGCAAGGGTGTCATAACATGCAGAGATCTTGTTTACGTTGATACCCAAGAAATAAAGACAGAATTGGCTTCGGAAGGAGTAATCGATGTAAATCGAATAATGCGAATAGATAAGGGACAAAAATTCCCACAGCCTCCTTAATTCTTACATTTGGAAAACCCACTGTACCTGAGTATATCTATGCCGGATACCAAAGGCTGTCGGTCAGACCTTATGTTCCGAACCCAAGGCGTTGTTTTAGATGTCAAGGTTTCGGCCATATGAGTTCCTCGTGTTCGAAGCCCGAGGTTTGCGGCAATTGCGGTACTGCGGGTCATAGTGGTGAAGGTTGTCAGGCTAGCCCACATTGTGTGAACTGTGGAGGTGAGCATCCTGCCCGATCTCCAAACTGCCCCAAGTTTCAAGAAGAAAAGTCAATTTTATCGATAATGGCCAAAGATAAGATTTCTTTCTCTGAAGCCAAGAGAGTTCACAAAAGCTCTATGTCTGTTCTCAATGGAAAATCTTTTGCAGCTGTCACATCTAATCCAAAAATATCATCTTGTATGAATTGTGATGAGCTAACCAAAACTGTCAAAGTTTTGACGGATCAAGTAGCTCAATTGTTAAGTCTGTTATCCTCCAATGTCACACCTATTTCGGTTCCTGTTGCTAAGAAAGGTCCTTCATTGATTTCTCCTACTAAAGTTACTTCTGGGTCTAGTTCATGTAAAGAGTCTAAATCTCCAGTGACGAAGCCTCTAATGACAACGTCGCAAGTACTAAGAAACCTCCGTCGCCCGTTGATAAGAAAACCACTCCGGGTCTAGAGTATTTTTAAAAAAAAATCAAACACTTGTCCACCGACAGTTGGACCTAAAAATAAAAATTCTGCCACAGTAAACAAACCTGTAAAGAAAACGGAAAAAACTTCTAAAGGAGGTTCCACTACCAAACCTCTTGCAAACAAAACCAAAAATCATCAGAGTCTGACATTAGTCACAGTTGTGACTCTGTGTCTGTTGATCACAGTAGTGATTCGATGTCGGTAGACTCTGATAAATCAAAAGTAGTAAATGATAAAAACGAACAGAACCCGCTGCTATATTAATTTATTTTATTTCAATGTCTGCATTTCCAATTAATAGCAATGTGATACAGTGGAATATTAATGGGATAAGAAGCCACATGGAAGATCTCAAAGTTCTTGTGCGAGATTCATCTCCTCTAATAATGTGCCTCCAAGAGACGCACTTGCATGAATCCCACACCTTCAATTTTAGGGGTTATTCTATTTTCAGAACAGATTTCGTCACTGAGGAAAGAGCCAGAGGTGGCGTAGCCATATTGGTTCACAACTCTGTCCAGTCCATGTCTGTCAATATAATAACTCCTTTACAAGCTGTTGCCGTTCAGATTACCGTTCCATTCAAAGTTACCGTCTGTTGCCTTTACTTGCCGCCTAGTTACAATTTCCAACATCATGAAGTATATGATTTAATATCTCAGTTGCCACAACCGATTTTATTGACAGGTGATTTTAACGCTCACCATACTTCATGGGGTTCCTTATCCTGTAACTCAAGGGGAATACGAATTGAAGGACTACGGTCAAACTTAGATTTGTGCCTTCTAAATGACGGTTCTCCAACTCATTTATCAGCATCTACTGGCGGATGGACAGTTGTCGATTTGACATTTTGTAGTCCAGTTTTGGCAACAAAGTTTGAATGGTCGGTGTTACCAGATCTGTATGGCAGTGATCATACTCCCATTAATATTTCATTTTGTACTTTCGCTCATGTGCAACGACGCCTGCCGCGTTGGATCCTTAAAAGGCAAATTGGGAAGAATTTGCAAAACGATTTGTACCTGCAGACATTGAAGTGAACTGCATTAACACAGTGGTTAAGAAATTCACAAATACGATTTTACACGCAGCCGAGGATGTTATCCTAAATCATCCGCATACCCACCACGTCCATCTGTTCCTTGGTGGAATGAGGACTGTAAGGAGGCTTTGCGTCTACGCCGAAAAGCACTACGGAGATTCAACAAAAGCCCGACAGATGAAAATCTTGAGCGGTACAAAATTCTTAGAGCTAAAGCTCGAAGAATTTTTAGACAAAGTAGAAAGGAATCTTGGTCGCAATATATCGGAACAATATGCAGAACAACGCCAACATCTGTCGTCTGGAAGAAACTGCGCTCTATATCTGGCCGTGTACCATCCACGGAGTTGATGGGTCTTAAACGGCCGAATGGAGAGTTAGTTTCTCAGTGTTCCGATATTGTAAATTTATTAGGATCATCTTTTGCTAGCTATTCCTGTTCTACGGCGTATAACGCTGCCTTTCGTAAATACAAAGTGCAGTGGAACCATTGCCGTTCACCATCGGTATTTCTGACGACTCTCCTCTTAATAGGCTGTTTACTCTGCATGAGCTGGAATCTGCACTGTCTTCAACGAAGGACACAGCTCCCGGTCCTGACAACCTCGTATATTCCATGATCAAAACCTTCCAGCGTCAGGTAGGCTTGCCCTCCTCGAGATATACAATCGTATATTTGATGAACATACTTTCCTGACGCTTGGTTGGAAGCAATAGTAATTCCTATTCTTAAGCCAGGTAAAGATAAAACTGATGCAAGTAGCTATCGTCCGATTTCTCTTACCAGCGTTCTTTGCAAGCTGGTAGAAAAAATGGTAAATCGTCGCCTTGTTTGGTATTTGAAACCAACAATTTACTTTGCAAAGACCAGTGCGGCTTTAGGCAAGGACGATGTTCTGTGGATCAATTAGTGTCTTTGGAAGCTGCAATACAAAATGCGTTTCTCTTGCGTCAAACACTAGTAGCTGTTTTTTCGACCTAGAGAAGGCATACGACATGGCTTGGAGAAGGGAATTTTGAACACTTTAAAATCATGGGGTATACAAGGCAGGATTCTGTATTTTATCCAAAACTTCCTTAGTAATAAGTATTTTAGGGTGCGTCTTGGTAATACGCTATCAGATCGCTTCTACTTAGAGAATGGTGTTCCACAGGGGAGTGTACTTAGTGTTACTCTGTTTGCTATTGCAATCAATAGCGTAACGTCTAACGTACGGTCCCCTGTCAGATGTTCTCTCTTTGTAGACGATTTTGCTATTTACTTAAGCACCAGAAACATGGCAACAGCTGAAAGATCCCTTCAGCTGGTAATAAATAGGTTGCAGAACTGGACGAGAACTACTGGCTTTAAATTCTCCGCTGCTAAAACTCAGTGTATTGCTTTCAGTCGCCGTCGACAGATCCAGGCTCCGTCGTTATATCTTGATGGTATACAGCTTCGGACTTCTCCATCCGTTCGATTCTTGGGTCTAATACTCGACGAAAGGCTCTCGTGGAGCCCTCACGTGCGTGATTTAAAATTAAGATGTAATAAAATCCTGGATATGTTGAGGGTTCTTAGTGGGTCTCGATGGGGTGCTGATAGGACCTGTATGCTGATGTTTTACCGTGCCGTAATTCGTTCGCGAATTGATTATGGCAGCATTGTTTATTCATCTGCTAGACCATCGATTTTAAAGAAACTAGATCCCGTCCATAACTCTGCAATCCGCCTTGTTTCTGGTGCTTTCCGTTCAAGTCCCGTCGTGAGTATTCTCGCCGATGCTGGGGAACCTTCACTCTCTCGACGGAGACAGAAACTACAGTTAACTTATTTAAGCAATTTATCATCTAAACCATGGCACCCTGCTTTTAATACAGTTTTCAAAAATCAATTGGTGCGACAGTATGAAACTCGACCGAATGCTACTGCTCCTCTTGGTATTAGAACTTCCCGTATTTTTGATGACTTACGTATTGAACTACCCCAATGTTTGAAAGGTCCTTTTGTCTTGTCCCTCCGTGGAAAATCAATATGCCGACCTTTGATTTCTCCTTGTGTGCATACCAGAAAGACAACACTCCTAACATTGTGTATCAACGTGAGTTTTTTCGACTGACTAGTTCATATCCATCTGCTAAATTTATTTTCACAGATGGCTCTAAGATGAATAACAATGTTGGGTGCGCATTTTACTCACTGGACGAAACGTATAAGTATGGATTACCCTCAACTTGTAGTGTCTTTACAGCCGAACTCTTTGCCATCTTAAAGGCTCTGAACACTATTGAATTCGATAGTTTGCATTTCGTAGTTTGTTCTGATTCAAAAAGTGCCCTCCAGGCAATCCGGGACATGTATTCGGTAAACCCTCTGGTTCAAGATATTCTGTGCTCTGTCCATAGACTTGAACTACGAGGTGCAAGAGTATCATTTATCTGGATTCCTGGTCACTGTGGAATATTTGGAAACACTGTAGCGGATAATGCGGCAAAGGAAGCAACTTTTCCTTGCCACAGCCTTGTGGCAGCTACAAGCAGCAACAAATTGAGGGTAATTAAAAGTACAGTTCGTCCTTGGGGGTCGTCAATACGTGCAAGTCGTAGAGAAGAGGTGGTGATCACCCGCCTTCGCATCGGTCACTCCATGTTAACGCATGGATTTCTGATGGAACGCGGGGACCCACCTAAATGCGAGTTCTGTAGGGAAACCATCACAATAAGACATATATTGCTCGATTGTGATGGTTTCCAAAATGTGCGTTTTATGTGTGGTCTGAGCAACTGTTTGCAGACGATGTTGGGAGATAGTGCCTCGGCCGTTGACCGGGTTCTAGACTTCCTTCATCGTCTGAATGTTTTAAATAAAATTTAATTTATATAGTTGTTATTTCTTGTGTTATTTATTTATTTATTTTATCTAAAAGCTTTATTTCTGTTATGTTTATGCATAGTTTTAAGAAATGTTATTAAATTTTATTGATTATTTATTGTTATTTAGTTCTTAAGTGTAATATAATCTATACCTGTTATCTAAATTTTTAATTTATTTTAATGTTATAGTTTGTTGTTGTTGTTTTATTCTTACGTAAAATTTTGTTTAAATTTTGTTTTATGTACTTTCATTTTTCGTTACGGCGATGATAACCCGAACGGTTTTTCGCCGAAAAAAAAAAAAAAAAAAAAAAAAAAAAAATCTGCGAAGCCGCACAACGCGATAGTAGCTGGCTTCAGCATTTCTTAAAGTGTAATGGCTTTAGGTTGCGTTTGTGCCGATAAGGACATTCGGAAATGCTCTAAATAAGCACAGCTCGGACTCTTGATATCAATAAATACTCTTGTTAAGCAACAAGTTTTAGGAGAGATAATATTTTTGGCATCTTATAAAAACATATCAGCATGAAGATTTTTTTTTCATTAAGATGGTAGACAGTAAGATTTATGAGACTAATGAGACAACTGTAATTTTCTTTCTTAAAGGTGCAGAACTTCTTGCAGATTGCCGTCGGAGAAATAAAAGTGGATTTTCTATTTCAACTATTTCTGTAGTGCAACAAACCCATTCTGGAGGCCCATCTAAATTACTAAGTGAAGTAAGTGAAATTTATTTGTTTGCTCATTTAAAAAACTAATTTGAAAGGTTTAGCACTAATGTTACTGAACAGCAAAGAATGTTGTTTTAAAGTTGATGCCGAAATCTTTTACTATTCAATTCAAAAGTTCAATTATCCTACCCTCATACTCTATCCTAGTCTATCCTAGAAAAACAATAAAATTGTTTCTTAATATTACTTAATAATAATGTTTTAAAAAATTATTTGAAATATATTATTTTTTTTTTTTATTAATTTTAAAAATATTTTTAATAAAGTATATTTAAGAATTTCGGTAATTTCTAATGAAATTCTTTTTTGTTTCAAACAGGTTCAATGTCAAACTCCAAAGCCTGCAGTATTTCGCTAAATTATCAATCATAGCCTGCAATACTCCCGGATGATCCGCTATCACAATCATATCTCATCTGCATAAACATCTTATTTTAACACCTGCTACAAGAACACCACCTTCCAAAAGCTTCAAAAATGTATGCCATTCAAATATAAGGGAAAAAATTAGAGGAGTTAATACATAACCTGTTCTAAAACTGTTTGTCAGGTCCACACTCTGGTCTCGGTATCCATATATAGACTACAGTCTTCAAGACTTCTAGAAATTTGTTACAAACACCCGTAGAATAAAGTTTATAGTACACATATTGTCTGACTGAAGAGTTAAACGCCACCTTGAAGTCCACAAACAACAGTAAAGTTTTCACCTTTTTCTTTTACCTTCAACCTAATAATATTTGTAAGACTGAAAATGTTATCACAAGTACTATAACCCTTCCTAAAACCAGCCTGAAATTCGGTTAGTACTTCATTATTCAAAACCCATTCCTCCAGTCTCTTAAGCAGCATCCTCGTGAACAATTTAGAAACGCAGTCAGCAAAGGATATTACTCTGCAGTTACTTACACCATTTAAATTCCTTTTCTTAAAAAGTGGAAAAATTATTGATTTTGAAAAGCTCCTTGGTACATTTCATGTATTGATGTAATGAACTATTATTTTATTTTATTGTCTCATTTTGTACGTCAATTTATAATATATTTTGTTTTATTTAATATTTGTTTCAAGTTATTTGTACTAATAAAATTGTTTAAGATTAAATTTGAATTTATTGAATTATTTTTCATTTGAAATATATCTTCTTAATCTCGGGTTACTGGTTCGTTGGCGTTTTTAAATTTAGGTTTACTATTGAGGTGGGTTCATATGGCCAACAGCAAAACTCGCATGTACGGTCATAGGATTTAAAAAAAAACTTTTAAGCCAGAGGTTAATAATAGTAATAAACTTTCTATTATTACTGACCAACAGCTGAATCAGCATGTATGATTGGAAAAATTAATTTGAGTAAAAATCTATATTAAGTAATATATTCAGTAATCAATAGCTATTAATTATATCAGTGATTGACAATATATCAGTGATCAATAGCTAAATAAGCATGTACTATTGAGAAATTAATTTGTGTCAGATTCGATTTTATTTACCAACAGCTAAAACAGCATATACGGTCGGAAGGTAACCAAGAGCTAAATCAGGATATATGGTTAAGCTATTATTAAATTTATTATTAATACTGTCTAGCAGTGATAATTCAAGGCTATTGGTCAAAAGAGATAATTCAAGCATATATAATTCAAACAACTGTATATGTAACTTTTGCAAATAGTGTACCAACATTACCACTAGCACTAAGAATAAGTTTTAAATAATAATTTTTTTAAATGTTCATAGTACTAAATATTTAGGTGTTTTCTTTAATAGATATAAGAAATAGACGGATCATATAATTAATTTATGTAATAGAACTAAGTATTTGGCATATGTGTTTGTTAAATTAAAAAAGATTATGTCAAGTAAAACTATATTAAAAATATATTATGGACTTTTCAACAGTATTGCCACATACGGCATAATAGCCTGAGAGCAGCATATTACAATGCTCCTTGCCATTACTTAATTTACAAAAAAGGATGTTAAAAATAATAAGTAATGATGCTGAATTTCAAAACATATACTAAACGTAAATCAGAGTTATATTTTGACAGCGTTGTTAAGAAATTATTATAATTTAAACAAGGAATTTATAAATAGTAACAGTATTACAAGGCATAAGTCTATACAAATACCTACTGTACATAAAGAACCTGGTAAAAAAAAAGAACATAAACACAGCTATTATGTATTTTAATAGACTAACAAATGACCTAAAAGCTATTTCAATGTAAGTAAGGACACACTAAAAATAAATTGAAAAAAATGGCTGCTTCCAAATGCATCGTTACCATAGTCATTAATTGGAAAGAATTATATAGATATATTGAAATAAGTTATTGGTTGTGGTTTCTAAGGTAATGTATGTCTTGGAATTTAGTTTGGATTTAGTTTTTTAGTTTCAGTTTTAAGATAAACTATGTATGATTGTTTTATATTAAACTGTGCCGTGCCGTATACAGGTAATTTATTACCTTCTATGGGAAATTTGTACCAGTAAATAAATAAATAATAGGAAAAAATATACGACCATAGACAAATTGTTATTAAGCCAACAGGGATAATTCAAGCATTCGCATATATATTTAATTTACCAAAGTTATTTTTTTCGATAAGAACCACAAAGAGTTTTTGAAATGGCACGACGAGCAAGTGCGCAACGATTACGTGTTCGATTTCCAAAAGGAAATTTTCGAATACTGCCTTTCCGACGTTGATATCCTAGCACAAGCGTGCATTAAGTTCAGGGCATCGTTTTTGCAAGAATGCAACGTAGATCCGTTCCTTGAAGCCGTGACTATAGCGAGCGCTTGTAACGTGGCCTTTAGACGAAATTTTCTTAAACCCAACACTATTGGAATTGTGCCGAAAAATGGGTACCGTTTGGTCGACACCCAATCACTTGTCGCACTGCAGTGGTTGACATGGGTGGAGGATCAAGACGGGATCCGAGTAGATCACGCCGGTAGAGGTAGGGAAAAACAGATCGCCGGCGTTAAAGTGGACGGTTTGTGCGCTGATACCAAGACGGTGTACGAATTTCACGGGTGCTACTGGCACGGATGTCCGAAATGTTTTCCTTACGGTCGAGAAAGCCCCCTTGAGGATGACCCGTCGGACACGTTTAACGCCCGTCTCGAGAGAACTAAAGCGAAAACAGCTAAACTCTCTCGCCAGCACGATCAAGTCTCCGCGGTCGTCGAGATGTGGAGTGCGAGTTCAGGGCGATGCAAAGGAAACGGCGTACCTCAAAAGTCATCCCGTAATTAACAGCGCACCCCTAAACCCGCGAGACGCGTTTTTCGGAGGTCGTACGGGTAATGTGAAATCTTACCGTGCTTGTAAAGAGGGTGAAAAATCCACTACGTGGACGTGTGCTCTCTATACCCGTGGGTCTGCAAGTACGGTAAGTACCCTGTAGGACACCCTACAGTACACGTAGGTAACGCTGAATGCAGAAAGGTGGGCACGAATGCCGTCGGCTTGCTAAAGTGTACCATTCTACCCCCTCGCGAACTTTACCACCCCGTGTTGCCCGTGAAAATGCATCAGAAATTGATGTTCATTTTATGTCGCACTTGCGGAGAGACTTTGAATTCGTCAGACTGCCGACACACTGTGGACGAACGGACACTGACGGGGACGTGGACTATGGACGAGATTCGTAAAGCCATAGACAAAGATTATGTAATCGTGGAAATGCACGAACTATGGCAGTACGAAGTGGCAAAATTCGATATGGAGGGTAGTGGACTTTTTACGGACTTTATTAATACATTTTTAAAAATTAAACAAGAGGCGTCAGGTTATCCGGAATGATGTCGGACGGACGAGGACCGCACAAAGTACGTGAACGACTATTTCGAAGCCGAGGGTGTCAGACTAGACGAGAATAAGGTAGAAAAAAACGAAGTTCGCCGCTCGCTGGCCAAACTCATGTTGAATTCCTTTTGGGGTAAGTTCGGGCAGAGAGAGAATCAGACTAAGACGGCGATAGTCAGACAACCGACGGAACTTTTTAAATTGCTGGTCAGTCCGTCCGTCCAAGTTAACAACATACAGGAAGTAAACGAAGACGTGGTCGTAGTGAATTGGCAGTACGCGGAAGACGTCTGCGAAGTCTTGCCGACAGTCAACGTCGTACTCTCTGCTTTTACCACGGCCCAGGCTAGACTAAAACTGTACTAACACTTGGACGCTCTTGACAGACAGACTGTTTATTATGATACTGATTCCGTTAAATACGTTGAGGGAAAACATAAAATCGAGACAGGGGACTACTTGGGACAGATGACAGACGAACTACTTGAATACGGTCACGGCTCGTACATCACAGAATTTGTTTCCGGCGGACCTAAAATCTACGGTTACAAAGTTCTGTCGACAAAGTACCCCGACGAGCCGGTGACCGTGTGCAAAGTGAAAGGATTGACATTGAATCTCCGCACTTCCGGTTCGGTAAATTTTGACTCGTTAAAACGTATGGTGCTAAATGAGGATTCCGACCCGATCACCGTCACCAATAATCAGATCCGTCGTACTAAAGATCGTCAAGTGATTACAGTACGCGAATCAAAAACATTTAGAGTAACCGGAGCAAAAAGAAAAAGGTACGGTAAATATGACACACTGCCCTACGGGCATAAAGTGTCTCGAGTAGAGTAGAGAGAGAGAGAGAGAGGTGCTAACGAGTGCGTTTATTAAAAAATACATTTTTTTTTGTTGTTTTGTTTGAATATAGTCTTACCCACTTTCTTATTTTTGTTGTTTTTGTTGTGTGTGTGTGTGTGTGTGTGTGTGTGTGTGTGTTGGTCCCTGGCGAGGAGATTAATCTCCCGTAAACCTGTATGCTTATTACCCTCTGACGTGGTATAAAAACCCGTAAGGGTGAATGTCCCTCTGGCGTGGTGTGATAGCCCGCAAGGTGAAAGTACTACTATAATAAAAACAACAAAAAAAGTAAGTCGGTAAAACGTGTACGGAGGCATCAGCAATGGAATAGGTATTTTTGTTTTGGAATGGATGCCACGTGGGGGTGGCGAAGGATGGGGCCACCCCTTTCCCCGAAAGGGGATATAAAGACTTCACACACGCAATTGGCGCGGCATTATTCGGTCATGACCGGTAAAGGTAGCGTTAGACGTGATTTAGCTAAAGAGCTGCATAAGCAGGCACGAAGAAATATCAAAACGCGTCGTGTCACGCTAAAAGGTGTCGACGACTTGTATCAAGCCGATTTGGTGGAAATGATACCTTACGCAAAGGGTAACGGCGGCTACAAATACATTATGACTATGATAAACTGTTTATCGAAATTCGCTATAGCCGTGCCGTTGAAAACAAAATCCGGACTCGAAGTAGCGTTGACACCGATACTCGAAAAACACAGTATGCGCAAATACTTTTACTTAAACAATCGGTCATAGCAATTTTATCACTGACGTCAGGTGTGGGAAAATAGTATTTAGGTCGGTACTTTAAGCGTCGGTGGGTCAGTCGTGCATTCGACTTTTAAACATGAAGATCATGTTTTTCTTCTTCTTCTTTGTCGCTGGCGTCGCGACACAAGATTACAATACTTCTTCAAAGTTTTGCGGTTATGTAGACGAACCGGATTCTCTGTCGACCGGACGTGTTTGGGACACTCACACTTTGACTTGGTATATGTACGAGAAGAGCTCGTACAGGTGGTTAGTGCAGAAAGCTTTCGGCGTCTGGAGCAGACATTGCGCCTTAACGTTTAATCAGAATCCCACAAAACCGAATATCATCATATCGTTCGGCGAACACGACCATTTTCGTATGTCCACGGGCAGTCAGTGTTCGCATAATTTGCGAATAAACACATCTACCTCTTTTACGGGAATTACGTGTGGAAAGTGAGTTTGGACTAATCGATAAGAGATCGTGCTAATGTGGAACCCGAACTCATTACAGACTGGTTGCCTTATCTGTATCTCGGTTCTCACAACATTACGGCAATTTTGCAAAACCCTAACGACGATATCCTCATGTTTTTGAACAAACACGTATACGTCGTCGAATACCCGACTTTGAGACTAAGGTACAGATCCACCTACGACGGTTGGGCTAATATGGTCGTTAAGACGCCTGTAAACACAGTGTTCACAAATAATCGTGGACAGACATTTCTGATGGACTTTAATTCTCGTGTTTTAAGGTATTCGGAATACGACAGAGGTTGTCATCTCGCGGGTCTCACGGCGGATCTGTTTCAAGGCGTTCCGCTTAACTTTAAGGGGGCGTTTCGCTACACGGACGGTAATCTTTATTTTTTCCACAACGGTAACGTGATCGGGTACAATGAATTTCAAGGACGCGTAGTGCGCGTCGAACAAGATCTATTCAAAATATTGAACATCGTCTGTTTGAAAGAGAATCGTCTCAAAAACTTGTACTCTATGTTATCGGATATATTTTATGTTTCCTCATCTTTTTCTTCTACTACTTCTTAAAAGGAAGACATGTAGGCTCAATGAATCAGTGTTAAAATGGTCGGTAAACGTGCAACACGTGTCAGTCGTAAACGACGAGTGCTTAGGAAAGGTCGTGGATTGGTTTCGTCAGCTCTAAACAAAGCTATAGATTTGTTACCGGTCGAACTACATATACCTTCGTACAACTACTGCGGTCCCGGAACTAAATTAAGTAAGAGACTAGCTCGAGGCGATAAAGGTATAAATCCTTTGGACGAAGCGTGCAAAGAACACGATATCGCGTACAGCCGTTACAGCGATTCACAGAGGCGTAGCGAAGCGGACAATCGTCTAGCCGGACAAGCGTGGAATCGTGTCACAGCGAGTGACGCCTCATTGAGCGAACGTGCGACCGCACTCGCCGTAGCGGCCGCTATGAAAGCGAAAGCGAAATTAGGGGGTGAAAAAAAAAAGGAGGAAGAGGGCGGTTCGAAAACGACGGACTATTAACCAACTCATTTCCGGTTTAAGAGGTAAAGGTCTTTATCTCAGACCGTACAAGAAAAAGGAGGGCGGTGGCTGCAGCAAGCGTAGGACTTCTAAAAAAAAAAAAATACTGATCGGTTCGATACCGATCAGACCGTTGACGAATCTGGATTTAGAAAAGTACGCTCATCTTTTGGGAGTGGTCTCATTCCGCGGTGTTTTCATGCGAGACACGTTACCGCGTAAACCTTTAAAAACGAATCGGCTATCGTCAATTTGGACAGCATGTCCGGCTACGGTACTCACTGGGTATGTTATAAGAAGAGAGGCAACACCGTAGAGTATTTCGATAGTTTTGGTAATCTAAGACCACCGATAGAGCTTATCAGATATTTCGGTCCCACAGCTAATATTCACTATAATTACACGAGATATCAGCGCGACAACTCAGTCGTTTGCGGTCATCTGTGTCTAAAGTTTCTGACGTCGTGATGTCTATATGCTTGACCGGAAACAGTTCCGCACTCTCGTGCGATTTTTTCCCGCCAATCGATGTGTCCGACGACCAATGGGAAATCGGTCTAGTCGATCTGGCTACGTACAATTCTATACCGAATATCAAAGAAGGCGTTAACAACGAATTGCGATTGTTACATAATGCCAGAGATAAACGATCGGTATTACAAATACTCGGCATTCATAGTGATACTAATAACAAAAAGAAAAGAGAACTTTTACAGGTTCCCCCCGTTGATGCTGCTGCTGCTGCTGCTGCTGAACGTACAGATTCGTCTAGAAGCTCAATGGTTTCAGATACAGTCTCTACTGCTGTTACCGCTGTTGCTGCTGTCGTGGAACACGAAAATTTATCATCAGCTGCAATTGCAAACGAAACGTTAAAAATAAAATATAAAAATAAAATATAAAAAAAAATATTACATGGTTGTTACACCACATTACCGTGGACGGGAAGCACGAGGTGGACACTTTGAAAAAGATTCAAAGCAATATTACGGCGCATATAGCGTATCGCGGGTGGGATGTTATCGTAAAACCTTGGTGGTCGGGCGTGAAACAGGACTCGTGGGTTCTTAAAACCGCTACGGTAGACCAAATGCCGCAGATCATAGCGTTAGTCTTTCAAACGGATAGGTCGAATAAAATCGGTAAAGACGCATCCGAATTCGATTACTGTAACAATACGGACGTGCGGGTTCATCTAAATTCCCATTTTCACACTTACGAACGCGTACGGGGTAGTGCGGCGCTAGCATACCAGAAATTCTGCGAATTCCAATATTCTTATTACGGTCGCGAACCGGCACCGTGTGTCGATTTAAAGACGTTCAAAGAGAAAACACCGATTTTCGTAATCGATTGTTCCAAACACAAAGACTCTTTTAGATCAGGATCGGTCGATGTGAAATTAGAAATCGAGGCGTCCGCTAATTTTCCCGACAATACCGAAGCCTACTGTATTATCTTTTACGATAAACACATGAGCTATTCTCTACTCACAGGCGCCATTAAAAATATAGCAGGCTTTTAGAGGAGTGGAGGGGAGAAAGTGAGTGAGGTACGTGTTGAACGTTGCGCGGCTCAGTACGAGCCATGAGTTCCGAGCGTATGGACGTGGAGCGCTCTCCTACTAAACGCCTCGTACCGCCTAACCTTCCGTTGGGAATTTACTTGAAATCGGTACTGTTTCTAAACAAGGATTGCACAAAGTTTATAGCTACAGGTCTTTTCCAACACGCGGCGCACGAATTGGGCGTATTAGTGCAAGCCGGTCAAAAATTCACTTACTTTACGCAATCTCTCTTCAACGAGATCCTGGTGGAATTGGCGAACATATCGGCAGCCGTAGCAACACCGACGGCGGCTACCAGAAAATTTCCGCTTAGCGTCGGACACGTCGTCGTAAAGAACGTGTTCGGTAAGAGGTATGTTCAATTGCACAGCGGAGCAGGCAAACACGCTGTCTCTTTGACCACGACCGAGTGGAAATTGTTCGAAGACAGCGTTCCTTTAGTGTCGCGGCGTCTCGCAGAACTGTTTTATAACGAAAAGGATTTGATCTCTTACATCATTGAGTGTCTGGCCAGCGACGAACTTGTATCCAGCACACTGCCCGAATCGGATAGATTGTACGATGAGATAGTATTGTTCAAAAAATATGCATCGAGCGTCGACGTCAGCGGTAGCTGAATTTCACGCGTTCGTGGACAACGCGTGCGAGTATATAGTCAAAGAATTTGCCGTAGTCGGCCGCTTTTCGTACAGCGTTACAATTTTCCGGCCGCCTTACGATTTTCACAAATTGAACGAAAAAAGTAGGAAAACTGCTCGCTGGCTTCAAACGCGTTACCACTGTATCGATTGGTACGACGGTGACACGATTTTTGACGAAAAAACTGTATGCGCGATGTTAAAACCTTTTTCTACCGTCTTTACTAAAGGTTTGGAAAAAGCGCAATTTTTGAGACGCTTTCATACTAACGTATCCGAATTACCAGAGACGATCACTATAGACGACAATATCTGTACATATTTCAAGTGCATATTACCTCACCATAATAACGCTTAGTAAATGCGCTCTGAGGAGCGCAAAATATTATTACGATTTACTCGTTGCTTAGCGTATGCGCTCGCACGTTTGTAGTTTAAGGTCACTGGCGTGGAGTTAATTCTCCCCTAAACCTGGGGTCCTTGGCGCGGAGTTCATTCTCTCCTAAACCCGTGTGTGTGTGTGTGTGTGTGTGTGTGTGTGTGTGTGTGTGTGTGTGTTCACAGGTCCCTGGCGCGGAGTTAATTCTCCCCTAAACCGAGACAAGACAGCTACGCTCAGCAACTAGTTAAATCTTGAAAAATATTACAAAAAAAAGTTTAAAATCTAAAAAGAAAAAAAAACGGGAGACTACAGTTTTGTCATGGAGTGGTAGTCACCGGGAGTAGCGATGGATTTGGGGCTACTTCCTCAAGGAGTTAAGCCTTCAGCTTAACCCCGGATTGTAATGTGGGCCATGACGGCGGCGGCGACGTCGGTAACGACAACAGTAACACACCGCCTCATGCGACGGTTCCAACCCCGTGAAAACACAGAGGACATATTGTGGTGACGTATTGTGTGTGTGTGTATATGAGAGGAGAGAGGGAAAGAGAGAGAGAGAGAGAGGAGAAAAATAAGAAAATACAATATCTATAAATGCTTCTTTATATTTTATTACTAGCTTCCTTAATTATTTCCTCTAAATCTATGAATACATTATTGCGACATAAGCTTATGTCGCCGTCGTCCAATATTGTGTCCAACTCCGACACCAATGCCTGAACATTTTGTTCCATGACATCGTTGTCGTCGTCGTCCACAATATAGATTACGTTTCCTGCTGCTGCTGCAGGTGGTGGTGGTGGTGGTCTCACTTCTTCTTCATCCTCATCATCACTAATGATTATTATCTCCGACTGTGGTGGTGGTGGTGGTGGTCTCATTTCTTCTTCATCCTCATCATCACTAATGATTATTATCTCCGACTGTGGTGGTGGTGGTGGTGGTGGTGGTTGTGATGATTGTTGTGGTGGTGGTGGTGTTAATGGAGAAGAAGAAGACGGTGGAGGCGGCGGCGGCGGTGAATGGTCGACTACTACGACACAATTATTATTCAATAATAGCGACGAGGTGCTGGTGGAGGTTCCTGCAGTGGTGGTGGTGTTGGTGGTGGTGTTGGTGGTGGTGGTGGTGGGGGTGGTGGTGGTGGCGGTGGTGGTGGCTGAACGTAGGTGTTGAACTTGCGGAGTCCTTATAAAATGGAAATTGCGGGTTTCCACCTTGGCTCCTATTGTCCCGCTACCGTTGCCGCAAACCTCCACACGGCAACGTAGGTGACAATTGTTCAGTTGTTCACCTGCGTCCTCTTCAATAATCTGAACGGCTTCCAGCACGTCTCTGTAAAAAAAAAAAACAGAAATCACACACACATTATATAAGAATCTTTTTTATAACTGATTTTCATAGTGGGGAGTAAGAGAAGCGGAGGAGGAGGAGGAGAAGAAGAAGTTGAGCGGGACACCAAGAATGTACAAAACAAATAATAATAATAATAATAATAAAACGAACCAATCCTACCTTCTTATTAACGCCAGCACTTTGTCTCCGAAGAGTTTGAGCGAGTTCTTCCTTGATCTGTTTGCCATCCTGGTTTATTGCTACTATACCAGTCTAACGCAGCCAGCTTCCTTATATATACACGACACTTGTGACAACACTGATTAATTCTTGCAGCTGTCTTCCGGGAAACAACCCACATTCAACATTCCGTTGATACCGGTTACGAAAGGCTGGATAACTTGTTCAATCCGGATAATACCGGTCTCCGCTGACCTTTCAAACTTTTTCCGGAATCCGCCCAAAACGGGTCCATTATCATATTTAGTGTTCAGGGTCCTCGTGTGAGTCGTTAACCGGATAATAACAGTCTGCGCTGACCTTTTGGACATTGTCCAAAACGTGTTCATTATCATTATCATAAATTGTCCAGTTCCGCATGTGGGTCGCTAATTAACGTGTTTATTTACTTTTTGGAAACCTTCCAAATTTTTCTGGAATCCGTCCAAAACTTGTTCATTATCATAATTAATGTTCCGGGTCCGGGTGTGGGTCGCTAATTGGATAATACCTGTCTCCGCTGACCTTTTGGACATCGTCCAAAACTTGTTCATTATACTAACTCATCATCATAAATTCGCCGTGTCCGCATGTGGGTCGCTAATTAACGTGTATATTTACAAAACTTTTAGACAACAACAACAAGAACGAAGAAGACGGCGACGACGACATTCTTCACTAATGACATTACACAATTCACGTTGGCGAATAAATTAGGTGTTTTCGCTTTATGTGTTTGGTTTTTTGTTTTTTAAGAGACTTCTAACTTTGTATTACAGAATTTTGTTTTGTTTAGTTTTAATCTTTTGCGGATGCATTATTATTATTATTAGGTTACGTATTTTTGTTTCAGCAGTAGTAGTAAACATCCGACATGCCTACGTACTGCTGTGATTTGAAATGTTTCGTGGCGCCCGAATGTCAGATGGACGGTCTCGCGTGCCGAATATGCAACTGCTTTTCTTTCTGCCATTGCCGCTGTAAATCGGCTCGTACGTGGAACATGACGTTGATAGTGTACAAAACAAAGTTTGAAGGATACACGTGTTGTAAGAAAATGTGTACGAGATTTACGTTTCGAGACATGGTAGACCGTAGTAAATGTCACACAGGCGACGGCTACGACGACGATTTTTGTAACTGTATTTTGCGAAATTGTGCAACTCGTAATTACTGGTGGCAAAAAAACTGTGACGACAGACATGCCAATTAAACGTCTGACACACCGTTTTATTATATATATATATATATATATATGTATATCACGTACACGATATTAAATAAACATTATTATCATTACGTTTCAACGTCTTACTGTCTTTTTATTTATTACCACCATTACCCGCGCATGCGCAACAGCCGACCGCGCGACGTCGACGTAGGGGGTACGAAGTCGTAGGGGGTATGACGACAGCATCAAGTCAGAGGAGGTATGACCTCACGATTACCTCACATTCCAGCACGTCATCCAACATTAACGCAAACATCTACACGTCATCCTACCACATGGAGGGGACTAGGGGGAAACAATTTTAACATTGAGACATACGGAGGGGAAACTATGACGCTTTGTGGTGGGGGGTGGGATATACTACCGCCCCTCCTACTGACTCAGTTTGGCGTTTTGTTTTTTGGTATCCATAGTGTTATTTACCGAGCGATTCATGAACGAAGATGTTTCGAACACATGGCACAGGGTGCACCCAGACGACCACCAGCAGCCCAGGATACTCGAACTAAAGCGAGAACCCACAATAAAAAAAAAAAAAAAAAAAAAAAAAATTGGGGGGACCTCCAGATATCCTGGAGCCGAAACACATGTCTGTCAGCACTCCAGAATATTTTAGGAATGGGTTCCGGTACAAAGTTACGGTTCCCCAAACCCAAGTACCACTGGCAGCCGCCCTCTATGTACTCACAGAATGCAACCATTTGTTTCGATAGACCCAGCTATGGGCTCCGACACCCATAACTCAACATTCATGTGCTTGCCAGACGCCTATAGGCTGCTCGGTCCCAGAACTTATCCCATCAGAGATCCTCGGCAGTGCTAGGCACACATCAGGTTCCACATACTTGGCCCCGCCAAAGGAAATCAAGTAGTATCGCCACTCCCAGACGTAACGGAACAAGTACAGCAAATCCTTAAAATGTACGTGTGAGTGTAAAGTGTTTAAATCGTAAGTGTAGTGTTGTAAGTGTGTCTGCAAGACTCGGGTGCCGCGAGGTTCGTCTAAGTCCTCTCATTAGGTGCAGCTAGTCTGCACCCCCCTGCGGGTGTGTATGTGTTTGTGTGGGGGAGTGTGTTTGTGGATGTTGTGTGTTGTGTGTATGTTGAGTAAATGAGTGAGAGTAGAATGAGCTAGAGGTATGGTGGGGTCGCTAAGCCCATCAGCTGCTCACGTCAGCTGCCTCCGCCGGCTTTAGTTTTAATTTCCACCCATCCCCAATGTAGGACATTTTGCTGGACGGCGATGATAGCCTATAAGTGCTTTTCGCCAAAAACTGTAAAAAAAAAAAAAAAAGTGTCAAGAGTTAAGCAACGACGTGTGGTGTCAGCTACTCTTCCGTTTGAAAAGTCCAGCGCAGATTGCCAGACAGTCAGCCGTTTCAGGGTTCAGTTGTAGAAGTGTTCAGTGGCAAATAGAAGAAAAAAAACAATACAAATATTTGTTCCTAAAAAATTAGATATAGAAAAAGATGTTAACAGTTTAAATTTTTTTCATTTTTACCCTTAAAAATAATAAGAGAAATAAGGTAAAAAATGTAATTGAAACATCATCTTGTTCGAATTTGATAAAATTTAGTGTAATTCAGATGTTATATATTTAAAGTTGTTACTTAGTGAAGAAACTTGTATATTATTATTCAAGTTAATTTGTCCCGCAGGGGGTGCATACTAGCTGCATCTATTGAGAGGATTTAGACGTCCCTCGAGGTACTCGAGTCTAACACACACTTACACTTACAACACTACACTTACGACTTTAACACTTTACAGTCACACTTACATTTAGGGAGGCGATAATAGCCTCAATGTGCTTTTCGCCTTAAAATAACAACAAAAATAAATAAATAAAAAATATAATAAAGTTAATTTGCTCATTTACTACCGCTGTATGTGAGTGCAGAAGAATACACGACGTTCCGAGAGTATGGATTTCACACTTCTTAAAAACAATATCTGTTAGTGAAAAACTTCAAAACGTATCACTCGTCCAAATTTTATAAACCTTGATAAAATACAATTTTCCACAGTATTTATGAAAATGATAAAATCAATTTTGAAAAAAACTAATATTTACCCTAACTAAAATCTAAACATTATACGAGGGCTATGCAGAAAGTCGGTTACGTTTTGCTCTGTAGACGCTAGGGGCGGGGATATCGCGGCCATCTTGGTGTCTGTTCATTGCTAATGAGAGATTATGTTTGCTGCTCGTTTGAAATGTGCGCCGCTATTGAAAATCCCGCGACCTGTTCAGTGCGGTCGGTGATACGGCTTTTCTTGGCTAAGAACAATAAACCATTTGAGATTTATCGCTAACTTTGTGAAGTTTATGGGAACAATGTGATCACTGAAGGCGGAGTGCATCCATGGTGCATTAGGTTTAAAAATGGCCGAACTAATGTGCACGAATGAAGAACGAAGTGGACGGCTATGCATTGTGACCGATGACATTGTCTCTAAAGTCGATGAGAAAATTAAAGAAGACCGTCGGTTCACAATAACAGAGCTATCGCTTAGTTTTCTACAAATTTCAAGAAGTTTGTTGCATGAAATTGTTACCAAAAGTTAGGTTACCACAAATTTTGTGCAAGATGGGTACCGAAAATCTTGACTGAAACCCATAAAAATCAGCGTAAGGCTGCTTCATTGACATTTTTGGACAGTTACGAAAAGGATGGTGACTAACTACTCGATCGAATCGTTACAGGAGACGAGACTTGGGTGAAATATGTCAACTGCGAAACCAAATTGTAGTCTACGGAATGGGGGCACTCAAATTCCCTTCAAAAAACAAGGAAATGCATGCAAATGTGTGCCAGAAAGATCATGGAGACGGTTTTTTGGTATAGGAAAGGAGTCCTTCTTGTTGATTTCTTAAAACTTGGCACGACAATAAACTCTGCAAGATATTGTGAAACCTTGGAAAATTTAAGAAGAGCAATTCAAAACAAGCGCAAAGGAAAGTTGGGTTCAAAAATTCTGTTTCTGCACAACAACGCCCGACCACACTTAGCCAATCGAACTCGAGAAGTCCTGGATGTTTTCAAGTGGGAGGTGTTTCCACATCCACCTTACAGTCCGGATCTTGCTCCCAGCGATTATCACCTGTTTCCTGCAATGAAGACCTGGCTTGCGACGCAACGTTTTGATGACGACACGGAACTGCGGGAGGGCGTGACGACCTGGCTGAAGTCTCAGGCGGCAGAATTCTACGACACTGGATTTTCAAAACTGGTTCACCGTTATGATAAGTGTCTAAATTTATTTATATGGCGACTATGTAGATAATTAGTATTTTAGTGCCACTTTCAAAAGTATATAATAAACATTTTTTCTTGTACTTTTTTTTACCAATACGTAACCGACTTTCTGGATAGCCCTCGTAAAACATATGCCTATATGCCTAAGCTATATTATATTAAAAACTAAGAAGAAATATGTATATTAACATAGACCTTGGCTTTTGTTCTAGTTGCATGATTAGGTTTTCAAGTACTCTCGAAACGTCTTGTATTGGTTTTGTACACAAATGATGGCAAATGTCTGAATAAACTTTAAAAGTAATATAGTTCATCAATATAAAAACACTTTTTTTGAATCTAATATAATTGGTTGCGAAATTCCAAATTAACCAGCTTTTTACAACCTAAGCACTTACATATTGAATATTCACGAACAGGTATTATAAGTTTTATTCGGTTCAATTACAAGTGAATTGGAAGAGAATTTATGTCTAGGTCTATTTAGGTATAATTTAAGTAAAATAAATGAAATTGGACACTCAGGGTAAATTATATTACAGTTAAACATTTTTACAACCGTTAAAATAATATCTTAGATTAGCATACAATTGTAAAACCGTTTATCACGTGTAAAAATTAAATAACGTTGTTTTTAATGAACGCTTCGCTGACCTTGTATTTTAGAGGTTGCTAAGTTTAAATTTGCCAGTACATACTTTGCGCTTATTTACATAATACGTATTTTCAAACTGGTATTGTATGCTTTATACAAAATAACAAATTAAAAACTTTTTAAGCAATTCTTAATTAAGGGGAAATTTACTAAACGATTCTAACAGTTTATATTTTGCATTTATAAACGTTAAAAATAATATCTTCAATCTTGTAAACAAAACAAAACCTAGTAATAATAATGTTATTTATGGTGTTCACTAATACATGAAATTAGCATAAACTAATTGAGTGCAGTTCAAATTTTAAATTTACAATCCTTAAAATATATCTAAAGATTATGATAAAATTTCAAAAATTGTTATAACTTGTAAAACGTCAATAAAACTTGGTTTAATACAATTATTTACATTGTTTTTACAAATTTAACACACTTTGTGGGCCATTTAGGGTTTGCAAACTTTAGTTACCATATCCTTTCATATTTTGGATTTATTTTCATTTACAGAATACACATTTCCAAACTGGTATTGTCTGTTTTACTTCGTCTAACTAAAATCGAGATACCAAGAATACTATGATTAATTTTTAATAGTTCCTAATGAATTAAGAGTGAGAATTTAAACGATTCTAACAGATTATATTTTGCGTTCATAACCTTTAAAAATATTATCTTAAATCAGGGTAAAGCTTCAAAATTACTATCACTTTCCACAATTTAACAGAACTTAATAATGATACGGTTACTTTATAGTTCACCAATATAATAAAACCACTTACAAAATTCATATTTTCAGAATATTTTCAAAATTGTATTATCTATTAGGCCTACAGTTAAAAATTTTTAAGGAAATATAACAATCAAATTTAATTTCGTTTAAATCATTTCATTATCGAACAAATATAATAAAACGTTTTGCAAATCTCATAGTATTACCAATTTGCAGAATATATTTAAAATTGTATTTATTGTCTATTAGTTTAACGTTTTGAAAGGAAATATATCAGTCAATTTTAATTTTGTTTAAATCATTCCTAGAAAATGTTAATCTAAAATATATGACATTTTAAATTCTTAATAACCTACTTGTAAATAAAAATATTTTTAGAGGCACTTTACTCCTGGGAGAGAGCTAAGCATATAACCTTTAAAAATAATATCTTAAATCAGTGTAAAAAAACAAAACTTGGTATAATAATGCAGTTTTTTATGGTGTTCACTAATACATAAAAATAATAAGCTTTATTCTTAAAGCTAATTTCATGAAACATAATTTATGAGTTTTTATTATTTATTTTTACCTTCGCTTTGTTAATATAAAAGTTTATTGTGAAATTGAATTCATTTGCATATTCTGGATTTTCTTAAATATTACGAAAATTTCTTTCGATCTCATAATTGTAAAATTTGATTTAGACAATAAATTCAGTTTCTCACTATGCAAAGTAAAAAAGACGACATAACTATTTCAAAATTTTTCCAATTTTGAGGTCACATAAATCTAAAAAGCTATTTT
The DNA here is from genome assembly GCA_022606455.1 of Callitettix versicolor. Taxonomy (NCBI): domain Eukaryota; kingdom Metazoa; phylum Arthropoda; class Insecta; order Hemiptera; family Cercopidae; genus Callitettix; species Callitettix versicolor. The sequence goes on from JAJIZJ010000113.1 coordinate 61,211, forward strand.
AACTTATATGTCGTTTGTGTACAGAGCAGCGGTTTTCAAACTTTTTAGTCACGGGAGCCTCCCAACAAACCACCAAAAATAAATTAAGTAAAAAGCTCTTCATATTTTGTTTGAATCTAATAAATAGCTTTCATTATAAAAAAAAAAAGAAAATGGTGTACGAGTAAAAAATTGGTAGTTCCACAAGTAGCGCGAGCCCAACAACGTGTGTCCTTCACCAGGTTCACCACGATCCTGACGGCCGGACGCGCGACACGGCTAAGTCACTTTGCTGTCACAAATAAACTCTACGGCTGCACTGTCCTGTCGCTTCGCTCACTTCATTTCGAAAATATCTGTTCTGTGTTTAAATTTAAAATTAGTGAAACTGTTTTTGTGAAATTATAGAACGTATTTCTTGAAATTGTTCAATTTTCTATTTTTGCAGTCGAGAGAACATCTAAAGATTTAAGCCGTTCGCCCTCCAGCAACGACTTCAATTAAATTTGGCTATGTGTTTAAACACATTAAAAAAACACATTAAAAATTCACATTAAAAAAACACTTTAGAAAATTCATTGGAAATTGAGGGAGCAGCCATCGTGATAAGACGCAAATATATATGACCTTGATAAGAGCACCAAACTTGACCTCTATATCATTTTTAAGGGTTATTAAATTTTTCGTGTGTTAACACGTTCGCGTTTGAAATTTTAGTTCGATTTGTTTTCAGACTTGACATGAAAAAATCAATGTTGGTAATATTGTAACTTAAACAATTCGTTAACCAACAAAATTCGTTCAAAAATTTCAAAATGGTGGACATTTCAGATATTTAAAAATCCATAGAGTTAAAAACTGCATTAATTAGTATTTTTAATTTTCAAAATCCGTTAAATTTAAGAAATATAATTTTCATATTTGTAAAGTAGTTTAAAATGTTAGTATATGAATGAAGCACATGATGACTATTTTTGCAAATCTCATATTTTAGTATCACCTTTAAAATTTTATATACTTTTTATAAATTTTGCAAAATATATTGAAAATTGTGTTGTCTATTTTAGACAACACAGTACTTAATTTACACAATATTTAACTTTGCTTAGGATATCAATAATGATTAGGATGATGAAATCAGAATTTCGAAAAGGATAAGACAAAAAAATACTTTTTTTCGCTTCCCTCACGTCAGCGAGACAGCTACGTGTAGTAATTATTAAATTTTGTAAACCCTCATCCGTAAAAAAACAAACAAAAATTACAAATCTCTGTTTCCTCATAGTAGGCCTGAATGAAGCTGTATACATCACTGGAGAGTAACATACATTGGCTCTAATGTTTGGTTGCTATACCTCTAAGGGCATACATTATTAGACTAAACCACAGGTGGCGTATAATGGCGGACCTGCCATATAAAACGTGAACTGAACAGAAATATCGTTACAATTTTGTGGCGCCACTTTATAAAACGAAAACATTTTGTTCGTTTAAAGAAATTGTCATCCAATTCGAATTTGCTTCTTGCTTTGCTATTAAGGCCGGGCGGCCACCAAAAAGTGAAACTTCTTATTATGTGAAGTGATAAGCTGAACTGCTGATAACAGAAACAAAATGTGCTCCAATAGATTAGCGAGAAGGAAAGCCATCAGCGTTTTTAACTATATATCAATATATAGTGATAAAACATCGATGATGAAAAAATTGGCTTGAAAACATCGATATTCCAAAAACATTGATGTTTCTTTGCCATCCCTAGTCCCGCGGCATGCGAATTTACTGGTGGATCCGCTTGGTTGCTCTTCCAGTGGCCATGTTTGATAGCGGCGAAAATAGGCAGCTCGAAAATTATCCACAAAAAACTAGCATACAGCTTTAATTTGTAAAATTGGTTCATCATATTTTGCATATTTCAATAATCGTGACACGCAGCTGTCTCGCTGGCGTGATATATATATATATATATATATATATATATATATATATATATATATATATATTTTTTTTTTAACGTCCGACTATTGTGCACACTTGGGCTAATGCAGACGATGGGATGATTTATAGCGTATGAAAATACCAAGCCCTGGCCGGGAATCGAACCCGGGTCCTCGGGATGAAAGCCCAGTACGCTATCAACAATTTTATTTTATTTTGCTGGCGTGATATAAGCGAATTTCCAAAAATATTTTTATTCAACTTACTCTTTGAAATTCTGATTTCATAATCAACACTAAAATCTGCATACGTTATCAGTTAAACTACCAAATTATACTGAAAATACAAAAGCGAACCCTGACCGCCATCAAAAGACTTCTTAGTTTCAAAATGGATTTTGAAACTTTTAAAACGTCGATTTAAGTAGTTTTTAACGCTGTTTAAGGTAGTGAAACTATTTTTTCAAAAACATTTAAGACAAAAAAATAATGAATTTTTAATATTCGAAATGACCACCATTTTGAAACTTTTTTACTAATTTTCCCGGTTAACGAACTTGTTTAGTCGATTTCTGTGTCAAATTTGATTCAAATCGGGCAATATATATATATATATATATATATATATATATATATATATATATATATATATATATATATATATATATATATATATACACGCGCGCGCACACACACACACGCAAATCCGTCAACGCAACTCCGCCTAGCCGGAGTGGAATTGCACTGAATTGAGCAGAGCGGAGCAGAATGGTGAACGGAAACTTGAAGAGGAGTTCAGTCAGTTTAAAGAAAGCGTTTATATCTTTTACATCTAAACATTTAGGCCTACTGTAACAGATTCTAGAAAACTACTACTGTAACCTAGGTAACGAGAAATCATAACTTTGGAGACGTGGTCAGCGTGGTGGGGGAAGCGGATTCAGCTTCAAAACCGAACTAGTCACAGTTGAAGCTGCGCTGGTGGAACCCAGCGACGCCGCTTCACTCCGCTCAGCTCTGCTAAACTTTCAGTAGCCGGACTTACATTAAAAACAATAGTTTAGGTTTTGAATGCTTAGTCCGCTCCGTTCCGTGTTTGGTGGCCACCCGGCCTTCCTTTACAAATGTTTCCAACAAAGCCGTTGACGTTATTACGCAATGGAGGCGTTGGAGGGGAATTTTCTAGGACCGGCCTGGCCTGATTCCAGTTTACCTTTTTTCAAAAATCTAATGACGTAATTTTTTCAGTTGTTCAAGACTGTGTTCACCTTTCCAATCGGGAAAACGTATGTTGTGTTATTGACAAAATTCACTGATATCTTAAGTAAGTACCCCTAACCTAACCTGACCTAACCTGACTTTAAAATGTTGCAGCGAGATCAAATGATTTCACTTGTACTGGCCAGACGAGATAATAACATGGATTTTGTTCAAAAAACGTTGTCCGAGCTGCATGAGGTCAGGGAAAATCGTCGGAAGAAAAAGGCAGAACAGAATGAAGCTAACAAGAGGGTTCTGCGCAGGACGGACCAGGCGTCACTTCCCCCGGCGTATCCGACGAATTTACAGGTATGCATTCGAAATTTTAAATCACTTAAGCCACGGTTAATTTAACCATAGTTAAATTATTTAACCAAGGTTAAATCTTGTGTGTTTCACCGAAAATAATTTGCAAAATTTCAATCGTGGACATAACCGTTGAGAGTTTTAGTTTATATGGTATTGCATAAAAGAAAACAAGAGCTGTTGCTAAGGCAGTACTTTCTTTATAATCTCATCGTGTGTTTATAATCACTTCATTTTAATATTAGTTTATATTTACTTTGATTTTCCAAGAAACCTATCAGCGGATGAAATAAATATTAATTTTAGAACAGAATAGAAGATAATAATTTTAAAAATGATTGAGGAGCATAAAATTTAATAGTAAATATAAAACAAACACACAGGAACAAATTAAAATTTACAAAATAATTTTCAAACGTATTTTTTACAGATAGGTCAAAGAGTTTATCAAAGTTAGTAAAGTTTTATCAAAGGTTTGGTTGAAATAAAACAGACAAACTATTAGGCATTAAGAGACTTTTGCTTATTTTGTAAATGTGTTTGTCTTGATATAAAGTCGGTTGTGCATTTTACACATTAGGGCAAACGTGTAAGTATGGATTACCCTCAATTTGTAGTGTCTTTACTGCTGAACTGTTTTCTATCTTGAAGGCTTTGAACACTGTTGTATCCAATTCTGTTTGTGTGTTCCGATTCGAAAAGTGCACTCCAACGAACGGTAAAAGTTCAAGATATTTTGTGCCGTATTCGCAGCCTTGAACTACGAGGTGTTGGAGTAACATTTTGCTGGATACCAGGACACTGCGGGATAATTGGAAACACTAGAGCGGATATTGCAGCAAAGGAAGCAACTATGCTGCCGCCAAGCACGCACCGTGTATTTTGTTCAGACTATCTTTCCAAAATAAAACAATTACTTCGATTGCGTTGGGAAGATGAATGGACATGGACAATAACAAATTGATATTAAACATATATATGTCGTTACACGCCTCCGCCATTGGTCACTCGTTGTTGACACATGGTTTTTAGTTGATACAATCACAGTCAAACACTTGATGTTAGGCTTTCACCATGTTTTAATATATGGATTAGGAAACCGAGGACGATTCGGGGTTCGTTTTCTTCCAGCCAGGGCAATATATTTAATTTTTTTATATTTTTTTTTTTTTTATATGTTTTTATTTTATATACGCAAAATATTTATAAATCATCCCATCCACCTTTATATTGTTTTGTTTTTAAGTTATTTATTCTTGTTATCTAGTTTGTAAGTAATGTACGTTTTACAGTATAGTCAGACTTAATGTGTTAAAAAAAAAAAAAAAAAAAAAAAAAAAAATTGATCCAACGAACAAACAAAAAAAATATACACGCTGCCTCGGTGGCATAGTTGATATAGTACACACACACACATTTTCATACGCTATAAATCATCCCATCGTCTGCATTAGCCCAAGTATGCACAATAGTCAGACGTTAAAAAAAAAAAAAAAAAAAAAAAAAAAAAAAAACACACACACACACACCAAACGGAAATTAATATACATCACAACGTAAATGGTTATATAGACTGTATAAATATTAGGAAAAAGACAACATATTTCGGCTAATAAAAATAACTTTCCAAAAGTTGAAAAAAGGATACACAAAAAAACGTTTAAAATGTATGTTCAAAGAAAGTTATTAAATACCATTTGTTTGAATAAAAAGCATTGTTAAATCTAAACGTAAAAATATATTTTGAAATTTGAGGTTTCAACAACGTAAGGGTGGAATATATTAAGATTTATAAAATGGAAATACAGTTTTAATTCACCGTACAGCTTTATTACACACTGCGGGTTACGGCCTTTTTGCTACCAGTCATTGACAGTGTATAAAAGTGAAAACGTCGAAACCGTGGCGATATCACAGAACTGCTACTTTTTCACAGATAGTCAAATTTCTCATATTTATCTAATAGTGAGACTGAGTTCAACTAACTGTGAACTGTGAACTGAAATCGTCGCTTTGCCCTGCGCATGCGTAATGAGTTCACAGTTTATCCTACCTATCTACACACTGACTGTGAACTCTGAAATTTTCACAGTTCACACTTTTGTTAGTGCGGAATTACTGAGAGGAGATAAATATTGATATGCTAACTGCGCACGCTCAGTTGTTTCCCGCCAAATTTAGCTTGTTGTTGGTATTATTTATTTAGTATAGCGAAAGTTTTTTGCACACGTAGTGTTGTGTAGAAGAATAATTGCATAGAAGAATTGTGTATTTGTGTAGATAAAATACTTGATTTTGTTTGTTTTTTCTGATTTAATAGCTACATAACAGATCAGCCAAGACATTAATTAGTTCACAGTTATTCACAGTTTAATTTAACAGATATTGAAAAGTAGCAGTATCAGTTTTCACATATAACAATATTTCACAGATAGTATCACCTCTACGAAACCGTTAGTGGCTAATAATGTAGATTATTAGCTTTACAATAGATTAAAATAGTGTTTCCATTTTACAGACCTCAGTTTTTTAAAAAAATGTAAAATTTCGACAAAATTAGGGTATTTTTTATAATGGTAAGTACACATAGAAAAAAATTTTTTTTTTAATAGATCGAGTTTGTTCTGATACCCTTATGAGAGATACGTGAGCGCTTGCTACTGGTGGTATCTTACGGCAGAGTATTGTACTATAGTAGTAATGTTTATTTTCTCCAACGTTTCCTTTTGTCCTCGCAGCTTACAGCGTTCTTCTTAGCGGCAGAATCAAGACAATGTTCCTGTTACTTTCCTATTGTAAATGTTTATCAATTTCATCAACTAATTTAATAGTACACGTCTTTTCGTAGTTCAAACCTAATCTAGATACACGTAAATAGCAAGTCGCTTAAAATGTTCAGTTTATCTTGTCTAGTAAATAATAGTGCTATTATCTCAGCATACAATTCTTTGTACAAAATAGAGGTGTATTTAGTTCCATTCAGAAAACAGCTGCAGCTTAGTTTGGTTTGGTAGAACAAATTCTACAGTCGAAGCTACATTGTTTTACGGCTCCAAATGAAAATAGCTTTTACACATTTACAACAGAAAATAGCCGCGGCTGAACTTGACACATTGGAGATGGAGACGCAAAGCTCTGTGGTTATATATTTATTAACTTTACCTCAAAATTGAAGTCAAATGCGGTCATTAACTCATGTAGGCTATCGGTCGTTCATATTTAGGTAAACGAATTGTGTTACTTTTAAAGATTTCAGTTTTGTCCTTCAATCACGTATAATTCCAGTTTTAGAAAACAGGCGTAACAAAGTACGGATGTACCAACAAAGTTCATGTATTTTTTAACAGGAAATTCTTAATTGCAGTACATTCTTAATCAATAAGCTTCTGACCGGTAAACGTATTATTTAGAAACAAATGTTGCTGGGCTACCTTTATTGAACGTTTTATGGTATTTCTGCATGAAGCGGTCAAAATTATGATAGGTCTTACCGTTCAGCCTGTATAACAAAAACAAAAGTCAGCAACTGCACTCGTTATCGTTAAATCAAAGGCCACCATCTTAAAAGAACTTAAGTGAATGGGGGGGGGGAACTTACACTTAACGTTCAGGCTTTATAGAAAGTACCTTCGTACTAAGTTTTAAAACAATCGGTCAGTGCATTCGGCTAAAACTGCGTACACTCGTCTTCGTTAAATCAGAGCCTGTCATTTTCAAACGGAAGTTAATGGGAAAAAATCCTCACATATGCCTCGTTCGGGTTTTATACAAAGTACCTTCGTAACAATTTTAAAAACAGCGGGTTCATTCGGTCAAAACGGCGTACAATCATCATTATATATCAGAGACCGCCATCTTCAAATGGAAGCGAATGAGCTTTGTGCACGGTACCTTCGTAAAAAATTTCGAAACAATCTGTCAATGCGTTTGTCCAAAACTGCGTAACAAACAAACACGGTGGAATTGATTTTTTTTCGGTAATAGTGGACTAGCTTTGATATCCAGCAACAGTTTCAAAATGGCTGTGATTTAAAATCTATCAAAGTTCAAAACTTTTTTGTAAATTCCGCTAATCAACATTACAAACTGCACTAATTAGCGTTTCAATTTTAAAAAACCGTTAATTTGACATCGGTCAGAGTACGTTTTGGTATTTTAAATGTAGTTTGGAAGTTAAAATGCTAATACAGATTTTAATGCTGATTATGCTGGTGAAAATCAGGATTTCAAAAAATTGGGAAATTCGCTCCCATTATGTATGCGAGACTGCTGCATGCAGAGCATTAACTTTCTTTTATTATGGCTCTGCATTTTAAATTTCTGTATGACCAACATTTTGCATTAAGCAAAATCTAATCAATTAATTTTAATTAGTCTTATTTTACGTCAAATTTGGTCATCGTTGCCAAAATTCATCGTTTTTTCTGTTATTTTAAGGCAAAAAGCACATTGAAGCTACTTTTTTTTTTTTTTTGTGTGTTTAACGTCCGACTATTGTCGGACTTTAATTGCACTTGGGCTAATGCTCGTAAAAATGGTCGTAATTCCACGATGGGATGATTTATAGCCTATGAAAATGCCAAGCCCTGGCCGGGAATCGAACCCGGGTCCTCGGGGTGAAAGCCCAGTACGCTATCAACTAGGCCACCGAGGCGGCCATTGATGCTATTATCGCCTCACTAAATGTAAGTGTGAGTGTAAAGTGTTAAAGTCGTAAGTGTAGTGCTGTAAGTGTAAGTGTGTGTTTGACTCGGGTACCGCGAGGGACGTCTAAATCCTCTCAATAGGTGCACCCAGTCTGCACCTCCTGCGGGGCAGTCGAGTTGAAACAGATGTTATGCTTCGCTCAGTCAGTAATTCCACATGTCATGTTAATGTTATTATTTTCTTAATAAACGAAAAGGAGGCTACAGTAGAGGACTTAAAACTTAATATAATTAGGTCTATACAGAATTACAAATTGTTTATTAAAGTTCTAGAATATTAAATTATCCTAATTCCTAATATTTCCACCAATACATTCCTAACGATAAATTCCTAACCAATAAATTCCCAACCAAAATTTGTAACAGATATTTACAAGTACAGTATGGGTGTAGGTTGTATCGATTATAGGCAAATACAGTATTCATTTGGTCCACCTCCGGCTTACGGTTCCCACAATGCTGCGTTTGTATTTTGTAAATGAAGTACGTACAGTTTACACAAAGAAGAAACCACAGCTAGCTCGTCTATTACAATAATTGGAAGTCTGTGTGTGTATATTGCCTACGCCGTATTGTATAACGCCGTAGTTATGTCTTCCAATCTGTTATTTGTAAACCCAACGCCCACCTGGTCCACGCAATCCTCACGTTCTAGTTAAGGCGTCCACACACCGAGGCAACCGCGGTGACGGCGGCGGTAGGCGATCTTTCGATATAGAATTCGGTATCGATCTGATATCGAAAAAAACCTATCGATACTTCGATAATTATCTTACGAAAAGTTTCGATTAACTTTGTTTTAATAAAACGTTTACACTAATAATGAAAATAAAAATTAGACATTATTTACTATCTGAAACCACGATCTTTTGGTAAGAAAAAACATTATTTAAGTAATGTGTCTCGGAATTTTAACCTAAAATTCGTTAAAATTACATTTTACCCTGAAAAAACAAAACACAGTTTGTTTAATACTTTAAAATGTACAAATACAAGAAATTCTATATTAAAAAAAAACAATATGTACCACAAACTATAACAATCATTACTAATTACACAACTAAAAATAATTAGGAGTTTTAAACTACGGTCACCTAATTATTGAAAATACCGCTTTACTAATAAGATAAAACAAAGTACACTTGTAATTAATACAATAATGTATATTAAAAAAGCAAGAAAGAAGTCCCTCTCCTGGAATACAAAGAAGGCATTATCATACGGTAATTAAACCAGAAGCCTTATATGCAGCTGAAACTTTATCTCTCACAACCCAGAGCCCACTTGAAAGGCTGGACAGATCAAAGAAAGAATGATATTACGAAAAATCTTAGGCCGCAAATTCCGTAACAACCAATTACTCCACATCAGTAATGAAACTCTTTACCAAAAAAACTGAAACACTATCAGACACAATAAAAAAAAATTTGGTTAAGAGAAACAGAGAAAGACATAACAGAACTATAAATTACTGACACTATGCTCATGGACAGAACAGCCAAAACAATAACCAAGGACAAGAAGCAACGGTTCCAAGGCAAAGTCAAATCCAAGCGAACGATCCAAATCTCTGACGAAGAAAGAAAAGCAAGATCACAACTAATGAAGCAATACTGGGCTACGAGGAAGGCACAGAACATTAAAAAGTGATTGATTTAGTGTACCCCAAAGTTGGGTGAAACAAATAAAGAGAAAAAAAGCAATAGTGTAGGCCAACTCTTGAAAATTATTACACTTCACTATTGATAATACACAGCACTTTATAATACAAATACAACAATCCACAGGCTATTATCGCCTCCCTACATGTAAGAGTGATGTAAAATGTTAAAGTCGTAAGTGTAGTGTTGTAAGTGTAAGTGTGTGTTAGACTCGGATACCGTGAAGGACGTCTAAATCCTCTCAATAGGTGCAGCTAATCCACACTCCCTCTGGGTGTGAGATATACTAATTACACATTTACCTATTAAAGTATAAAAATACTGTAATTTTCTCATTCACAGAACCCTGCCTTTGACATGTCTCGACCATTTGGATATGGACCAACCTGCCCATATTCAAGAGAAAGAATGTTACCTTATGACATGTCTGCTGCACAGCATTTACATCGTTACCACTATTGCCAACCAAATGGTCCCCACATGAACCAGAATTTTTTCAACTATCCCGGACCACATTCCACGCTGAACCAAGAGAATCGTCAAGATGAGGTAAGTTTAGTGTATCGTAACACATAAAGTAGTATGGGCGCAACCATCGACAAACCCTTGAAGTAGTCAACAGATGATATTCAACTTACTGAAAAAAGATAACTCTTTATTATTTAAGCAGTCATTTCCAATATATCGGACCGAAATACTTCAACCCGTTGCACCAACATAAAATCGTAAGACTTACTTGTAGTCAAGTGATTTAGTTGCAAAAAAACCCGAATTTACATTAATTATGGTAGTTCCAATTTTTGTGATATGTTCTATGGGTTGATACATTATTGAGAAATCCAAGTTTTCGAATTCATAACCATCAACACGGGCGCCGCCATCTTGAAAAAAAGCGCTAAATTTTCGGATTTGGCCCTATTTTGTCAAAAAAAGTATCGTGTCTGACAAAAGTTATATCTTTCTTAAACTGGAGTAAATTATCTATAACTTTAGATCGAAAAGGAATTTTAACTTAAATATTTCCCGAGACAGTATTTTTCCGAATTTTTTTTAAAAAAAAAACTGTGAAAAGTAAAGAATTTTGATAATTTTCCCTCGATAGCAAGTAACTGGTGTATCCTATGTACAATTTTGACATTATAACATCTGTTTGGTAAATAAGACCAACTAGCTCGTTTACACTCATAGAAATAGTCTTTTTGCATATATTTGCCTACTTTCTTGAAAAAACACTTAACAACTGAATATTGTCAAATTATCTGACTGTCACAAAAATCATATTTTCTTTGTTGTTTGTGATAAAAGTGGACCATATAAGTTCCAAATATATTATCAGTGATGCATTAAATAGTCTCCTATTTTATCATGTTTTTATTAAGTTACATTTCGTCTGCATTAGCCCAAGTGTGCACAATAGTCGGACGTTAAAAAAAAAAAAAAAAAAAAAAAAAAAATTATTAAGTCACTTTGGGTTTTGTCCGGATGGAATTTTGCAGTCGACTTTAAACTAACTTCCCGATCAGCTAAAAGTTTGAAATTTTGTATACAGCTATAAACTCGATCATAATACAATAATATTGACTTATTTATAAATATTGAACTGTACCAAGGGCACTATTATTGAAATTGTTTGGCCATTATTTCGGCATGATCAAATGTACAATATCGACATTCCTTCTGTTTTCTTGCTATAGGTAATAATGCTGTCGCTGTTTAGTATAAGCCAGAATGGCCGTGGTCCAAGGCGCCAGCTGTGGTTCCCGGTTGGGAGCGTGCGTTCGAACCCAACTGACCAATTTTTATTATAGCCTATTGGCACGTTTAATAGAAACTTAACTTGTTTTTGTTGCGAAACCTATATTTTTTACAAAACTTATGTTTAATAAAATTTTTAAAGTTGCATTGACTTGTCAAGGATTTGGCAGTAGTACACTTACTTGTACAATTAAAAACAAAAACCATGGGGCGCTTATAGGCCCCATTAGATAGTAGTAATCTAATTTCATGCTCCCTCCCCATTTTTTTTTAACTGTACAAGTATTTTAATATCTATAAAAATTCATTGTAACAAATTTTTAAGACAATCTGTGTGTAATTATGAAAATGTATTTGGTTTATAAATCTCGATAGATTGATGGATTTACGAGAATAAGAATTTATTTCATACTTTTTAGTCCATTTTAAAAACGTGATTTTTAAAAAGTTTTTTTATTTATATAATTTTTTTGTTTTATTTTAAAACATTGTTTTAATTTTTAAAATATGAAATGAAAGTGATTTTTTAAAATAATTACAGTGATATTGCTATCGCTTATCGTAACAAACTATCTTGCTATATTTTGGGAATATAACTTTTATTTATATCCATGCCTTTATTTACGTTTGTTACAGAACGTGCGGATCTTATTAATATATTAATATATATTATAGATACTGTTAAGTTATTGTAAAACATACATTTCCATGTTTTCTTTCGGCTCCAGGATATCTGGAGGTCCCCCATTTTTTTTTCTTTCATTTTATTTTATTTTATTTTATTTTTTTTATTTATTTATTTATTTTTTTTTTTTTTTTTTTTTTTTTTTTTTTTTTTTTTTTTTTTTTTTTATTGGGGGTTCTCGCTTTAGTTCGAGTATCCTGGGCTGCTGGTGGTCGTTTGGGTGCACCCTGTGCCAGTTGTTCGAAAGTCTTCATTCATGAATCGCTCGGCAAAACAAAGCATGGAACAAAAAAAACAAAACGCCAAAAATGTGTTAAAGAGGCCTCTGCTCTGACTACGTCGACAGGTCTGAGAGTAGCAGTGGGAGTATTGACATGGAAGAAAAGGAGATGGGTGCTGCAGTTGTTCAGCTCCCTTCTCCTAGATTTTTAGTTTTTAGAAATTCTGAGGAAGGGTCCGACCTATCGAAAGTGTCTCCTTTCCTCATAAACAAGGCTATCGTTGGAAGAGTAGGTCCTGTAGCGTCTATTAGGAAGCTACAAAATGGTACGCTGTTAGTTCAGACTAGTAGCGACAAGCAGAGCTTGTCGCTCCTAAAGATGTCTTCCTTTTTGATCGGATCAAGGTTTCTGTGGAGCCCCACAGAACCTTGAATTTTGCTAAAGGAGTGGTAACGTGCAGAGATCTCCTCCACCTAGACCTTGAGGAGATAAAGTCTGAGTTGGCATCAGAGTCAGTTACGGATGTTTATCGCATTCTGCGTAATGAAAATGGAAAAAAAGTACCAACTGCTTCCCTCATTCTGACTTTTGGTAAACCCACAATCCCGGAATATATATTTGCCGGATATCAAAGGCTTTCTGTTCGAGCTTACGTTCCAAACCCGAGAAGATGCTTTTAAGTGTCAGGGGTTTGGACACGTGAGTTCTACATGCAGAAAGCCCGAAGTATGTGGTAATTGTGGTTCGAATGGCCATGGTGGTGACAATTGCACGGATGACCCAAAGTGTTCCAATTGTGGTGGCGATCATCCGGCTCGTTCCTTCAGCTGCCCCAAGTATAAGGACGAGAAAGCAGTTTTGACTATCATGGCAAGGGATAAAGTTTCATTTTCAGAAGCTAAAAAATATTCAAAAGTTCCAGAATAATTGAGGGTAAGTCGTTTGCGTCGGTCGCGTCTAGTAGCAAGACCTCATGTAGAAATTGCGATGAACTGACTAAAACTGTTAAAGCACTGACTGAGCAAGTAGCTCAGCTGTTATCCGTAATTTCAACTGTTACCACTCCTGCTTCCAGTACATCTGATCAATCTATGTCTATCTCTTCTAAAGAAAATCAGTCGAAAATCTCTAAAAATCAAGCTCCAAAGTCACTTGTGACTAAATCTTCAAAACCTACTCTTCCTGAAGCAGTTCCATCTGCTTCAAAATGATGGTCCGAACTAAGTCACAAGTGGTAAAACCGACAGTAAAGTCTGTTTCTCCTGGACTTGCTTACTTTTTAAAAAAATCAAATACATACCCACCAGTAGTTGGGTCTAAGGATGCGGATAAGAAATTAGTTAAAAATACCTCTAAGCAAGTTAAAAAAACTAAAACTAAAACTGAAGCCGTATCAAAAGCGACTTCTGCCAAAACAAATGTATCTACAGAGTCAGACATGAATCACAGTAGTGATTCGATGTCGGTAGACTCTGATAAATCAAAAGTTGTACATGACAAAAACGAACAGAACCCGCTGCTATATTAATTTATTTTACTTCAATGTCTGCATTTCCAATTAATAACAATGTGGTACAGTGGAATATTAATGGGATAAGAAGCCATATGGAAGACCTCAAAGTTCTTGTGCGAGATTCATCGCCTTTAATACTTTGTCTCCAAGAGACGCACTTGCATGAATCCCACACCTTCAATTTTAGGGGTTATTCTATTTTCAGAACAGATTTCGTCACTGAGGAAAGAGCCAGAGGTGGCGTAGCCATATTGGTTCACAACTCTGTCCAGTCCATATCTGTCAATATAATAACTCCTTTACAAGCTGTTGCCGTTCAGATTACCGTTCCATTCAAAGTTACCGTCTGTTGCCTTTACTTGCCGCCTAGTTACAATTTCCAACATCATGAAGTATATGATTTAATATCTCAGTTGCCACAACCGATTTTATTGACAGGTGATTTTAACGCTCACCATACTTCATGGGGTTCCTTATCCTGTAACTCAAGGGGATTACGAATCGAAGGAATACGGTCAAACTTAGATTTGTGTCTCCTAAATGACGGTTCCCCGACTCATTTATCAGCATCTACTGGCGGATGGACAGTTGTCGACTTGTCATTTTGTAGTCCAGTTTTGGCAACAAAGTTTGAATGGTCGGTGTTACCAGATCTGTATGGCAGTGACCATAATCCCATTAATATTTCATTTTGTACTTTACCTCATGTGCAACGACGCCTGCCGCGTTGGATCCTTAAAAGGCAAATTGGGAAGAATTTACAAAAGATTTGTATCACCAGACATTGAAGTGAACTGCATTAACACAGTGGTCAAGAAAATCACCAGTACGATTTTAAATGTAGCCAAGGATGTTATCCTAAAACATCCGTAAACCCACCTCGTCCATCTGTTCCTTGGTGGAACGAGGACTGTAAGGAGGCTTTGCGTCTACGCCGAAAAGCACTACGGATATTCAACAAAAGCCCGACAGATGAAAATCTTGAGCGATACAAAATTCTTAGAGCTAAAGCTCGAAGAATTTTTAGACAAAGTAGAAAGGAATCTTGGTCGCAATATATCGGAACAATATGCAGAACAACGCCAACATCTGTCGTCTGGAAGAAACTGCGCTCTATATCTGGCCGTGTTCCATCAACGGAGTTGATGGGTCTTAAACGGCCGAATGGAGAGTTAGTTTCTCAGTGTTCCGATATTGTAAATTTATTAGGATCATCTTTTGCTAGCTATTCCTGTTCTACGGCGTATAACGCTGCCTTTCGTAAATACAAAAGTGCAGTGGAACCATTGCCGTTCACCATCGGTATTTCTGACGACTCTCCTCTTAATAGGCTGTTTACTCTGCATGAGCTGGAATCTGCACTGTCTTCAACGAAGGACACAGCTCCCGGTCCTGACAACCTCGTATATTCCATGATCAAAACCTTCCAGCGTCAGGTAGGCTTGCCCTCCTCGAGATATACAATCGTATATTCGATGAACATACTTTCCTGACGCTTGGTTGGAAGCAATAGTAATTCCTATTCTTAAGCCAGGTAAAGATAAAACAGATGCAAGTAGCTATCGTCCGATTTCTCTTACCAGCGTTCTTTGCAAGCTGGTAGAGAAAATGGTAAATCGTCGCCTTGTTTGGTATTTGAAACCAACAATTTACTTTGCAAAGACCAGTGCGGCTTTAGGCAAGGACGATGTTCTGTGGATCAATTAGTGTCTTTGGAAGCTGCAATACAAAATGCGTTTCTCTTGCGTCAAACACTAGTAGCTGTTTTTTTCGACCTAGAGAAGGCATACGACATGGCTTGGAGAAGGGAATTTTGAACACTTTAAAATCATGGGGTATACAAGGCAGGATTCTGTATTTTATCCAAAACTTCCTTAGTAATAGGTATTTTAGGGTGCGTCTTGGTAATACGCTATCAGATCGCTTCTACTTAGAGAATGGTGTTCCACAGGGGAGTGTACTTAGTGTTACTCTGTTTGCTATTGCAATCAATAGCATAACGTCTAACGTACGGTCCCCTGTCAGATGTCTCTCTTTGTAGACGATTTTGCTATTTACGTAAGCACCAGAAACATGGCAACAGCTGAAAGATCCCTTCAGCTGGTAATAAATAGGTTGCAGAACTGGACGAGAACTACTGGCTTTAAATTCTCCGCTGCTAAAACTCAGTGTATTGCTTTCAGTCGCCGTCGACAGATCCAGGCTCCGTCGTTATATCTTGATGGTATACAGCTTCGGACTTCTCCATCCGTTCGATTCTTGGGTCTAATACTCGACGAAAGGCTCTCGTGGAGCCCTCACGTGCGTGATTTAAAATTAAGATGTAATAAAATCCTGGATATGTTGAGGGTTCTTAGTGGGTCTCGATGGGGTGCTGATAGGACCTGTATGCTGATGTTTTACCGTGCCGTAATTCGTTCGCGAATTGATTATGGCAGCATTGTTTATTCATCTGCTAGACCATCGATTTTAAAGCAACTAGATCCCGTCCATAACTCTGCAATCCGCCTTGTTTCTGGTGCTTTCCGTTCAAGTCCCGTCGTGAGTATTCTCGCCGATGCTGGGGAACCTTCACTCTCTCGACGGAGACAGAAACTACAGTTAACTTATTTAAGCAATTTATCATCTAAACCATGGCACCCTGCTTTTAATACAGTTTTCAAAAATCAATTGGTGCGACAGTATGAAACTCGACCGAATGCTACTGCTCCTCTTGGTATTAGAACTTCCCGTATTTTTGATGACTTACGTATTGAACTACCCCCAATGTTTGAAAGGTCCTTTTGTCTTGTCCCTCCGTGGAAAATCAATATGCCGACCTTTGATTTCTCCTTGTGTGCATACCAGAAAGACAACACTCCTAACATTGTGTATCAACGTGAGTTTTTCGACTGACTAGTTCATATCCATCTGCTAAATTTATTTTCACAGATGGCTCTAAGATGAATAACAATGTTGGGTGCGCATTTTACTCACTGGACGAAACGTATAAGTATGGATTACCCTCAACTTGTAGTGTCTTTACAGCCGAACTCTTTGCCATCTTAAAGGCTCTGAACACTATTGAATTCGATAGTTTGCATTTCGTAGTTTGTTCTGATTCAAAAAGTGCCCTCCAGGCAGTCCGGGATATGTATTCGGTAAACCCTCTGGTTCAAGATATTCTGTGCTCTGTCCATAGACTTGAACTACGAGGTGCAAGAGTATCATTTATCTGGATTCCTGGTCACTGTGGAATATTAGGAAACACTGTAGCGGATAATGCGGCAAAGGAAGCAACTTTTATGCTGCCATGCACTGAACGTGTAATAGTGTCTGACTTTCTTTGTCACGTAAAACATTTAATTCATCTACAGTGGGAAAATGAATGGGCAGCTACAAGCTGTAACAAATTGAGGGTAATTAAAAGTACTGTTCGTCCTTGGGGGTCGTCAATACGTGCAAGTCGTAGAGAAGAGGTGGTGATCACCCGCCTTCGCATCGGTCACTCCATGTTAACGCATGGATTTCTGATGGAACGCGGGGACCCACCTAAATGCGAGTTCTGTAGGGAAACCATCACAATAAGACATATATTGCTCGATTGTGATGGTTTCCAAAATGTGCGTTTTATGTGTGGTCTGAGCAACTGTTTGCAGACGATGTTGGGAGATAGTGCCTCGGCCGTTGACCGGGTTCTAGACTTCCTTCATCGTCTGAATGTTTTAAATAAAATTTAATTTATATAGTTGTTATTTCTTGTGTTATTTATTTATTTATTTTATCTAAAAGCTTTATTTCTGTTATGTTTATGCATAGTTTTAAGAAATGTTATTAAATTTTATTGATTATTTATTGTTATTTAGTTCTTAAGTGTAATATAATCTATACCTGTTATCTAAATTTTTAATTTATTTTAATGTTATAGTTTGTTGTTGTTGTTTTATTCTTACGTAAAATTTTGTTTAAATTTTGTTTTAAGTACTTTCATTTTCGTTACGGCGATGATAACTTGAATGGTTTTTCGCCGAAAAAAAAAAAAAAAAAAAATTTTCATGTTTTCAAATTTTCTACCTCTTAATCCTTTCGCCTCCTCGCAGGGATTGAAAGAATTGAAGAATACATTGAAAAAACTCCTTGTATTTTTACTTACAGGCACGTCACCCAGGATTTTACAACGTCGATAGACGACATTTTATAAATCCTGTCGGAAACTTTCTCCAACTGCCTCAGTTAAGTTTTCTACCAAGAGAGTACGCTCCCCAGCAGCAAGTACAACAGTTTCCTCCTGCTTTTCCAGATCAGATCCCGATACAAAATCTTAATCAAGGATTGAACGCAGGAAGTAGGAGTTCTTCTATCATTGACATCACTTCAGATGAGGTAAGTTATCTCCTGAATTTTTCACTTGATGCAGTTATCCTACAGTTTAGTGATAAGAAAAATATGTTCAAAACCTTGCTTAAACTTTCAATAATCAGTTGCTCCGACAATATGAATCTCGTCCGCATGCTACTGCTCCGCTTGGCATTAGGTCTTCTTGTGTTTTTGACTTAGGTATCGAGCTGCCCTCAGTGTTTGAGAGGACTCAATGTTTTATCCCTCCATGGTGTATCCCTATGCCAACCTTTGAGTCATCATTGCTATCTTTTCCAAAACTTAACACCCCCGATATTTTTGTTTTTTTCCCCCCGATAAAACACCCGAGCTGTGTTTTTTTCCGAAGTGAGAAAGTTTGTGTAATTCTTTTTAATAGTTTTTCGAAATCAATATGAGTTTTTTAAACTTTATTTTATTTATTTACTTATTTATTTATTTTGTTGTTGTTGTTATTTTAAGGCGAAAAACACATTAAGGCTATTACCGCCTCCCTAAATGTAAGTGTGAGTGTAAAGTCGTAAGTGTAAGTATGTGTTAGACTCGGGTACCGCGAGGGACGTGTAAATCCTCACATGCGGGGATTTTTAACTTTAATAACCATAAAGGAAGATTTCGTTTATTTGAAATTCTTTACCTGTTGTGGATTAATATAAGTGCTGCTCGATGTACTTGATCGCAAAAGCATTGTCAAAGCCACCTGTATCTTGGCCTAACGAAGCCTCTGCGGCACTTTGAGGAGACATTGAAGTAAAAGTAGAAAGCTGCCTAGAGGTAGAGTTTTGTTTTGACATATGCTTCTTTCTAGATGGACCACCTTCCTCCCCATATTCAGAAGTCTGTAAGTAAAAGGAAAATCTGATAAAATAATCTCCAAAAACCTCTTAGTGATATTTATTGCCGGAAACTAAAAATCCGGTGTGTGTGTGTGTGTGTGTGTGTGTGTGTGTGTGTGTGTGTGTGTGTGTGAGTGTGTGTGTGTTTTGCTGTCAAGCAAAGTAAGCGAATATTCATATTCCAATGAAATTTGCCACAAAATTGTTTACTCATTCATACTTGGGGCCTATTTTAAATTCGCGGCACAGCAATCTCGCTGACGTGTTGGAAGCGAATTTCCAAAAGTATTTTTCTTTATCTTGTAAAACCATTTTTTTGAAATTCTTATTTCAATCAGCTTTATCTACGTATAAGAAAATTCGAAAATGGATTCTGACGGTCGTAAAATTTCTTATTTTCAACGGGTTTTGAAAATTCAAAATGCTAATTAATGAACATTAATTAATTAGCACTTTTGTCAGCGCTATTATCAAAATCGATTTTTGTACCAAATTTGAATTAAATCGATGTAAAATTGCAAATATGTGCGTGCTCTCTCTCTCTCTCACACACACACACACACACACACACACACACACACACACACACACACACACACACACACACACACACACACACACACCATTTTTTTAAGACCTCTCAAAAAGTGATTTAGGTTAGGATCGGCGCTCAATGGTGGTCGTTTCCAATAAAAATTGGCTAAAGTCCAAATTTTCTCAAAATATTTCTAAAATATAGTCTTTAAAATAAATTAAACAGAAAATACAAAAAAATAAAGCCTGACCGCTGTGCACTTATTTTTCAAATTTTAAATTGTACCTAAAACATTTTTAAATCTTAATTTATATTCATTTTTAAACTGATTTTAAAATATTACCCCTGACCGCCGTTAGTTTATTTCTTTGTAATTCTTAATGGAATTTAAACTTTTTAATCGTTAATTTGTAAAAATTTTAACGCTGCACAGATCAGGATTTCAAAAAGTGTAAGATTAATGTTATATTTTAAAAACTGGAAAGAAATTGCCTTCATTTCAAAACTGGTGAACGGGTTTGGCTGGATAACGAAATTGTCCAAGCTTTTACTATAATCCACTATAGATTACTATGGTCTAATCGATTTTAATCCAATCGGAACAGAACTGCGATGCGGAAATACCAAACACACACACACACACACACACACACACACACACCGGATTTTTAGTTTCCGGCAATAAATATCACTAAGAGGTTTTTGGAGATTATTTTATCAGATTTTCCTTTTACTTACAGACTTCTGAATATGGGGAGGAAGGTGGTCCATCTAGAAAGAAGCATATGTCAAAACAAAACTCTACCTCTAGGCAGCTTTCTACTTTTACTTCAATGTCTCCTCAAAGTGCCGCAGAGGCTTCGTTGAGGCCAAGATACAGGTGGCTTTGACAATGCTTTTGCGATCAAGTACATCGAGCAGCACTTATATTAATCCACAACAGGTAAAGAATTTCAAATAAACGAAATCTTCCTTTATGGTTATTAAAGTTAAAAATCCCCGCATGTGAGGATTTACACGTCCCTCGCGGTACCCGAGTCTAACACATACTTACACTTACGACTTTACACTCACACTTACATTTAGGAGGCGGTAATAGCCTTAATGTGTTTTTCGCCTTAAAATAACAACAACAACAAAATAAATAAATAAGTAAATAAATAAAATAAAGTTTAAAAAACTCATATTGATTTCGAAAAACTATTAAAAAGAATTACACAAACTTTCTCACTTCGGAAAAAAACACAGCTCGGGTGTTTTATCGGGGGGGAAAAACAAAAATATCGGGGGTGTTAAGTTTTGGAAAAGATAGCAATGATGACTCAAAGGTTGGCATAGGGATACACCATGGAGGATAAAACATTGAGTCCTCTCAAACACTGAGGGCAGCTCGATACCTAAGTCAAAAACACAAGAAGACCTAATGCCAAGCGTAGCAGTAGCATGCGGACGAGATTCATATTGTCGGAGCAACTGATTATTGAAAGTTTAAGCAAGGTTTTGAACATATTTTTCTTATCACTAAACTGTAGGATAACTGCATCAAGTGAAAAATGCAGGAGATAACTTACCTCATCTGAAGTGATGTCAATGATAGAAGAACTCCTACTTCCTGCGTTCAATCCTTTATTAAGATTTTGTATCGGGATCTGATCTGGAAAAGCAGGAGGAAACTGTTGTACTTGCTGCTGGGGAGCGTACTCTCTTGGTAGAAAACTTAACTGAGGCAGTTGGAGAAAGTTTCCGACAGGATTTATAAAATGTCGTCTATCGACGTTGTAAAATCCTGGGTGACGTGCCTGTAAGTAAAAAATACAAGGAGTTTTTTCAATGTATTCTTCAATTCTTTCAATCCCTGCGAGGAGGCGAAAGGATTAAGAGGTAGAAAATTTGAAAAACATGAAAATGTATGTTTTTACAATAACTTAACAGTATCTATAATATATATTAATATATTAATAAGATCGGCACGTTCTGTAACAAACGTAAAAAAAGGCATGGATATAAATAAAAGTTATATTCCCAAAATATAGCAACATAGTTTGTTACGATAAGCGATAGCAATATCACTGAAATTATTTTAAAAAAATCACTTTCATTTCATATTTTAAAAATTAAAACAATGTTTTAAAATAAAACAAAAAAAAATTATATAAATAAAAAAACTTTTTAAAAAAATCACGTTTTTAAAATGGACTAAAAAGTATAAAATAAATTCTTATAAATCCATCAATCTATCGAGATTTATAAACCAAATACATTTTCATAATTACACACAGATTGTCTTAAAAATTTGTTACAATGAATTTTTATAGATATTAAAATACTTGTACAGTTAAAAAAAAACATGGGGAGCATGAAATTAGATTACTACTATCTAATGGGGCCAATAAGCGCCCCATGGTTTTTGTTTTTAATTGTACAAGTAAGTGTACTCGCAAATCCTTGACATGTCAATGCAACTTTAAAAATTTTATTAAACATAAGTTTTGTAAAAAATATAGGCTTCGCAACAAAAACAAGTTACGTTTCTATTAAACGTGCCAATACGCTATAATAAAAATTGGTCAGTTGGGTTCGAACGTACGCTCCCGACCGGGAACCACAGCCATTCTGGCTTATACTAAACAGCGACAGCATTATTACCTGTAGCAAGAAAACAGAAGGAATGTCGATATTGTACATTTGATCATGCCGAAATAATGGCCAAACAATTTCAATAATAGTGCCCTTGGTACAGTTCAATATTTATAATAAGTCAATATTATTGTATTATGATCGAGTTTATAGCTGTATACAAAATTTCAAACTTTTAGCTGATCGGGAAGTTAGTTTAAAGTCGATTGCAAAATTCTATCCGGACAAAACCCAAAGTGACTTAATAATTTTTTTTTTTTTTTTTTTTTGTGTTTAACGTCCGACTATTGTGCACACTTGGGCTAATGCAGACGAAATGTAACTTAATAAAAACATGATAAAATAGGAGACTATTTAATGCATCACTGATAATATATTTGGAACTTATATGGTCCACTTTTATCACAAACAACAAAGAAAATATGATTTTTGTGACAGTCAGATAATTTGACAATATTCAGTTGTTAAGTGTTTTTTAAAGAAAGTAGGAAAAAATATGCAAAAAGACTATTTCTATGAGTGTAAACGAGCTAGTTGGTCTTATTTACCAAACAGATGTTATAATGTCAAAATTGTACATAGGATACACCAGTTACTTGCTATCGAGGGAAACTTATCAAAATTCTTTACTTTTCAGTTTTTTTAAAAAAATTCGGAAAAATACTGTCTAGGGAAATATTGAAGTTAAAATTCCTTTTCGATCTAAAGTTATAGATAATTTACTCCAGTTTAAGAAAGATATAACTCTTGTCAGACACGATACTTTTTTTGAAAATAGGGCCAAATCCGAAAATTTAGCGCTTTTTTTCAAGATGGTGGCGCCCGTGTTGATGGTTATGAATTCGAAAACTTGGATTTCTCAATAATGTATCAACCCATAGAACATATCACAAAAATTGGAACTACCATAATTAATGTAAATTCGGGTTTTTTTGCAACTAAATCACTTGACTACAAGTAAGTCTTACGATTTTATGTTGGTGCAACGGGTTGAAGTATTTCGGTCCGATATATTGGAAATGACTGCTTAAATAATAAAGAGTTATCGATTTTCGGTAAGTTGAATATCATCTGTTGACTACTTCAAGGGTTTGTCGAAGGTTGCGTCCATACTACTTTATGTGTTACGATACACTAAACTATTTCTTAAACTTTCCACTTACCTCGTCTTGACGATTCTCTTGGTTCAGCGTGGAATGTGGTCCGGGATATTTGAAAAAATTCTGGTCCATGTGAGGACCATTAACATGGAGTGACCGATGCGAAGGCGGGTGATCACCACCTCTTCTCTACGACTTGCACGTATTGACGACCCCCAAGGACGAACAGTATTTTTAATTACCCTCAATTTGTTACTGCTTGTTGCTGCCCATTCATTTTCCCACTGTAGAAGAATTAAATGTTTTACGTGACAAAGGAAGTCAGACACTATTACACGTGCAGTGCATGGCGGCAGAAAAGTTGCTTCCTTTGCCGCATTATCCGCTACAGTGTTCCCAAATATTCCACAGTGAGCAGGAATCCAGATAAATGATACTCTTGCACCTCGTAGTTCAAGTCTATGGACAGAGCACAGAATATCTTGAACCAGAGGGTTTACTGAATACATATCCCGGATTGCCTGGAGGGCACTTTTTTGAATCAGAACAAACTACGAAATGCAAACTATCGAATTCAATAGTGTTCAGAGCCTTTAAGATGGCAAAGAGTTCGGCTGTAAAGACACTACAAGTTGAGGGTAATCCATACTTATACGTTTCTTCCAGTGAGTAAAATGCACACCCAACATTGTTATTCATCTTAGAGCCATCTGTGAAAATAAATTTAGCAGATGGATATGAACTAGTCAGTCGAAAAAAACTCACGTTGATACGCAATGTTAGGAGTGTTGTCTTTCTGGTATGCACACAAGGAGAAATCAAAGGTCGGCATATTGATTTTCCACGGAGGACAAGACAAAAGGACCTTTCAAACATTGGAGGTAGTTCAATACGTAAGTCATCAAAAATACGGGAAGTTCTAATACCAAGAGGAGCAGTAGCATTCGGTCGAGTTTCATACTGTCGCACCAATTGATTTTTGAAAACTGTATTAAAAGCAGGGTGCCATGGTTTAGATGATAAATTGCTTAAATAAGTTAACTGTAGTTTCTGTCTCCGTCGAGAGAGTGAAGGTTCCCCAGCATCGGCGAGAATACTCACGACGGGACTTGAACGGAAAGCACCAGAAACAAGGCGGATTGCCGAGTTATGGACGGGATCTAGTTTCTTTAAAATCGATGGTCTAGCAGATGAATAAACAATGCTGCCATAATCAATTCGCGAACGAATTACGGCACGGTAAAACATCAGCATACAGGTCCTATCAGCACCCCATCGAGACCCACTAAGAACCCTCAACATATCGAGGATTTTATTACATCTTAATTTTTAAATCACGCACGTGAGGGCTCCACGAGAGACTTTCGTCGAGTATTTAGACCCAAGAATCGAACGAATGGAGAAGTCCGAAGCTGTATACCATCAAGATATAACGACGGAGCCTGGATCTGTCTACGGCGACTGAAAGCAATACACTGAGTTTTAGCAGCGGAGAATTTAAACCCAGTAGTTCTCGTCCAGGTCTGCAACCTATTTATTACCAGCTGAAGGGTTCTTTCAGCTGTTGCCATGTTTCTGGTGCTTACGTAAATAGCAAAATCGTCTACAAAGAGAACATCTGACAGGGGACCGTACGTTAGACGTTATGCTATTGATTGCAATAGCAAACAGAGTAACACTAAGTACACTCCCTGTAGAACACCATTCTCTAAGTAGAAACGATCTGATAGCGTACTACCAAGACGCACCCTAAAATACCTATTACTGAGGAAGTTTTTGATAAAATGCAGAATCCTGCCCTGTATACCCCATGATTTTAATGTGTTCAAAATTCCCTTCTCCAAGTTAAATCGTATGCCTTCTCTAGGTCGAAAAAACAGCTACTAGTGTTTGACGCAAGAGAAACGCATTTTGTATTGCAGATTCCAAAGATACTAATTGATCCACAGAACATCGTCCTTGCCTAAAGCCGCACTGGTTTTTGCAAAATTAATTGTTGGTTTCCAAATACCAAACAAGGCGACGATTTACCATTTTTCTACCAGCTTGCAAAGAACGCTAGTAAGAGAAATCGGACGATAGCTACTTGCATCAGTTTTATCTTTACCTGGCTTAAGAATAGGAATTACTATTGCTTCCAACCAAGCGTCAGGAAAGTATGTTCATCGAATATACGATTGTATATCTCGAGGAGGGCAAGCCTACCTGACGTTGGAAGGTTTTGATCATGGAATATACGAGGTTGTCAGGACCGGGAGCTGTGTCCTTCGTTGAAGACAGTGCAGATTCCAGCTCATGCAGAGTAAACAGACTATTAAGTGGAGAGTCGTCAGAAGTACCGATGGTGAACGGCAATGTTTCCATTGCGCTTTTGTATTTAGAAAAGGCAGCGTTATATGCCGTAGAACAGAATAGCTAGCAAAAGATGATCCTAATAAATTTACAATATCGGAACACTGAGAAACTAACTCTCCATTCGGCCGTTTAAGAACAATCAACTCTGTGGATGGA
>JAJIZJ010000203.1:0-88172 GCA_022606455.1 Callitettix versicolor
GTAACATGACTATTCTTTTTTTATATTCCTGGCTCATAATGAATTGTTCTCAGAGGAATTGACTCATAAGGGAAAACAATAAGATTTTTCACTTTCTTTGAATTGCCATTAGCTTAATACATTTTGAAATAAAAAATGTCCTTAGGACTGAGAATATCTTTGGTAAATGTATCTTTTTTAATACAATTTATCGTTTAATCTACCAATAATAGACAGATAGATAAATAGATTATAATAATTGGATATATGATTATTATATATCATATAAATAATATGATATAAATTATATATCATATAAAATTATGTAGCCAATAATTTTGATATATGATTATTTATCAGAAGATATATTTTTGGCTCTATCAAGTAAGGAATGAATTAATCCTTCCTTGACAAAGTTAGGAACACTAGATAAATAATTTAAATCCAATCAGTAATGGTCTTTTTTTTCTGAAAAATAAGGCTTTAAGGACATCCTTTCAAACACATATTTAAGAATAGTAGTTTGTTCTTTACTTCATTTCTATGGTTAAGGAGATGGAATCAGGAGTTTTATTAAGCTACTAAATTGTTCATATTTATTATCTCCATGAGACAATATAACAAATGTATCAGTCACATACCTAAGAATACTTTTGGATTGAATTCATCCAATAACAATATCAGTTAGGTTTTCACCCAACAATTATGTCAATTAGGTCCTTCAGTACTGTGTTTAATAAACATGGGAATTTATGCAGTGCAGGTTATTTATTTCAAATAGTATTTATTTTTTTTTAATACCTTATTATTTCATTAACACATATTCACCCGTGGAAAAAAACTTTTTAAAGATTACTTACGGTTTTAGGCTGTTTTATACAGAACTATATTATATACAGAACTATATTGTGGCATCATTGCTGTTTACATTGCATTAAACATATTAAATTTCATACACAAATTTACTGGTTGTGTGCATTATTATTAACTACATGTATTTACTGCTCATGCGTGTTACACATTCTGAAAGCCATTACTAAATGTTAAGGTTTATTCCTTTTTTACGTTGATTCGTTCTTGTAATAAAAACATTGCTCAAACGGTATCCGTTATTTGTGAACTTCACGATTTGTCTCTTTTTGTGTTAAATTCACCACCTATTAACCGTGTCAGTTAGGTTCTTGAGTATTTTTTATTTGTTTTAAATAAAGGTTTTTTATTATTTTAGTGATCAAAATCATGTTACCTACAGGATAACTAGTTCAATTAAATAGCTTTTCACCCAAGGTCAGTTAGGCTATTGAGTATTATTATTTTTTTAATAAAAGCGTTTTCATCACACTAAAACTGTTAGTTAGGTTCACCACCAAACAATTGTGTCAGTTAGATTATTGAGTACTTAAAAAAAAATTAACTTTCGTATCATTTGAGTGATCCAAAATACCGACTTTCATGTGGTAGCAATTTTGAGGCTTTGCGGGTCATTTTTATTTTCGATTTTTAACGTACTTCCGCCTCGCTTTTATATTTTGGATTATTGCTTTTGGGCATATAATAAAGCGTTTTTGCGAAAAAAATTATCGAGAAATTGAAAACAATCTACACTGCATTTTTCGATATTTTATTTACTCCGCGCTTTTATATTTTGGATTATTGCTTTTGGGCATGTACTGTGAAGCGTTTCAGTAAAAAAAATATCGAAAAGGGTAGAACAGGCTACACTGCATTTTTCCCTATTTACCAAAACATGAAGGTCCTTTTTATCTTTTCAAAAACCAGTTACCAACATTTGCGCGGTAGCAATTTTAAGGTTATGCGGGTTACTTTAATTTTCCATTTTTATTGTACTTCCCATACTTTTTGCTCTCTAATATTTTGGATTATTGCTTTTGGGCACGAAATAGAGCTTTTTAGCGAAAAAATTACCGAAAAATCGAAAACAACCTACACTGCATATTTACTAAAAGTATGTTATATTAATTATTACTGAATGTTATCAGTATTACAATCTCATCTATTGACTATGTGTATCACACCCTAATCAAATTAGGCTATAATGATAAAAATATCTACCTCTTTGAACACATCAATTAATTGCCATTGTACGGTCATTCTTTAACGGGTTATTTGTTCGCAATTAATTAGAACTTATAAATTAATTTCACCAACAACTTTACTGAACACACAAGAGTAACAATTCAACTGTATCTACTCTTCAATTTTTGATACATTGACTGACGTAGAGATGGGTAAGAAAACTCCAAACAGTTAAAACAAACTGTTTTTCTATATACGAAAAACAAACTGCTTTGCCAAACGGAACCTAGCAGTTTGAATTGGACTGGATCATGATTTGTTAAACAACGAACAACAGTTTGGACTTTCCCACCACCTACGTTCTATTCGAACGTTGCCGCAGCGCTAAAACTATTTTCCTGCTATTTCCCTGTTAAACTGTTTTCCTTCAAACAGTACAAACACCTTTTCTTTAACTTGCTACACTTTTTCCGTATATTACGTAGTGAAGTAAGAACTGTTTGGGCGTTGTCAAAGTTTATCTCTATTTTGTTGCGAGTTGTTTGAAAGTTTTAAATGTAAAATTTGTTGTTCAAACATTTTTTAAACTGTAAAAACAGCCATAATTGTGTTATATATTAGTTTTTCTCCGTAGTTTACTTTGTGTTTAGAAATTTTAAAATATTTAGATGACAATTTTAAAAGTTTTCTTTTATTTGTTTTTTATATGTTTTAGAATTAAGTGCATAGTTTTAAATTATTTATTGGATGCTAATGTGGACATTTTTAAAATTCTAACAATACCTATAAATTTGTATATATCTTGAATAATTTTAGGTTATTTTAGTACTTTTTCTACTAATAATTTTAGTGAAAACCTACTTTCTCCCAAATAAAAATATGACAGTAACATATTTTGTAAATATGTAAATATTTTGTAAATACATAACCTAATTTTATTTAAACGTATTTTTTATATTTATTATCAATCATCAATATTTTTAATCAACTAAAAATATTCTAAATTGTTTGCATTTCAGTAAATATGCAAAGGCTATTTAATTTTTAAGTAAAAAAAAGAATGCTTCTATTAGAAATTCATTGCATTTTGTAAATATAAAATGGCATACATATATATTACGTTTTGAGAATGTAATTTAATTATTACTACACTTATAGGAATTATTTTTTTCTAAATGTTTTACACCCAAAGACAGTTAGGGACATGGTGGTAAAGGGAATGAAAAAGTAGTCTTAGAAAACTGAACGTTTGTGCTTATGTTTTATAGCTGCTAATACAACTTCGAATTTCATTTTTCTAAACCTGTTTTCTCAAACTGTTATTCCAAACAGTTTTTTCCCAACAAACAGTTCGTTGATATTTTTTTTAAATAGCAGAAGTGCTCATCCCTACTCTGACGACGACTATCATGTGGCGCGACAGCGCCAATTTGGCTAGTATGACGAACTACAGTGGACGCTGGCACACTTCAGTTCATGCTTCAAGCTTCATTTTAAATACTTTACAACCCCAAAAACGATTCAATTTTCATTGAGAATTGTCAGCAGGAATTTTTCATCTTCTCATTTTTCGCAGTCTTTCGGTTATTAAGAGATTAATATACTTTAATGGATTGTAGGAAATGCCACTGAATCCTCAAGTTGTTACTAAACGCAGTATATTGTATTGTATTTTACTCACTACAGTTTAAATAATAAAATTACCCACTGCAGTATAAATAAAATAATTTTTATTTTAAACCTCTGAACACTCAATACTTATCTTGTTATTAATTTTGTCATTTGTATGCTTATGAAAGTAATAATTTGTTTCCACACAATTTAAAAACTATTTTAATCTTAATCTTCTTATATTTATGAAAGTTTGTGTGTTTGTTAATCAATAATGCTTTAACTACTACACTAATTGAGATGAAATTTGGTATGAACATGCTTTAGCTAATTGAAATAAACATAGGCCAATTCCCGTTTTGGAAAAAAGGCCATTATACCACTTACCCAGCCCATATTAATTATTTCATTTTATGATGAGCGTTAACTGTACAACAATGACGTTTTATACGTTTACTTATAGGCCTATATTGGTAAATGTGAAAAATAAATATTTTTAAATTATTTTAAACGCCATTAAACTACTTACCCAGTCCAAAGTAATTATTTAGTATTTAGTTTTGTGGCATGTGTTACTACTTTGCAAAGTTTATTTAATTGTGAAGTTATAATAAAAGAATTCTTTCAGAAAGCAAAGATGATTCCATTATAAAATCAGGTTTTGATTTATATACATCAAAAAAACAAATTAACAAAAATACATTGAAACTTTTCATAGATAAAAAATATTTGTTGCTTTTTCAATATGATGCTTCTGTATTTATTAATGATTTGATTGTGAAAATTTCTATATTGCAGCAATTACTTAAACATGATTTAAAAAGTATATCAAGATTTCCAGGATGTGATGAAAGAATTGTGCCACAATCAGAAGCTAATTATATATTATCATTAAAATTACCAACCGATATACACACTTGTACATTGCAATATATTTGAACACAATCTAGAATCATGGTCATTAGTAAACAGTAGTAGTTCCAATGGATGTGAATGTAAAATAATACAAAAATATGGAATCAAGTTAATCAATAGCATTCTTATAGTCAAAAGTGAAGTTTTTCCAAGTTACTAAGGTTTTAAATGGAACAAATTACTTGTATGGATTGCATGAAAGTATAACTTATTATAAGAAATTAATGTTCCATTTATTAATATTACTTAATAAAGTAGTTAATAAAAAAAATCTTTGAAACCATGAAAATAAGTACCATGAAAAATAAACCAATCAAACAAATAGCAAATGCCTGAAGTAAACATATTGGTAGGCATAATTCAAATACAACTGTTCACAGGCTATTTAGTTTCAAGGTAATATATATAATTAACAAGTAGTAAAGAGTATATAATTGGAGTAATTTACCCTATCTAATTGTAGAAAAATTAGAGATCAAGATTGTGAAATGTTTTGATTTACAAAATGTCAGAAATCAAAATATTCTCATTTTTTAAATAGTTGGCCAAAACATAAAATTTATTTTGCCAGAACAGCTCAGGAGGTGTTTAAGTGTACTTTGTTTAGTGTATATACTTTGTCTAGTCCTATAGATGTCTGTCAAAAATTAAAATAATAAAATCTTGATATTTTTATATCAAATCTTCAAAATTTGTAATTTTATGAGCTTGAACATTTAAGAAATACAGTTTTTTTATTCCTGATTTTGATTACATGTGGAAAATAAACACTATTAAAAATCTAAAGGACTGAAACTTTATGATAATGCTCATAAAAATCCTTCATAAATTCATTTGTTATATTGTTATGGATTTTTAAGAAATTTACTTACTTAGAACGTAATTGTTATTTAAATAAAATACTATCCTATAGTCTGGACCAATATGCGATATTAATATTTGGAAAAACTGTTTTTACAAGTGTCATCCACTACAAGTTAAAAAAAAATTATTTTAACTTAAGGGGATGAATAGAAAGTATTTTATTAACAATTGAAAATTTAAATAAGATAAATAAATAAATATAGGATTTCATTGTACAATAATGAATAATAATTCCATTCACAAGGCCTGTCTTCGAAAATTGCAAAGACTTACGATGCATTTTAGTAAACAATATTTTGCCAAAACATTCTTTTTAGAGGAGGTATATAAAACCTTACAATATTTCCCTCCAACCAAAGCGATGTGTTTGCACACACATGTTAGATGTGATGTGTTGGTAACACTTACTTTATCGCCTTGAGACAGAGTGTTGTCTACTAATGATTCAGGTTGACAAGTTCCCTAACCGAAATGGCAGCCATTTTTTCCCGGCATTTTCGCCAATCGGCAAATGGATCACAACCCAATTGTCACATTACTTTATTCTTTATTCCTTATCTTGACAGCAGAGATTAGTAAATACAGTGAGGGTGCAGTTGGCATGTTTTGTCCCCTTCCTACACTATTAATTTGTCTATAGGATTTGTGAATAAATCTCTGATGATAATGAGATATACAATGAAAACGCTAAGTTCAAAGATGTAACTAATTGTGTTTGGTTTATCTTTCACACACTGTCAAGTAATATGAATTATATTTTGTAGCACCCTTTTACAAACCTATGATACAATAATAATTTAAATTTAAAAAAATAAATTTAATTAATTTTAATTTGATTATTGCTATTTAAAATTTTTTATTTTATTTTAATACATGTAGGCTATCTATGTAGGCCTATCTTTTTTAGATTTCTCTTATTTATTCATGTTCCTAATAAATTAAAATGTTCTTGTTAGGTATTATTTCAAATATTTTATTATGGACTATCATAATGGTTCTGATTGTCTATTTTTTGTTATAATCACATTAGTTAAAATAATATTGTAATTTATTATATACTATATTATTGTAATTATAATTGTGTGAAAAATTAAAAAATAAGTGTTTGAAGGACAAATAATTACTTGTTAATCTATAATTCTTATGTTTTAAAATATAATTTTAAGCTAAATATGTTTATAATGTTAAAAGTACAAATTCGACTTGTGTTACATTTATTATTTTAAAAAACGCCCTCATTTAAATTTACAGTTAACAAAGAAAAATATGAAACTGCTATGCAATCTGAATCTCAGGACATTAGCCAACAACAATTAATGGAAAGAAACACTGACAATGTGTTTCCTGTTTAGCAGTTACATTAGCAGCTTCAACATTAAACAAACAGGTTCAGCAGTTAGCAGTTGGCAGGTTGGGAACAGTCAAAACAGTGTGCCATGACTCTGCTATTAAACAGTTAGATTAGCAGCTTCAACATTTAACAGGTTCATAGAGCACACTGCTTTCGACCTGCTAAGATGCTAACTGCTAATGTAACTGCAGCTAGAGGTGGACGTTTCTGCTATTTTTACAAAACGTCAACAAACTGTTTGTTGAGGAAAAAAGCTGCTTTTTAAAAAAGTTGAAAAAAACAGGTTTAGAAAACTGAAACTCAAAGTTATATTAGCAGCTAAAACATAAAGCACATACATTCAGTTTTCTAAGTCTACTTTTTCATTCCCATTACCACCATGTTCTTAAATTGTTTTTGGGTGTAAAGCATTTAGAAAGGATAAAAATAATCCTTATAAGTGTAGTAATAATTAAATTACATTCTCAAAACTTAATAATTATGTATGCCATTTTATATTTACAAAATGCAATGAATTTCTAATAGAAGCATTCTTTTTTTTTACTTAAAAATTAAATAGTCCTTTGTATATTTACCAAAATGCAAACGATTTAGAATACTTTTAGTTGATTAAAAAATATTGATGCTTGATAATAAATATAAAAAATATGTTTAAATAAAATTAGGCTCTGTATCTACAAAATGTGAGAAGTTGTTACTACAACTCGCAACAAAATAGAGATAAACGTTGACATTGATCAAACAGTTCTTACTTCACTACAAGCAACAAACAACTTTGAAATAAAGGGAAAAAGCATAAAAGTAGGTAGAAGAAAAGCAGTTAACAGGAAAATAGTTTTAGAGGTTGCGGCAACGTTCGAATAGAACGTAGGTGTGGTAGGGGGGGAAAGTCCGTTCCTTGTTTAACAAATCATAAACCAGTCCAAAAAAAACTGCTTGTTTCTGTTTGAAAAAGCAGTTTGTTTGTCGTTGATAGCACGGTATATAAATACATACCGTGGTTAATAAAAAAAGCAGTTTTTTTTAACAGTTTGGTGTTTTCTGCCCCACCACTAACGGCAGCTGCTAACCTCTACTGCCAACTGGGACAACACAGTAGAGTGGGCGTTTCTGCTATTTTTACAAAACGTTAAAAAACTGTTTGTTGAGGATAAAGCTGCTTTTTAAAACAGTTGGAAAAAAACACGTTTAAAAAACAGAAATCGAAGTTGTATTAGCAGCTAAAACATAAAGCACATACGTTCAGGTTTCTAAGACTATTTTTCATTCCCATTACCACCATGTCCTTAACTGTTTTTGGGTGTAAAGCATTTAGAAAAAAATAATCCTTATAAGTGTAGTTAAGGAGAATAATTAAATTACATTCTCAAAACGTAATATATATGTATGCCATTTTATATTTACAAAATGCAATGAATTTCTAATAGAAGCATTCTTTTTTTACTTAAAAATTAAATAGTCTTTGCATATTTACTGAAATGCAAACAATTTAGAATATTTTTAGTTGATTAAAAATATTGATGATTGATAATAAATATAAAAAATACGTTTAAATAAAATTAGGTTATGTATTTACAAAATGTGAGATGTTACTGTCATATTTTTATTTGGGAGAAAGTACGTTTTCACTAAAATTATTAGTAGAAAAAGTACTAAAATAACCTAAAATTATTCAAGATGTATACAAGAGTAGATATTGTGAATTTTAAAAAGTCCACACATCCAATAAATAATTTAAAACTATGCACTTAATTCTAAAAACATAAAAAAAGTAAAAGAAAACGTTCAAAATTGTCCACTAAATATTTTAAAGTTTCTAAACACAAAGTAAACTAAGGAGAAATACTAATATAAAATACAATTATGGCTGATTTTATAGTTAAAAAAATGTTTGAACAACAAATTTTACATTTAAAACTTTCAAACAACTCGCAACAAACGTTGACAACGACCAAACAGTTCTTACTTCACTACAAGCAACAAGAAATAAAGGGAAGAAGTATAAAAACAGGTTGAAGAAAAGCAGTTAGCAGGAAAAAAGTTTTAGCGCTTGCGGCAACGTTCGAATAGAACGTGGGTGGTGAGGAAGTCCCAACAGTTTACATTTACAAACTAGGGAAGTCCCCTAGTTTAACAAATCACGAACCAGTCCAAATCAAACTGCTTGTTTCCGTTTGGAAAAACTGTTTGTTAGTCGTATATACATATAGAAAAGCTTGTTTTTTTAACAGTTTTGTGTTTTCTGACCCTTCACAACACAGTTGGTGACAGTAACTTATTGTATATTTTCAAATTATATTCGAGTGAATTTATATTATTCATAATATGCAAAGTAAGTACAGTACTAACTTAATATAACTTTAAAAGCAAATATAAAATTTCATAGGAAATAGCAATTAGTGTAGTAATTGGTAAAATAGGACAATTTATTGCATAGGATAGGAGTGACCACCAATAGCGAAAATTTTAAAATGAAACGTGCAGTGCAGGTTATTTCCGATTTTTCAGTATTTTTTTTGCTAAAATGCTTTATTACATCCAAAAGCAATAATCCAAAATATAAAACCGCGAAAAGTACTAAAGTACGATAAACGTGTAGCATAACCTCGCTTAAGTAACGTGTTTTTGATTGAAAAAAAAAAAATAAATAAATAAATAAATGGTAAAACCGAGTTTTTGTGACTTTTGTCAATTTGTATAACTTTTGCACAATAACGATTTATTATATGCCCGATATTAATAATTCAGAATATAATAGTGTGGAAAGAATGGGAGGTACAAAAAATGAAAATATAAGTGTGAGAGTGTGAGTGCTATCAAGAAAGCTGATAGCATAACATCAAAATGACTATCACGCAAAAGTAAGACACATGTTTATCATAGCAAAAACAATTAATTAAATATGTGTTATTAATAATGAAAAGAATATATATATATATTTTTTAATTTAAAAAAGTTTCAAAGCTGACTTGACTCGGTTGTTGAGTGTTTAACTTGGTTGTTGGTTTTATAACTAGTACTCCAGAAAACCTAACTTGTTTAATGAGTGTTATTGTGGCAGACATAAAGCTGTTGCTACTTCGTAAAAATGGATGTCATAATGTAGTTCTTTAATAAATGGCTAAAAATTGTAATTCATCATAATATATTTGATTTTTTGTGGGTTAATACTTTTCAAGAAAATAATATACTACATAATAAAAAAAAAAATATTTAAATCATTGCTTCTGTAATATAAAAGTTTATTTAAAAAGTCATTTTAACAATATTTTCACTATAAGAAGGAATGAAGTAATATATATTTATTAATGCTTATTAGAATGTGTTTACATGCTTAAGCTTTAAGTTGGTGTGGTAAATGGTAGCTTATGTAAGCAGTAAGTAAGGGCAGGAAATCTAGTATGTTTCATGCAATATAAACAGCAATGGTATCACAGTATTGTTCAGTAAAAAAACAACCTAAAATTGTAAATAATCTTTAAAAAATTATTTTCTGTGTGTGAATGTGTGTTAATTGAATAATAAGGTATGTAATAAAAAAATGGGCCCCAATGCATTTTTGACTTCTTTCATAGTAATACTGATATTTTCACTGTAATAATAATTAAAAAGTTTGTAACTTTCCAACAGTAATATTGGTTAAGTTAGTCAGATAGTTTACCATTTTTATTTTGATCTTTAGTAATTTCATTGTTTTATATTTTTGATTATTTCTTATATATATATATATTTGACTTATAACAACTACTTTTTATGCCAGTTAGACTAATTAGGACGAGAAATCAGTGTTAATGGTAAGGGTAAAGTTAATGGGAGTAACTGAGTCCAAACATACGACTTTGATGTGCACAGTTCAGAGATGTGCGGACTGACTTGTGCGTTAGCCCATCATCACCTTGTAAGCATTAAATAAAGCATTCTTACAAAAAAAAAAAAACACTTTTACATAATAGTACTGTAATGTTTATGGAGGTAATCTTTCTTCATTTTTCCTTTAGATCTTCTGGTAATTTCTACGCATTGATATTTTTGATTATTACTTTTGGGCATGAAATAAAGCATTTTGGTGAAGAAATTAGAGGTGTACAACAATTCCAGGAAAAACTAATGATGTAATTGGTAATAAATGTTACAAAATAGTTCTGTTCAATAATGCATAAAATCATAACTTATAACATTCCAGGGATATATATATATATATTTAAATTCATTAAAAAAATAGTAAATAGCTAAAAAACACAATACTATATATCTACGAATTAATATTAACTCAGGTTAGCATAACAATAAGTTTTATATAAGTAAGACTAAACAAAATTATTAATTCACTGGCCAGTGAACATGTATAACATCTCTTATTTATAAAATCAAATGAAAGGATTTCATGGTATTTGATCTATATCATGGGGGGGGGGGTCAACCTAGAGGAGTCTCTTTCAATAGGTATTCTCCTAGCTGACAGTCATCCTGTCTTGGACTACTGTCTGTCAGCCTTGTTGTTGCAAGGCTTTACCTTTATCTCTATTGTCTTGATCTCTAAGGTACTCCCACCAGATCTCAGTATCTTAGGGTTTGAGGAACTTGTACAGTTGTGTCAGTGTCTCCTTAGCTTTCACCTAAAAGTGTTATATTTCTTACTTCTGAGGTTTAATTCGTGGGTCTTCTACTTCTTGATTTAATTGGAAGTGCTTTTCTACTTTTAACATTCATTTGTAGCTAATGACTATTTCTTCCATTGCACATTAGGTGGGACTACCAAGTGTCCCCCCCTGTCTGCTGTGATTCACTGCTTGTGGATTCTACAAAGTTAGCTGTTATAAATTTTCTCCATCTCAATGCTATTTTAGCCAGTTTTTCACAGTTTTGTGGTTTTGACAGTGTTTGACATCTTTAAACCCCCCAAATAGAGAAATAAAAATTCTGCCATTACAGAGTCTCACATGCATTGATTAGATTTAAATTAGAGATTGCCAAGTATTCCGTCTGCCTGCTTAAAGTTAAGCTCCCCCTTAGTGTTTGGTGTATGCTGTTCTACCTTGACTTGGGATAAATTCATGTTCTATGCATCAGTTATATTGATGCAGCCTTCCCCAAAATGTCTCCTAAATCAATCTGTTGTTTACTCTGAATTGGATGGAAGCATTGTAATTTTTTGAAATTACACATTACCCACCTTCTAAACAACCAATGTATAACTTCTTTGTAGTGCAGGTTTATACCTAACTAACCTGATTTGGTTTACTACATAATGTAATGTTACATAATGACATTTTCATATTGTTATATACTGTTTATCAATATCTCCTTGTTTTCAAATCTTGAGAACCCAAACAAAACTGTGATATGTGTACTTTATGTCAGTTGTAGATACTTAACACACTAGACAAAGACTTTCAGATAACGGCTTAATTGTTAATCAAGATTGCTGCAATCTTTAGACAGAACAAATTCAGGAAGCTACAAATGCTTTCATTTAAAAACAATTAAT
This sequence comes from Callitettix versicolor, assembly GCA_022606455.1. Classification (NCBI taxonomy): domain Eukaryota; kingdom Metazoa; phylum Arthropoda; class Insecta; order Hemiptera; family Cercopidae; genus Callitettix; species Callitettix versicolor. Next base: position 12,246 of record JAJIZJ010000203.1, read on the forward strand.
TTAAGGAGATTTTAACAACGAATATTCAGAGGTTGGATATGCCAGGTTCTACTGTATTTTAAAGTAGTATACTTATTTTCTGAGTAAAAATGTTTTATTATTAAACTGTAATTAAACGAGTAAATGGACTATTAAATGAAACCACTCCAAGGTAATTTCTAATGTTTTTTCAAATGTATGTATATCTAGATGCATTTAAATTCTTTAAAGTAAAATTTAAAAAAATAATATAAAAAACAAGAAACTCTGGTTAATTGCAGTATCATAGTGGTATAATGTATAGAGTTAAAATTTAAAACAGTGAAGCACTAAATTTTAGGCTACTTGCTTTTAGAATATTTGTCATGAATGTTATTACTTGTTTAATATACATGCATTACTTATTTATTTTACATACTTGTCTAATATTTCAAAGATTTTTTAAAACAAAATATTTTCATTTTTCAGATCAATCTAGGAAATTTGTTGTGACACAAATAAAGGGACCAAAATTGTAAAAAAATTATGAAACCAATTAGGCCAGCTTATAAGCAGAGAACAAATAGCCACAAAATAAGTAAAAAAAGAAAATTAGAACGTCGAAAAATCAGGAGATTCATTAAAAGACACCGAAATTCAATTATAAATCATACATTTAATAATAATTCACACATTTCAGCTTTTGATCCATCTAAAATGAGTTCAATACCACTGCCACCATCTTTAATAGGATTGCCAGGTTGTGATTGGGTCTTGGAAAATTACAGACTATGTCAGACTTGGCAACTGAAACAAAACAATGCTATGAATAAGGTAAAGTTGGCAAGTTTAGAATATGAAAATGAAAGGCTTCGTGAGCGACTGCAAGAACTGATGAAAGAAAACCACATGCTAGTAAGTTTATGTGACAAAAAAACCATTTCGTGATAAAAAATCTCTATTGTTATTCCTAAAAAAAGCAGTTTTGTTGAGTTTTAACCTTCCAGGAATTAATTTCCCATGGCAGGGTGCCTCAGAACTCATGCTAATCTGTCAGTATTAATTGTTGTTCAGACAAGGAAAACAAAATCATTATAAATTATTTATTAAAACATTGGGATCAGTAGTCATCTTTGTTTTCACATGTCCAACTTTTGATAACAGTACAGAGACACTCCACCAAGGAAAATCATTTGGGAAATTAATTCCCCAATTAATTTCTTGGCAGAAGGCATCCAAAGTTAAATTAATTTTGTTTTTTGATAAATGATTTTGTGGTAATTTTCTTTTTGTATCAGATTTTAGTTTTTTTGTGAGGCATATTTATAATGATATCTTAACTCTGTTTATAATATAAAATATTTTTTTTTAATATCGACTAAGAAACTGACAATTGTAATCCTCATTTTGCGATATGCTTTTCAAATTCATAGATACATGGTTTTGTTTCGTTTATCATTCTAATCAGTGCTGGAATGTCTGCACTATGAATCTATTAGAGTCTAAATGCCAAAATATCACAAATACCGAATTGAAAGAAATGACGAAAATGGTGGACTTAGGTATCCTGATAGTCTGATTTAATAACAACACTGGATCTCAAGGCACTAAGTAGGTGTTACCAACTTATCGCATTGGTCGTGTAACATGGAGGGAAATATTGTACTTTTCCCAATAATCAAACCTACACTGCCAGACTTGTGTTATGTCCCGTTATATCCGATACTTGGATAGATCTGAGTGGATCTATCACCCCCCCCTGTGTGGGGGGGGGGTGAGTGGATCTTCATTCACCCTATGGCATCTTTTTCAACCCTGTCTTCCGGCAACCTGTTCGTGATGTGGTTGTTCTTGTGGCTTTTTATGAGGTCGCAAAGTAGTGATGCCTGTTAAACTCCTCAGCAACTTCAGCAACTTGCTTCTTGAATTCAGTGACAGGCAGATTAGTATTAGACAATTTGTTGTAAATGTGCATTTCATTTAAAACATTAGTCCTTATTGAGTTCAGTGGTCAACTTTTGGTACCACTTTAGCTCCTTTGGTTAAAATGAACTTTAACTTTCTTTCTAATCAGAAGTATTGATGGAAGCTTTTGATTTGTTGTAATCCAATACTACATTTGGCTCGCTAACTGGACAACTGATTTTCTGAATTATTTCAGTTTCTTCATTGTATTTAGTTGAAAAACAAGTACATCTCTATTATCCCTCTGTCTCAATACCATTACACCAACCTCCAAATTTGTTTTCTTGAGCAATGATTTCCTCAACCTTCCAAATTTTTCTTAATGACATCCTTAGGATTGTTTTTTCTGTTACTTTTCAACGTTTCAATAAGATGGGTCTTGTGGCCTAAGAGCTTTTGAGTGTGTGAAACAGATGAGGATCTATAGGGTACATAGGGTTTGTCTTTTGTTAAACAGGAATGTCATAAGATTCATTATGACTGGCATAGAACACATATTTTGCCCTTATCCTGCTTCTAGTATAGTTTATGAGGGCATATGTGTAATCCCCTTGCAGACAAATTTTGAACACTTTTGTTATTATACTGCTTAAAAATTTGTCTACCACAGAAGGGAACTTGGGATTAATCAATGTATATATATATATATATATATATATATATATATATATATATATATATATATATATATATATATATAGGGTGTCAATAGTAATATAAGAACTAGATATAGGAAATTCCATGTTAAATTTTTCACTCCCTAAATGAACTGTTAAAGCTACAAAGCTGAAATTTGGTGCGTTGGTACTACCCGCATACTTGTAGAAATTGCTAAATTGAATACACAACAGTTAGTTTTTACATAGATGTTGGATTGAAATTCTTATTTGAAAAACATATTTTTTTATTTATTAGATCCAATTGAAATGAAACTGAAAGTTGGTAAGACACAACTAAAAGTTGGAAAGAAAATTGAATACACAACAGTTAGTTTTTACATAGATGTTAGATTGAAATTCTTATTTGAAAAACATATTTTTTTATTTATTAGATCCAATTGAAATGAAACAAGCTGTTGGTAAGAACTAGCAAAAAATGTAGAGACAAATTATTCAATAACGACTGTACTCAAGAGGGAGACCATTTTGAGCTAGTAAACAATTGTTGAACATATTGTAAATATACTGTTGATGTTATCAGTTTAAGCAATAACATTATCAGGATTATTTACAACAGGATTACAGGAATATGTACTGGCCTGTTTACAGAATTATGTTGGTCAGTTGGATCAATTTCAGCAGTAACATTATCAGAATGCATAGCATGTAAATCAGAGGTAATATAACTCATATAAAAAGTAATTTCAGATTCTAAATTGGCCAAATAGTTGACTGGGATTATAACAATCAGTGCTATTGCTCATTGCTGGAGGAATTTACAAGAGTACAATTTTTATCTGACGAACAACATGTTGATTTTAGAGCTTCATATCAGATTCGAGAAAGGAAGCCACAATAATCTTCATTAGAAACACAATTTTCCATTAACTATCATGAATAAACTTATATCATTATCAATGAGACTTGGGTGGAGTTATAGAATAAACTCCACTAAATGCTTAATGCTGTTCAATTTGGAAGAGCAATATTAGAAAAGCTTGCTGGAAAACAACTTTGAAATTTCATTTGACAGCAGTCATGTAAAGATAAGGTTATGTCCTTAGTGTCAGTGACTTCTGTAGTGAAAGTTAGTGATGAAACAGTACTTGTTAATCCTTTCTTTTTATTTCAAAAAGTAGGCATTGCTGAAAAAATTATGAAGTTAAGATTTTATACTCTTTTAGAGTATGAATTAACCTCATTTGATTTTTTTAATAATTGTGATACATGGGCAAAGAAAGTTGCCCTTTACAACAAACACCATTTTAAATATTCCAAAAATTCTTAATGTTATCAGCGATAGATTTCTTCTTCACTAGGTTAAGTGGAGCACTAGCTCTTCCTTAACAGTCAGTGGTAATTATAACAGACTTTCTATCTAATGGACTTGATCAGATGACTATGTAAAAAAATGTATTTAAATTTTAGTGTGGTTCATAATTTAACTGAAATAGTAAACATATGTTGTGATAAAGCACAATTGCAATGCCAGTATCCTTGATTTTGTTATAAATATTGGAGGTTTAAAAATGTATTGTATACAAACAAATCCTGCCTTTAGTGCAATTAAAACTTAGTGAGTAAACCTAGCCTTAACAATTATCAGTTTAATAGTCCTTGGCTACTTGTTGTGCAGCCATGTCAGATTGAATACGTGGCCCTAAGGGATAAAATGGTTGCCAACCCCTACCTTTAGAATGTTAGCAAATACAAGAATGGTTGGAGAAAAAATTGTTACCTAAGTAGTAGGAATTGTGATAAGGAAAGGGTAGCACTTTTTGAGTCAATAAACCCCCCAATTCTGTTTCTTTGGGAGGTTTCTTTAAGCCCCCAATTCTGTTTTTAACTTTATTTTCTGTGGATGCACAGGTACTTGTGAAGGGAGATGTGGCTGTTGAAATGCTGTTACGAAATGCAGTTCGGTTAACAGCTTGACAATGGCAATGATTTTTGTGGCGTCTGTAATTTTTTGCGCCTAATTTTACTTGTCGCTCAATGCTGCAACACTAGTCGCATACCCCTTGAATGGACCTGTAAAAACTGCTGTTTTGATATTGCGATTCGGCTTCTAATTTTAAAGCTATTTTTTTATTTCTTTGTTACATTATGTCTGGTTGTGGACATTGAGAAACAGAAACCTTAAGACTTACTTATCATTTTAATAAGAGAAGAAGGATGGTAATAGGGAGAGTTGATCAAGTTTATAAGTTATTTTTTATGCTGTACTTAAAGTGCTAAAACTTTTAAAGTAATTTTGGGCTCCATTAGTTTGTTTGCCTTGGGGTCCTACAAGACCTAGGTATGCCACTGCATGCATATTTAACTAATATATTTTGTTCAAATAAATCTATAAGTTTAATGTTTCAGAAAAATAATTCACACCTTCAACCACATATACAAGTTTATAATAAAAAGAAACACCAAGTCAGTATACAAAGAAAAGAGAACACTGAAGAAGTTAATTATGAAGATAATGATGAATACTTTGAAATTGATGATGAATTTAAAAAGTTTTTTAAAGAAACTTTACGTCATAGAGATGAACTCAGTAAGTTTACTTCACTATCTTATAATACAAACTATATTGCATTTATGGTGATTATTAGAACAATCTGTGTGATTTTGATGAATTTTTCAGGCCATATAAAACTAATAAAATGGTTTTAACTTATCTGTCTGTGAATACGAGGGCGGTTTGATAAGTCAGTGACTTTTTGAATAAAACAAATTTTTTTCGGCAAATAAACATTTTATTTTTCTACATAATCACCTTTTAGTTCGATACATTTAGTCCAGCGTTTTTCTAATTTTTTTATTCCCTCCAAATAATAGGTTTCCTCAAAGCTCTCAAAATATGCGTTTGTTTCGGTAATAGGTTTCCTCAAAGCTCTCAAAATATGCGTTTGTTTCGGTAATAACTTCTTCATTCGACTCAAATCTCTTATCGCCCAGCCATTTCTTTAGGTTTGGAAACAGAAAATAGTCGCAGGGGGCTAAATCTGGAGAATATGCTGGATGGGGTAGCAGTTTGTATCCCAATTCGTGGATTTTGGCCATCGTGACTAGATAAGTGTGCACACGTGCATTGTCTTGATGGAACAGCACTTTCTTCTTCGCCAAATGCGGCCGTTTTTGCTTCAAATCAACGTCGAATCTGTTCAAAAGCTTTGAATAATATTCGCCGGTGATCGTTTTACCTTTCTCTAGGTAATCGATGTGAATGACACCGCATGCATCCCAAAAAACTCTGTCCATGACCTTGTTGGCTGACAGACTCTGGCCTTCTTTGGTCCACGTTCACCCCTAGCAACGTACTGTTTCGATTGTTCCTTGGTCTCTGGTGTGTTGTGATGGATCCATGTTCCGTCCACAGTAACAAAACGGCGCAAAAATTCATTCGGATTATGGCTGAACATCGCTAAACACTCTTTTGAAGTGGTCACACGATTGTGCTTATGGTTCGAGTGTGAGCAATCGCGGCACCCATCTTACGGAGTTTTTTCATGTCCAAATATTCGTGTAAAATATGATGTACCCGTTCAGTTGAGATACCTACAGCATGAGCCAACTCACGCACTTTCATTCTCCGATCATCCAATATCATTTCATGGATTTTATCGACGATTTCCGGCATGATCACTTCTTTTGGGCGACCTGAACATTCGGCGTCACTAGTGCTGGTACGAACACAACGGAACTCTGTAAACCACTTCTTAACCATTGAAATTGATGGTGCCGAATCCCCGTAGTATTTATCAAGTCTTTCCTTAGTTTCAGTGATGGATTTTTTACGTAAAAAGTAATGCTTAATCAGCACACAAAATTTACTTTTTTCCATTTTCGTAAAAATTCACGAGGTTGTCTGCTTTGAACGGCTATCAAACACCAACTGCATGACGTAGTTTGCTCAAAATTAGAAAGTTGCCCACTGATAGATTACAGTTGTCGGCAGCACTGTTGCATTTGGAGTAACTGCGCGGGAAATTCAAAAAGTCACTGACTTATCGAACCGCCCTCGTATTTATAAAATTTTATATATGTAAGCCTAGTTTACTGATATCTCAGAACATTTAAACAAAAAAAATTAAATAATTTTTGCCAAGAATTTGAAATTAGACAATTTTTTTTTAAATTGGCTCTCCGATGATTGTGATCAATTCGTCTCAATTATTTTCGTCAAATACCCAAACACAATGTTGACTAATCAAATTCTAAAGGTTAATATCCAAAACCAATGTATCAGACAAAAAATTATGGCATATGAGTAAATAAAAAAACAAAAAGGATCCCCTGACTGCCAGTGTGGGCCAAGAACAAAGTCTGAAGACCTGTGTATAGAGTAAAATATTCTTGTTTAACCCCATCCTATTATATATCTTAATATTATGTTATTAAATGTGTAACAATTGATAATTCAAATAACAAGATAGATTATGAATACTCAAATATAAACACTGCACTAATCCAAGCCAAGAAATGTAAACAAACAGTGGCAATGATGTCATAGCGTCAGGCCTAGTCTAAACATATTCCATTTTATTAAATAATCACTTATTCCAGGAAGATCACTAAATTATCTCATTAAACCAAAACTTTAAGGACAAAAACCATATTTCCATAGGCAGTGAATGTCCATATCAAAGATAGAAATAGGCTATTACTCAAAAGATAAGGAAGACATATTGGGATGCCATAATTGTCGCCAGAAGGAAACTCATCGTTACACGGAACTGCGTTAATCAACTTTTGGCGCAATATCAGGGAATGAGGTTAGGGAACGCATTTCAACTAAAGTTCAAATTAGGCAAAAGAAAGGGAAAGTCAATTCTTCAAAAATCATTATGTAATTAAAGAAACCACTCTCGATGAATTTATATGCAAAATTGTATGTAACAACTTTATTTCCGCTAAAATACGAACATGAACATCCGGGTAAGCTATGATAGATTTCCGTTGAATCTTCTAAAACAAAGAGAGAGAGAGAGAGAGAGAGAGAGAGAGAGAGAGAGAGAGAGAGAGAGAGAGAGAGAGAGAGAGAGAGAGAGAGAGAGAGAGAGAGAGAGAGAGAGAGAGAGAGAGAGAGAGAGAGAGAGAGAGAGAGAGAGAGAGAGAGAGAGAGAGAGAGAGAGAGAGAGAGAGAGGAGAGAGGAGGGAGGAGGGAGGGAGGGGGAGGGGGAGAGAGGAGGAGGGAGGGGAGAGGGAGGGGAGGAGAGAGAGAGAGGGAGAGAGAGAGAGAGAGAGAGAGAGAGAGAGAGAGAGTGTGTGTGTGTGTGTGTGTGTGTGTTTTAGTGTTTTAAGTTTAGTTAGTGTATCATTTCTAGATTTTCCCTCAGTAGCAAAAAGGATTGTTTTGATTACTTTAAAAATTAGTTTGTTTCATTTATTGCAATTTATTTTCAAAATTCTTAAACGAATATTGATAGATCTATACTACGGAATTATTTTAGGTCCCTGGTTAAATGGTAGGGAGGTAAATCAAATGTTATCAATGCTACATTGAATAATTATAGGCTAGATATTAATACAATTTGGATAGAATCAAATCAAAGATCAATATTAAGATTATCCTTATATTGTGAAACTAATCAATCGAATTTTTTATTTAATGGAAATAATTAATTAATCTTGTATTATGTTGTATTACTGTTTTTATGTGAGAATTTTAATATCAGGGTAAAATATTTGTATGTATTTTTTGAATTGAATCGAATTGAGTCAAATAAGAATAACGATAGTGAATTGTGTTTTGGTTGAGCTAAAATTAGTAGGTTTTGTTAATTTTATTATTTCATTAAATTTTAATATTTTTGTTTATTGTTTGTTATTTTTTTGTAACTATTTTACTAATGGTAAAAAAAATATACAGTTGCATAAAAAAACATAGTTAAGTACAATTTCTTTTGTGAAATATAATGCGAAATATGCTTTATGACTGGCACAAATATTTATTTTTTTTTAGTATATGAAATAATTAATTGTGCATTAAGACCAACTATATTTTCACAAATTTTAGCCGCCTCGGTGGCCTAGTTGATAACGTACTGGGCTTTCACACCGAGGACCCAGGTTCGATTCCCAGCCAGGGCTTGGCATTTTCATACGCTATAAATCATCACATCGTCTGCATTAGCCCGTGTGCACAATAGTCGGACATTAAAAAAAAAAAAAAATCCACAAATTGAATCTGTTTAGATATAGAAATGAAATGATACATGGCATTTCTTGCAAGTAGATCTTGTGGTTTGGCAAAAGTTACTTTTTTGCTTTTTGTGTGCTTAATGTTATGAAATATTAGTGTTATTAATTTTTTTTTTTAACTTTTTAGGAATAATATATATGGTATTGTTCAGTTATGATAGGGGGTTTTCAGTCAACAGTTTGTTGGTAGCCTTAATTTTATGCTTTTATACTTACTTGTCAAGCATGTTTGATTTATGTATATAATAACTTAACTAAATGTAATCTACAGTAATACTCTAAGAGCATTGGCATTCCAGATTGCCTGAATAGACTCAGTCTATTAATTTAATCAAACTTCACACTTCTTTTTGTAACCTGTAGCAATTTATTTTGACCAACAATATAGTTGGTACCAAAAATAAAGTGTTTTACTCTTTTATGTTTATCTATATTAGTAGTTATTTATTAGTTGTAAATGATTCCCAACATAACGACTGTAAGTTTTAAGAAATGATAGGTTCAAATCGCTGCTTTGAAACCGTTGTCTAGTGGCATGAATGAGGACTGACTAGTTACTTCCCTCCGATAATGGTAGTTTAAAAATCAGACAAATGTAATTGTCAAATTGTACCATTTAAGTTAAGAGATGTCTTCAGTCAGGAACTAAGTGCAGGTTTAGCTTATAGAGGAATGGTTTAGTGATTAATTCAGAGCTATTTAAAAATACTTTGTGATAACCCTATTTTTTACTATACAACTGTATTTGGTGAGCTGTGATGTGAAACAATTGGCTCATGTAGGGGAATGGGCGAAGAGAGAAAAACTGTTTGTGCTACTAGCTTGCTGTCATCTCATTAATAAGTACATTTCCGATAATTTAATTTAATTTTGTTGTGTTTTCATAATAATTCTATACAAACTCTGCTCTATTGTGTAACTAACTGAATTATGAGTAAATTCATTGTTGATCCAACATGTTTTATAAAGTTAGAACACCAGCAAATCAAGCAACAGTTGATAAGCAACTAACATTATAATGAATGATTATAGTAAACCGTGGTAGTTTTGTCCTGTGTATCCGTGTCACTGTTTCATGTCTCACCTCTCCAGCTGTATAATTTTTTGCCAAATATGACAGGATTTATTATACTTGTACCACCAAACCTTTTGATTAGGAATAAGTTGGCTGGTTAGTAGCCATTATTTTTATTCATAATCTGTATTGATTGCAAAAGCATTAAGAATCAGTGATGATTTATGCTGCCCTATAGAGCATATTTCCAAATGTTTCTATGTTAATAATATTATGGTGGGTACAATTTTATTGTTGTCAGTATGTAATATTCTATTAAAAAAAAAGATTTTATTGTTTTATTTAAGTTCTATTTTCACATGCCTAATAGTTTTGTGTATAGAAGCAGTAATTGTGCTGGAAGGATCAACTGACTTTGATATTTGTGCAATTAAATACAGTGTGTAATACTGAAGGAATGTTTACAATGTATACTAAAGGAATGTTTATATATTCTAGAAAAAAACAGGAAACAGCAGGTGATAAATCAAGAGAATGATAAATTACAAGGTAAAAATTATATTATGTTTGAAATTAGATTGAGTTGTTTGAAAACTAAGCAGGAAGTAAAATATTATTTTTCCATGTTTCTTTAGTTTGAAAAAAAATTTCTGTTAGGACATACATGCATTCTCTCTACTGGTTTTTTTGCTTAGTATTTGCCAGAAGTGTATAAATTTTTCTAAGAAACATTAGTTGTAAATTTTTATAGCTTTAGTAATTCAATAAGTAGAGGGAAAATAATGTTAGTATCCAGACAGTATATATTAGAAAATGTCTTTGTCTTTCAAAAGTTGGCATAGACATTATTTTGATGTAGAGTAGAGTAGTTTTTCTCAACCATTCTGGGATCTTGGTAAACGTTATATGAATTTACAGAAGTATGTGACAGTAATTTTTTCTCAGTTACTGTAAAAATTATTATTTCTAATAATTAGTTGTTAGATACAGTAAAAGCCTGCAAATCCGGTACCTATAGACTTTGACAGTGTTGGACTACTGGAAATGCCTGATTAATTGAGGGCCGTCAAAAAAAGCGATAAATGGAGAGCAAGGCAGGAAGTTTTTTACTAACATTTTACAGAACATTTTACTAAGAGAATAACAGAAAAAAATATTTTATTGCTTACATTCTATAATATAATTATAAGAGTGTATTTTAACTTTGGAACAACTTAATTTTACTGCGTTGGCGTAAAATAAGACCTAATGTCTTTTTGTTTTTTTTTAATCATGTTTTCTCTTTAAAAATTTATTTAGGTGGTGCATCATCACTAATAATGGCACCTAAACTCATACTCTGCAAGTCGTACTCGTTACACGTGTACAGTACAGTACATATTAATTTTTTTAAATTTTTAAACCTATGAGTGATGCCGGATTATTGAAAGTTCCGGACTATAGGATGCCAGATTAGAAGTCTTTTACTGTAGCGTAATTTACAAAACTGATGAATAGCTTACTGTAACTTTACTGCATTGTTAAAAAAAGTGTTTTAATGACATTTTGAATGAAGTATATCCATTATTTTTGTAGTTGAAGTATTTAACATATATACTATATTAGAAATGTAGTTATATTACATTAAATGTAACCAAACATTAAAATTGACATAATATTAAGAATTTAAATTGAATATAAAAATAAAATCCATTATATAAATACTTTGAGTTTATTGGCTGAAATAACCATACAAAAATGCAGGCTTAGTATCTAAAAGCATTTTTCAATATTATTTTGTGAGAAACCTATGTCTGATATTCTTTCACTATCATTGCATTTTTCTTGGACAAATAGCAGACAAATATACGAGGTATGTTCAGAAAGTAACGAGAATTTTTAAATTTTGCGGGCTTGGTGAGTCCGATTGTCAAACATTTTTTTTTATGTTGGTATTATGTTTTTACATGCCCTTGAAGTATGATAAAACTTTCAGCTGTTTTCATTGTTGACTTTGTCTGTGACAGCCACTAAGGTTAGACATGTTTTTATGAGCTCAGCGTTTTTCGTTTGTTAAAAGAAATTGATCAAAGAATTTTTATCAAATTTTGTGTAAAAAATGAAATAAAGTGTAACTAAGTGTGTGAAATGTTAACAAAGGTCTATGATGAGTCTGCTATGAGTAAAGCAAGAGTTTACGAGTGGTATAAGTGTTTCAAAGAAGGCCGTGAAGACTTTGAAGATGACAAATGCCCTGGACGCCCCAGCACATCAACAAGTGACGAAAACGTGGAAAAAGTGAAAGAAATTGTTATGAACAATTGCCGAATCACAATTAGAAAGGTCGATGATGATGTTGGCATATCGATTGGATCATGTCATAACATTGTTTCCAATGTTTTGTGTATGAAACGTGTGGCAGCAAAATTCGTTCCAAAATTGTTGAATTTAGAACAAAAACAGCGGCAAATGAAAGTTGCTCAGGAATCACTAAATGAAGTCAACGACGATGCAGAATTACTGAAACGTATTATAACAGGTGACGAAACATGGGTTTACGGATTTGATGTCAAAACTAAGACCCAATCATCCCAGTGGAGGCATTCTGGCTCGCCAAGACCGAAAAAGGCTTGACAAGTGCGGTCAAACGTGAAGGTTATGCTCACTGTGTTCTTCTATATTAATGGCGTAGTGCATCATGAATTCCTGCTACCAGGTGAAACGGTCAATAAGGAGTACTACCTATAAGTTCAATGCCGTTTGCGTGAAGCAATCCGAAAAAAACGCCTGGATCTGTGGGAAAACTATTCATGGCTTTTGCACCACGATAATGCGCCAACTCATACTTCATTGCTTGTTCGTGAATTTTTGGCCAAAAACAGTACTGTAACGATGCCCCAGTCTCCATATTCGCCAGACTTGGCTCCGTGTGACTTTTTCCTATTTCTAAAAATAAAGAGAACCTTAAAGAACTGTTATTTTACAACCATAGATGACATTAAAAGCGCATCGCTAAAAGAACTAAAGGCTATATCAAAGATCGAGTTTGAGAAGTGTTTCGAGGATTGGAAGAAACACTGGTACAAGTGCATAATCTCCAATGGGGACTATTTTGTAGGCGACAACATCAATGTAGTTGATAAATAAGAAAAATAAATAAATATTTTGTTCAAAAAATTAAAATTCTCGTTACTTTCTGAACACACCTCGTACACTCATTTCTTCTTCTAAAGAATACAACTGCAGTCTGTTCTTGGTTTGATGTACTTATTACTGAGAGTGTGGTACATGCTCAATGATAGTGCTTTATGGCCTGTCATTGTGTCGCGGGATAGTTGGTAGAAAACAGTATAATTTTGATAATTGGTGTTTACTATACCTTAAAATATAAAATCGATTCATGTGACTGTCTGAGTAATAAGTTATCTCAATTAAGAAGCATTGATGATGTTGACTGAAGTATGAGTGAATGTGAAGACTGTTGACGCATGCAGTTTACATCCCATAAAAGTTGGCTTTACAATTATAAAAATATTAATTTCTGTTCACAGTCAGGTTTGTTTTGTTTTTCAATTTACTTGAAAATAACATGCAGTCATCTTGAAATCATAACATTTTGTAAGAAACTATAAAGGTCTGCAAGTTTATATATTAGTATATAACATTCTTCAAAATCTAAAACAAATATCTGAATCCAAACCAGTGTTTATAAAATGATGAAGTTGAAAATCTAAAAGTTTCAGGCATAAGTTTGAATGATATTTCTTGTTTCTAAATAATTAATTTGTTTATTTTCAGTATTTAAAGTAACCTGTTATAGTTAACAACTCCAATAGTTATGTTAGCTAATAGTCAGATTTTGATTAAGATTTCAGATTCTTGGCAATGAAGCAAGCTGAGAGAGAAGAATTATATCAAAGACTGTATGGAGAAGACGGGCCAATGATTCGTGGAATGGAGACTGCACTAAAGTTGACGTTTGAACGTAATTTAGAACATAACCATCCAACAATGTGGCCAATTGTTTCTTTCATCAATCCTTAAATTCATTGAAGAAAAGTAATGGGTTGAAATATAAAAATTCAAATGTAAAAAGTAACTTTTAAATATAAAATATGTAGTAAATTGCATTAATTTTCTTGAACTACTGTAGCAAGTGTGAGAAGTGAGAGAAAATGTGAGAACTGTTTTTATTCCGTTCATACAATTTCCCCCTTTTCTCTTATTGATGTAAATAATTATAAGTTTTGAGCTTTATTTCAGTAGAATTTTACTTATGTTATGACTTTATAAGATTTAAATATTGAATGTTATAATTTAAATGTGATTTTTCATTGTACTTAGAACAATTAATTAAATGGAGAACCATATAATATGAATTTTCATTTTAATACTGTAATACTAGCTGAACACCAGTTCTGTGGTATTTAAAACAGTGAAAAAGACCTGCCATTATACAGCTGCATTTCAATAATAAAGCAATTAATACTTTGTTTTGACAACTGAATTTTCAGAAATTTTCCGAATTATCTAAGTATATTATGTAAAATTGAATGACAATCCATGCAAAGTTTAGATTTCTATTGTGGGCAAAACATATTCTTTTGATTTCATAGATGTAGATGGTAGCTAAAAAAAGATTATTTTTATGGAATAAATTGAAATATTAAATTTTTTTAAATTATTGACACAACAAGACAAAACAAACAGAAAACATACAAAATGGCTTTAATAACAAATAAGCTTTAATTAGTTAGCCTCGAGTGAACTATTAGGACAATTCCACATTAAAGACATAACAACTTACAATTCTGAAACATGACATGAATACTAATTAAATTTTTGAAAAACATAGGTGATCTCATATTGCGATTAAGTTATTTATAATACAAATGCAAAATTTTATGTACACCATGAAATACAGTTATAATGATACATGGATTATTATTATGACAATTAAGAAATCCTTAAAATGTGAATTTATTATGTTGCATTGATCAGCAGTGGCATGCATAGAGTGGGTGCCGTGGCACCCCCAAATGCCCCGAAAGGGGTGCTGAAATGCCAAAAAAGAAGAAAAAAAGAAAAAAAGAAAAAACTAACTCATTATGAGGAGAGATAAAAAATAAATAAAAAACCTATTGTTTTTGGGTGGTAGAACTCAATTAAAAAAAAATTGTAGGATTTGGATGAGGGGTTAAAAAAGGCGCCATTTTTGGTGTTGATGCCCACAAATTCAAAATCC
Organism: Callitettix versicolor; assembly: GCA_022606455.1. Lineage (NCBI taxonomy): Eukaryota > Metazoa > Arthropoda > Insecta > Hemiptera > Cercopidae > Callitettix > Callitettix versicolor. The sequence continues at coordinate 27,265 of JAJIZJ010000203.1, forward strand.
TGTGCATGCCCACTGTTGATCAGTCAATCTATATTGAATTATTTTGAAAATAAATACAATCATAAGGGTAAATAAAACAAACATAAGACTATCCTTCCAGCTATTATATTAGCAATATGAATGAGTAATCAGTAATATTCAACAACTTTTATAAACTATCCTTACTCTAACATATATGACTTATTCTAATTATTTTCTTTTGAATTAAATCCAGCTGATTAATACAGGTCCATGACTATCACACTTAACACTAAATATACAGTTTACAGACACAAAACTATAAATAAGTGTTATGTTTATTCTGTTCTTGGGATAGGGTGTTCCTGTTGGCCTCATCCAAGTTTTTTCATTTTTCAAGACAGATGCCTACATAGAACATCTTTTATGAGTAAATGCTATCAATCTTTTTTAAGTACTGTATTTTCACACTTGGTATTTAACTTTGTATTTCAAATTGAACTACAGTAATTTTCTTCACTTGAGGTTCAGTGTTCAATGTGACTAAGGCACTGTGATTAGTCTGTTGTGTCTCTAAAATGCGAACCATAAGGTTGTAAGTTTAAGACACAGTTACTTCTCTTTCTTTGTTCCTAACATTAATACTAATCCCTCATCCTTATTAGTCTTAGCCTACAAATATGGACATTGAGGAAATATATTTACTTGTAAATTATTTCTGTATTTTAGTAATTTGCTGTTGTTCAGTCTACAAAACACAAAAACTATTATCAGTGAACATCACAAACTTTGACTTAACAATTTACCCAGAATTTACAAAGGCAGTCAACTTAGTGAATTTAAAAGACTTAAGAACAGTATTACTGTATTATTAACTGTATTTATTAAGTCATTATATAACAATAATTTCATGGCTAGCCATACTTCAATCTATGAAATCATCTAAGACATTCTACATCAGTATATTCACTATTATTATTATAGTTGTCAATGAATAGTAATTTTTACATGGTTAAATTATTCTAACTGGTCCTCTGAAATTAACACATTAACTTTTTTAAGTACGTAATACTGACCCAAGGGTACACCGACCAAGGGTTATTCTGAAACCCCTTTGCTAAAACACTATTTTTTTATACATATGTTTTTTAACTCTAAGGTCATAGATAAACAACTACAAGTGGTTAAAACTACAGAATATAAGGCCATTCTTGAACTACAGGTCAACAGCGTAAAAAACGGCCGGCTGAGAGACAGAGAAAAATGTGCGAGTGAGAGGTCGTGTCCCTACTCTGTCATTACAGCTCTCTCCTTTTCTTGTATTTTCGCTGAGTAGTAACAGTTTGTAAACTCAGACTCGCAGATGTCTGTGTTACTGGATTGTTGGAAGACTGTTGGAGGAGAATTTTCTTACATGTTCGAGAAATTCTCGCGCAAGCCGTTTACCAAGTGGTTCTACTATATTACAGTGCATATAAGGCTATAAAATTATAATAACTTATCTATGGCCACAGATAAAAAATCTATTACTCAAAGAAATTTATCTTTCACGTCGTAAAATTATTTGTCCTTGTCTGCTCTGCAGCTCTGGTTCTTGTCCACTGTCCAATTGTCCAATTGCCATAAGTTTTAAGTCGTTTACCAACAGTAATGATTGAGGTTAGAAAAAGATGAATTTTAAAACTGCTAACTTGAAAGTGTTATAATTATTTACTGAAAAAGTGATATCAGGAATTTTGTAGATTAAAAAAGGTACTGAAAAATTCTACCAGTCATTAATGAGCATATATCCATAAAATAAAAGTACTAGCCTGCTTGGTTTCACTATTATTAAGGTGGTTTGTTTATTGTATCCTGACATAATTCAGTGTTTACGAGAAATAAAATCAACTTTGCAGTACAGATAGGTAGTCAAGTTTGCAAACTTACTGTTAAACATTAAACATGTCGATATTGGTCTCCCTCTATAAAATGATTACCAAAGAAATAGATTTTCGTTAATTTAGTATGAAATTAGGCTACTCGTTTTTCTAAGTACAAGATAAAAAATGTTTTGTACGTTCAGTTAGGTTTGTAATAATTTTTATTGTTAAAAGAAAGAATGTGTTACAATATTACTTTTTATGTAGCCTATACAGTAATGCAAACCAAAATTGGTGTTACTTGTTTTCTAAAATTAGTGATTAAATTTTTTTCCTTTTATTACATATTTTATTATTCAGTTAAAAGATTTTCATCATAGAAGATTAAATTTCTTATGATAAGTTATGCTGTATGCAATTTTTAATACAATTATTGTGAAAAACTGTGTTAGGTCCACAACTGTGGTAGCTAGATTCTGAAGTCTTTTTTTTTTAAAGTTTTGTTGTTTTCATAAGTAATAACATACATTTAATTAATCATTTTTGCAATGAAAAACATGTTAATCTACTTTTGAATGGTAGAGATTTTGATATTAACTTATGTGGGTAACTTTTATTTTCCTTTTTTCTAGTAGTTTCAGCACTTTTATATTTTGTGTTATTAGTTTTGAGCTAATGAGCATTTTGGCAAAAAAATTGAAATAAATTACAACACATATTTACTTAAAATTTTTTTTAGTGCTTGTCATTTCAGATGTTTTGGAAGTTGGAAAACATTTTAACCTTGTTTTTTGTTTAGTGCTTATCAGGTTAGTGCAAGTCTAGATATAATGGAATGGATGATGAATTTCAGAACAAAGTGGTGTAAAGGAATAACAATTTGATTGAAATGAGATCATAGTCATAAAAAATATAAAAAAAATGAATAACAAAGGTGTTTTTGTAATTAATGAGTTGTCATTTTTTATAATATAATTACTATATGTGGAAAGTAAGTAATATAAAGCTGTGAAATGTTTATTAAGTTACGATTTTATGCAGTTTTCTTTGGCATCATTTTATGGTGTCATTTTGTATTGTTTTCGTTGCTTGGAGCATTGGCAGTTTTTATGATAGTCCGTTGTCAGTATGCTGTGTGAAGTGCAAATATGATCCCAATGGAGCAATTAAAAGGTCATTAAGTGTCAAATAAAAACAGTGTTAACTTAGTCTAGGGTTTTTTCATGGTCTTTCGTGCATGTTCACAAAGTGCTGGTTCAATTCTTACTTTGGCTAATTTATATTACATTAAATAAAGTGTTTTGGAAAAAAAATAAATAGCAACATATTAATAACATATTTACCAAAGTAGGCTATAATATGTGTAATTAAAGTGGTTAAGTAATGCTGTGTAAAAGTAGAACATTAGAACTAATTATATCTAAAAATTACATTTTTTAAAAGAAAATTACTTGTATTTCTGAATAAAATGAAAACCAGTCCTTTAGCGCTTTCAAAAACTGATAATGTAAATAATTCGACATTTGAGGCTTTCTTTCACTGTAGAAGTCAAACAAAGTGAGGTTTAAGAAATACAAACAGGCACAAACTATTGCAGTATTTTATTGTTAGTGAAACAGTCTTAATCCACTGTAAGCTTTTTCCTTATTAATAATAAAAAGCCTACAGTTGTTTCAAACTGTGTTTTTATTTGTTAAACCTGATTGTATTTCTGTGTTATTAGTTTGGTTTTAACACCAGTCAGTCTGCTGCATCTTTTAACAGAGCACCTAAAAGTCATGAATTTGGAACTTACAGTTACTTTTGTAAGCTTCACCCTTTCTGTTAATGCCTATCCATTGTCCTTATTAGTCTAACTGACATAAAGTATAGATGTTAAGAAAAAAAAAATTGGTGTAACAGAATTTGTTTGGTATAAAGCAAATTATTATTATTATTATTAAAAAAAAAAATAATTCTAGTAACCAAACAAGTAACAAGATTAAATTATTTTCTGTAAAAATAAATAAATAAATAAAATTTATAAGGTGTTGTGCATGCTTGAGTATAGTGTGGACGTACGATTAAAAAGTTTACAATAATGTTATTAAAGCTTTATTTTATTATTTTCTTAAAAAAACAACTATTTAAACTGGCTTAGTTTTGATATAGTTCTTTATGAAGTTACTGATTTTCAAAAATTTTCTATTTAAAGTTGTTAAATGTAATTAAGTTAATTTGTAAATTAGGAATTTCTAGAGAGCTGTTATTGAATGTATACGTTACTAATTATACTACAGTGATTGGCCGACCTGGAGAATGGTCATATCGGACAACAGGCTAATTCACGGAATGAAAAATGACCGCATAACAGTTTAGGTTTCTGGTAAAGGGCTGAAGATATTATAAGCTGTCTTTTCATTTTGTTAAATTGGTAGTAAACATATGTGTAAATATAGAGATAATATTGAGCTGTGCTATAGAAATAAACTTTGTGCTGAGTTAACACAAACAAGCCTTTGATTTATGGGTGTTTGGTTTTTTAGGTCAATAGCTTACAAGATATTTCTTAGTTGTCTGTTCTAAGGATGCCCACTCCTATTCCATTTTCTGTCATTGCACCTAATTTCACTTAGTGTGTCATCAACTCTTTTATTGTGTGTTAAATTTGTTAGCCCATTAAAAAAATTTAAACAGTTACAGTATAATATTATCGTTACATACTTTTGATTTTAAAATATAACAGAACATTAAGTGTCTTTGTGTGCGAGTTTCAAATTTTTGTTTAAATCCTGTTTTCATTTTTTGTGAATATTAATTAAATGGGTCCTTAAAAGAAGTGCTTATAGTAGTGGAAATAAAAGACAAACTTTGATTATTGAACTAAGAAAAGCTACAGTATGAACTAGAAGAATAAACAGTATTGATTTGTCCTGTGTGTATATATGTAACAATTACATTTTTATGAATTTAGTTAATATTAATTGCAACTTTTGTCTCACTTTTCTTCATTCTTCATCTTTAGCATATTAATTGTGAGTATTCAATTATTTTTGTCTATGTAACAAATTAAAATGTTTTCATAAGTTTATTGTAAATGCTGACTCGCACAGCAGTCTGCTCAGATAACAGTCTTAGTTGTGGAACAAATTAAGACCTTTAACCGGAGTACCACTCTAAAATCAAAAACATGAATAAGTAAACATACCTTAATTCTTTTCTAAGAGTTTATGGCAGAATCCAGATGTAGCTAGCAAACACTTTAATTATACTGTTAAGAAGAAATATGTAATGACACTTAGTTTATAGCCTACAATATTAATACACAGTTCACACAATGTTCTATATAATGTCTACTTATTGTGATTTTTATTGTTTGATTAACACAAGATTTTACTTATAACATAATCTGACCAAAAAGTTATTTAGTTAAACGTAACTGTTTAGTTTTGTTAGTATTGAACACCTCTTTTGTTCTTGCATAAGGAGGATTATACATAGGATTATTCTTTTAGTTTGATTGCCTTGCAGTATAATTATTATTATTATTATTATAAATTAGTACGCAATACTAAGTGCATAAAAGTTTCTTATGTTGGGAAAATGTTTAGGTTTAATACAGGGTTAAAGTTTGTTACACTAATTAGATAATTAATAGTTTGTAGGTCGACTATAGTCATGCTGTAGGGGAGCTATTGACAATATATACATATATATATATACATGTATATATATATACATGCTCTTGTACTGCTAAGATGCATGTGGTCTCAAGAAGAGCTGATTAACAAGTGAAGTGAACTGACTAGCTTGGGTATGTGTCAGTTGAATTTTTAGATGGGAATGGCATATCATAAATGGAATTTTAGCCCCCTTGCAACAGAACAGACACCTCAGGTTGCTTTAACCTTGTTGTCTGACCTTCATGGACAGATCCAATTGGTCAAAGAGTAGAGCTGACGAAAATCTTCATGTTTCAAGTGTTGGCAAAACACAGAATGTGAAGTAGCTTTACATAACCAATTTTTTAACCACATTCAAAAAAAGTAATTTGGACTACTTTCACAAAAAAATTAATGAAAATATTTTTTAACACTGTTCTGAAGTAGGGTAGTTAATACTATGTATATCTATTTATGACATAGTTAATATCTATTTATGGCATACTTTTTATTTAATTTCAATACATTGAAATTAATTTGTACATTTGATCCCAATGGATGATAAATATGTGCAAACATGTATGTTTAACATGAACATATATTTTAAATATATGATATTTATCATTCATTTAATGATGTATTTAAATTTTAAATCCCTGGTGCTAAATTATACACTACTTTGTATATGTTAGCAAAGTGCCTTGTTTAATCTATTACCGTGCAAATATCAATTTAAAAAAATAATTTTTGAGAAGACAAATTTTTATACCTTAAGCCTTTAGATAATATTTAGACAAATAATCACTTTTAGGAAAATTAATCAAAAATGTGTCATGCTGTTTTAGAGTTTTACCAATTAAAAAAAAACATGTGTGGAACTTGGGGAGTTACCGACAGAAGTGAAGTTTTTGTTAATGATATCGTTGTTGAATATGTAATTAGTTTCAAGATATGTTTACAAATATCTTGTTTCGTTTAAATAAATTGTTTAAATTGACATTTTTTTAACAGTGTGAACCTAGCCTAGATATTATTTACTGTAGAAATAGTAAAAAATAAGTTGTTTTATATTAATTTGTTTCGATCAGCGGATTTCATTGAACAGCTGATAGGCTATTTTAAGTTTCAGGTAATGTTGTAAAAAACTAGCAGTATTAACAACAATTACTATAAATGTTTATATTAATTTAGAATGTATTATAAACAGTTATAACATGCATGTGTTCAACTAAGAAAAAATATTGAAATCAAAGCAACACAAACATTTTCATATAATACACATATAATATCAAAAAGGAGAAAGAAAAAGAAGAGACAGAAATAGAGAGATGAAATTTGCTTGTTCATTCTATATTTCCGTTATATTCTTGTGTTAGGCAGACCTTTTTCTTTTTATTTCTTTTGCCAAAGTTAATATTAAAAGCTTTGCTTCAAAAATATCTTGGCTTTGTCTTAAATCAAAATAAAGATTATTATTTTTTAGATTTATCTAGACCTGGCACTGAAATTTAAAATTTATGAATTATTTGTTTAAGGATTTTATAAACATAGTTGACCAAATGGATGCTACTTAAAATATTTCTGGTCAGAACTGATAATCAGATACTACAATGGCACAAACTCTGTTCGAGGCATTTAGTGGTAAGTATACATTTTACTTTCTCACTGTATTTATAGGCCCTATATAGTAGACTTTGTAATGGCTTAGGAAGTATGGAAATATGAATAGTGTAGATGCCAGGGAAAAAATTAAAAAAGTTTTACACTAAAAATTGAAATTTTATTCAGACCTACAGTAGCCTATTTGAAAGATAAAAATGGTACATTAGCCATGGGTACTTTTTTTTTATAAAAAAGTATAACTTAGATCCTAAGTGTAAAGGTCTAATTTACCAGAACACTTATAAAAAAATATAAACAAATAACTCAGATATAAAGTCATAACTATAAGTAAAAAAAAATATGCATCAGTTTACAATATGAACAAATATTTTTCAAGTCAGTGTAGAAATTAAAAGTAAAAGAAATTTATGGTTTAGAGTCACTTTACATAATATAAAAAAATAATTGAAAGTATCAAGCAGTATATATCTAATAACATTTTTATAGAGACATTCTGCTTTCTATTACAAATTATGTTTTGATGTAATAGTCTTTGTGTATTTAATATATCAGCACTACATAAAGAAGTTTATGTTTTAATATGTTCATTTACCTTAAAAGTTTTAATATTAGAAATTTAAAAAAATAATACATGTTTTATTATTCTTAAAGTTAAAATTTTGGTGTGTGTTTTAGGAATGTCCATGGACAACCAGACAGTTTTGACAGTCCAGTCCCTGGTAGAAGCGCATAATACATCAACCCTTGACTTTTCTAGTAATGGTAAATATTACATTTTTAGATAATTTTTAAAACCCACTTTTAAGAGGGTTATAGGTTTGAATATTGAAATGTAAATGTAGGATGTATGCATTTGTAAGAAAATGAAAAAAAGAAACACTTTGGTATAAGTAAAATGTATCTATTTTTATCAATTCGAGTATAGCTTTTAAAAAATAGTAATGAGATACTTGGGATTTTGCTTTAAATTCATTTTAAAATCCTCATAGATGATAAAATTGTTTAAACATTTCATGAAAAACCTTCATGAAGAACTTTCTCCGAACTATCTATAAACCTGTGATGAGAAAATATAAACCTGTACTGTTTGTAACTTCAAGAAAGTATGAAAAATGAAGTTATCCAACTAAAATAGATAATTTCCTGCATAGTGACGAATGTGGTAAGCCATAACTAATTAAAGTGTTCTGAAAATGTAGAATGAAGCAAATCATTATAGCATAGCTACTGATGTAATCAAGTACATATTATAGAGTTGTCTGTTTATATTTCAAGCCAAATGATACATTTATTATTACTGATTATTAAGACATTTACCATCATCTCTGTTTATGAATGCACAATATTTATAGTATAAAGTAACTCTTGTCTCAAGTGCCCAAGTTAAAACATAAAACCCCCACAGGGGGTGCAGACTAGCTGCACCTATTGAGAGGATTTAGACATCCCTCGTGGTACCTGAGTCTAACACACACTTACATGTACAACTTTAACACTTTACACTTACACTTACATTTAGGGAGACGATAATAGCCTCAATGTGCTTTTCACCTTACAATATCAAAAAAAAAAAACCCAGTAAAACTAGAACATAAGTGTAGATGCTTGAGAGGCCTGTGTTAAACTACTAAAACTAAAAACACACAATGCTTTGAGCGTTTATTTATATTTTTACTATTTTAACATAGGGATAGGCAGCTAGGCTGATGTTTTAGTTTTATGTTTGACACTTAAGAACAACATGTGATCCACATTCCTGAAAAATCGTCTTTTCTGTACATATGAGTGTAATAAACAATAATAATAAGGATATTTCATCATTAAATAACAATTTTAAACATAATATATACACATTTCCAACAGTTTTTATTATGGTTACTGTTTTTATATTTATTCTAACATAGTTTGTTCAGATATTTGGAGGAAGAATTAGAGAAAATTTACCTGCCATTTGCAATAACACATTATACAGAATGGGAGGGCCTTTGTCACGTAAAACATTTAATTCTTCTACAGTGGGAAAATGAATGGGCAGCTACAAGCAGTAACAAATTGAGGGTAATTAAAAATACTGCTCGTCCTTGGGGGTCGTCGATACGTGCAAGTCGTAGAGAAGAGGTGGTGATTATCCGCCTTCGTATTGGTCACTCCATGTTAACGCATGGATTTCTGATGGAACGCAGGGGACCCACCTGAATGAGAGTTCTGTAGAGAAACCGTAACAATAAAACATATATTGCTTGATTGTGATGGTTTCCAAAATTTGCGTGTTATGCGTGGTCTGAGCAACTGTTTGCAGACGATGTTGGGAGATATTGCCTCGGCCGTTGACCAGGTCCTAGACTTCCTGTATCGTCTGAATGTTTTAAATAAAATTTAATTTATATATTTGTTATTTCTTGTGTTATTTTATTTATTTATTTTATCTAAATAACTTTATTTCTGTTATGTTTATATATACTTTTACGAATTGTTATTAAATTTTATTCATTATTCATTGTTATTTAGTTCTTAAGTATTTGTTATTGTAATATAGTTATACCTGTTATTTATTTTTATTATTTTAGTTTGTTGTAGTTTTATTTTCTTATTTAAGTAAATTTTGTTAAATTTTTTTATACTTTCATTTTGCATGACGGCGATGATAACCTTAACCGTTTTTCGACCAGGAAAAAAAAAGAATGGGAGGGCATGAACTATTTAAACTGACTACAGAATATATTTTATGCACAAAACAAATCATTAAAAACAATAAGGTCGAGTGACCAAAATTGTGCTGAGCAGAAGGAACTATGTATTTGAAATCGAACCTGTCGTTTTTAATGTAAGGCTACTGAAAGTGAAATGGAGTTGAATGGCTGTGCTCAGTTCAGTTTCATTTTTTCTTAAATACATAGTCTGTTCTGCTCAGTGCAAACAATGTTCTGCATTTAGTGGCCATGTGTCCTAGTGGATGTGCTGTCATATCATGTTTTCATGTAAATAATTTGCTATGACTAACAGTTACTTATAATTGCTTCCCCCATTAGCTAAGAGTTAATGTGTAAAGAAAACTTAATCTTTTTACTGTGATGAGAGTTTTTACTTGTGTTTTGAATGTTGTTAATATAATTATTAATTTGATAAATGTTGTTTTGTCTAAAGTACTGTTTATAGTAAAGTATAATCTTTATTATAACATATTGTGTTATTAAATATAGATTTGTTGTTTGTTAATTAATAATTTCTTGCTTAATCCTTTAAATTGTTATCAGCTGTTACTAAATTCAGGTTTTTTGTACATTGTGTTATCTTAGTAACAAGGTAAGATCTTTTTAACTGTTATCTTTTATTATTATTTTTTTAGATCTTATCTTAATAGCACTTCTTAACTTACTGATTTATAGTTAGTATAGAAATGAGATTGGTGAATTCAATCTGAAAATCCTTTTTTTGATAATTATTTTTTTTTAATACAAATAGTTTTGTTGGTTGAAGTAGTCGTATTTTTAAAATTTTACTTTTGCTAAACATCCTTTCCTCTGTTATGAACCCTGTTCCTGTTCAAAGGGATATAAAATTCTTTTTTTAATAAATTAATGGTTTTTTTAAAAATTACAAATAGTTTTGTTGGTTGAAGTATTCTTGTTTTTATTTTACTTTTGATGCAATGTAACATAGGCTGTTATATATTGCATTGACTAACTATTTAAAATCAGGTATCTTTTTATGTAGAGTTTACTTAAAAATCGTTACTACTTACAGTGGAGTGCACGACTCAGGATGAAGACGACGTGTTTCAATGTGGAAAATGTAAAAAACAATTTATTTCTCTTCCTGAATTTATTATGCACAAAAAGTCACATTATGCAGGTATGTAGAGATTATTTTTTTACTTTTTCTTACAATTTATTAATTATAATTTGTTACCTATTTCATTATTTTGTCCATCAAATGCATTTATTTGTATCATACTATTTGATTGGCAATGCACCATGCTGCAGATAATTTTATATAATTTTTCTAAAGCTTTTAACTTTCACATTAATTTTAGATATTTTAAACCATTTTTAGTGTTTGTAATTTTCTATTTAAAATTTGAAAACTAGTGAGTTTATCATTAAACAAATAAAAACAACATATGTTTATAATCAGACTACTTCAGATAAGGAAACACTCAGATAATACAGAATGTATTTGTAAATCACAAAAAAGAGAACAATAAGTTTAATGTTAAAAAATAGGTTATACATGGATAACTTAATATAATTTAGTAAGAAACTTGAATAAAAATCAAAATCTGTATAGTATTTTACCTTAAAAAAATATTTTCTGAAAAAGTCTGGTTTTTTGGGCTAACTTCTTACCTGTCTCAGATGCGTAATATTACTCCAACACTATAAAAATTGAAGATCGTGTGGTGAGGATTCCTATTGCTGTTCAATGTAGGCAAGATCTAATTTAGTTGCTTTCAAGCCATGAGATGTTTTCTGAATTATCTCGTCAGCATCGTCCTCTTCGCCATGAGGGTTGTTTACCATATTGGCATTTGCATCATTAGTAAGCTCCGTTTGTACATCTTGATTACACCATTGAATATGGAGTTGAAAGTTACACCATTGCCAGTTGAAAGTTCCAACTGGACTAGTTCACTATCACAGTTTTCATTGTCCTGGTCTGGCACATTTATTTTAGTTTTTTTGATGTCAATTTCTTCCACGAATATTGTATGGTTGAACATTTTACCCTAAATTGTCAAATGTTCCAAATAAGGAAAAGAAACCTCTGTTATATTCCTAGAATCAATATTGGCTGAAGCATGGGAAAGTGCCAGAACAATATTTCACACAAATTCTGACATTATGGTTGGTGGAAAATTATGGCCCATTTCTCCCATCTCTAATCACATTTCAACCAACCAAATAGAATCACACATTCTAAATAAAGTGCAAGCTTTTTGCAGTTGATTCCTAATTCTGATGTAGGCCTAAATGTACTGTAGTTTTTTTTCTTAATGACACTCTCAGTTGACCGGAACTTGGATAATCTTGATTTTTTTTGTTGTGTTTAATGTCCGACTATTGTGCACACTTGGGCTAATGCAGACGATTGGATAATCTTGAATCTACTGTATATATATATATATATATATATGAAATTTTAATTTTTGAATAAAATTTAAAGTACATGCATAAAATACTACATCTTCTCCATATTGATAACGATGTTCAGGAAAATCGTAAAATGTACTTTAATATGTATTGTACTTATGTTACTTTTGGGAGTTTAAGGAAAATTACCTTGTATGATGTAGATAAAAACATCAGGAAATTTGTTGACCAATTTTGTAGCATATTTTCTATAAAAAAAATAAAAATATATCTTTAGCAGTTTTAATGTTTGTTTTTATTGCTTTGAAGAAATGAAAGAAAAAAAAGGCTATGAAGAAATTATTTTAAAAGATTTTGGAAGCAAAGAGAAGAAAACTGAAGAAACACCGAATTACAAAGAACTAAAAAATGTTGATAATCCTGAATCCGTTATTCCTCTCATTCTCAATCAGTCGGACATACTGTCTTTCAGTATAGAGCAAACTGGTCTCAACGTTGATTCTCCATCAGAGGTAAGAAATAGGTAGCCATTTTTAGTTTTTTATTTACGTTATTGCAAATATTTAATGATATATTGAAAATTATCAAATTTTGATACTTTTGTTTTTATACTGTTTTCCATACATTTTATTTTGTGTAAATATTCATAAAACTATCAAAAATAACTACTTCTAAACATTTAAAATTTTAAAACCCAGAAAGGAAAAATAAGGCACTAAAACACATTTTTTTTAAAGTAAGTAAAATTTTGTGAATAAATACTATTTAAAATTAAAAAAAAAAAATTAAAGCTTGATATGTCCAGGTGACTTGCAGCAATTATAAGAACTTGACTATAAACATTTTGATGTTTATCTTGTACTGTTTTGTGGCCTACATTTGACTAATTATTTATTTTGGGACCTAAAAAACATCTTTAAAATACCATACACTTCAAGTACAATTAATAAAAACATTAATCACCTAAAGTCAATACAAGTTCAAGAACAAACATTGCAAAATTTATAGACATATCAGAAGTAAATCGAGTACAAACAGTTAAATTTTTGAATCTTTGTGAGGTTTGTTATTACATAGTGGTTTGACAAAAGTATTTTTAATATTTGCCTAATTATTACAGCAGTAATTATATAAGGATTGTCCCTTACATATTTATAACAGAGAGTAGTGAACATAACAATAAGAAAAGTAAACTAATTTATTAATTTCTTAACATATATAAACCAGTTAAAACCCTTGAACATTTATTCCCTTATTCAGTACTATTCAAAAAATTAATGATGTTGCCCTCCTTTAGGAAAGCCATCTTGGTGGCCTTGTTGATAGTGTACTGGGCTTTCACCCCGAGAACCCGGGTTCGATTCCCGGCCAGGGCTTGGTATTTTCATACGCTATAAATCATTCCATCGTCTTAGGATTTTTTTGAAATAATTATAAATTAATGTGAATTTTCTTGGATTTATTTATGTATGAATTTATTACTTGAAAATTGGAATTATGTTAAAAAAAACGAAAAAAATAGTGGAGCAAATAGTTTTTTTAAGTTACAATGATTAACTATAGAATCAAATTGGAAAATATTCTATATGTATCTTCACTGTCAAAATCTTAACTGATTCTTTATGTATAACATCCTGAACATAATTTTATTTCAGACCAGGAATAACCAATTTAAATAAAATTAATAATAATGCAAACCAAAAAAGAACTAGCTATTTACAAAGTTTGCTAACACTTGTTCAAACTACATTACTGGACTGTGTAGATTAGACTGACTAGACATTGGACAAATAAATAAAAGATTGATATACTGTGTTTGATATTTATAACATCACTAGCTGATCCAACAGACTACAATGCAAACTTGTCTTGGTTATAAATGTTCAGTTAGATGAGGAATTAATAATTTGAAAAAAGAAAATTTTAAAAATTAAGTCATAGTGTCATGTTAACTGAATAATATGCTTCATAAATTTAAATTCGAAATTACAATAACTAAGAAAATATTTAATTTACATCTTGGAAGTTACCATTTTGTCTATTGCAGTACTTTTTGATACACATTTTTTGTTATGTCTGGTGTGAAAACAAATAAGTCTGTTGGTTTTCTGACACAGAAACAGGCGATTTATAATTGACCATACGAAAAGCTTGGATTTTCCAGATTAATATTGCAAACATTCAACAACCTTCCTTGTGATTTGTTTATTGCTAATGCTAGCCATACTGGAAATTGCAATCATTTAAAGTCAAATGGCATGTCGGTTGGTATCATCAGAATGCATGCGATCAAAACGTCTTCTCCTTTGTATTTTCCCATAAGAATTGTAGCTTTGATGATGTTCATTAGTTTCTTCACCCCAAATTCAGTACTATTAGACTGACTTGGTTGGTTGATATTTCATAACATAATGATTACCGATCCAACTTTTAATTGTTGATTATGAGACGGTAATATGGGCAATTCTAGTGAGTTTAAAAATTCTGTTTTATAATGAATGACATCATCTTGGCTAGTAACAGAACAACTGATTTATATGTCATCAATTCATCAGGAATTCCATTTTGAATTTAGAAATTCACTTCATTGACATTAACATTATTGGTAAGCAGTATAGCGTATTCGCTTAACCAAACATGATTTCAGTAATTTTCAGCAATGTTTGTGAACACCTTCTCAATGATTTTGGTCTTTGATATGATGAACTGATAAAAATCGGCAGGGAATGTAATGCACCCAGACGAAGTGTCAACAGAAATTTTGCCATCTCCAAGGTCCAGAAAAAATTTTGCTATTGTTTTGAAAAAACTTCTCCTGATTGATCGTTCTGCAACTAACATGCATTTTCATACTTAATTTGAGTGTTTTGACATATTTCCATAAAACAGACGACTTCAAACATGCATTATTATGTGAAACATCACCACGATCAATGCTTATTCCACGATCAATGCTAGCCAATAAACGTGCACTATATTTATAATGTATCATCACACCAAAAAACCGGTTTAGTGCTGAATGAGTTGTTTATCTTCTAACAGCATAGCTGAAATTCCTGAAGAAGCAAGTGTAAGTGAAATTCCATTTTGCAATCGAATCATTGCAAAAATCAATGATATCAAAAACATTTTTCCAGTTCCGCTGGGAGAATAAAAAAAAATCCCCCAGTTCCATTGTTTAACTTTTATATGAGTGTATCGTACGCATATTTTTGTTGCTGATTCAACAGTGGAATATTTTTTGAACTGTTTCTCTCAATGCCTCAGAATCGTATTGTGTTTTGCACTCTTGATTAAATGCGTTGTACATTAGGCGATTATCATTCCTTATTGAGTTAATACCTTATTGGTAAGCTTTAAGCACATGTCTTGAATTAAAATCAGTGTGAATTACCTCACTCATTTCTGTATCTGGATTTAATGTCCTAATACGCATCTGATGCAAAATATCATTAGACATGTGATCCTTGTACTTGTTCCACAACTGTTCCTGTTCCATTAACAAATGAACACAGTGGCTCTGGTGGCAGAACCAATAGCATCAATTTGACCTTGCACATTGGCACCACACAATCCAGATGCTTCATTTTTGTACTTAAGTGCTTTAAGATGTGGACATACAACATTCATCGATCCAGTGACAACGGATTTATGTGCACTATAATCAATTTCCATATTGTAATGAAATGCGGCTCGATGAGTATTGAATGCAACACGTGGTTCACTTTGTGCTTATGATATTCGAAGCCAATTTCATTTCGCTCTCTGTGTTGCTTTGGAGCTTGATTAGCTTGATAATTTGCTTGAGATGCAGCGTGGTGTGTCATGCAACCTAAATTGGGCCATCTTATTGGCAGCATAGCAACTTACTGTACTGTATTTCGTTGGTATAACAATATGAAAATTGTAGCACAGCTTGCAACACAGAAGCACTTACACAACAGTTACGTAGATCAATTTTAAGATTGTAACACAGAAGCAGTTACGCAATAGTCACTTAGGTAAATATTATGATCGATTAAGCTACTTCCACAGTTATGGATATTTTTGTTTTTAAAGTTCTGGTATATTGGCTTAACTAAACATTGGATAGTTTAGTTGCCACAGAGCCTCTGTTAATCTCCCCCCCCCAAAGAAAACATTGGATAACTTTAGTCGGAGAGCTTCATTGCTATTACCTTTGTGTTAATAATTTATTTAACAACAAATTTAGTAACAGCAGCCTATTTAATAACAACAAACCTAATAAACATGTGATCGGATAATATGCTGATCATAAATCAGCTGACTTGTATGTTCTAACAAACAAATGAGTGGAACAATCAACATTGAAAGACATGTTATCTATTTCTGATATAATTTTTAAGGGATCTCTCTGCCTGTAGCAGCACCCTAGAAAATGTACTGTTTTTCTCTGTAAAAACCTCCCTTAAAATATTATCAACATTTGAAAAAAAATAGTCAAATTGGTCCAGCCATTTTGAAGTTATGGCGCTCACCAAGAAAATATTGATTCATTTTTATATGTATAGATAGAAAAGTACAGTACAGTCTCATTAGTCCGGGTACTCACCACTCCAATACCTTCAATAGTCTGACACACCAATTTTAAATGGTTATAACTCTGAAATTTTGTTTGTTTTTTTTTTTTTTTTTTTTTTTGGTGTTTAAAGTCCGACTATTGTGCGCACTTGGGCTAATGCAGATGATGGAATGATTTATAATGTATGAAAATGCCAAGCCCTCGCCGGGAATCGAACCCATGTCCTTGGAATGAAAGCATAGTACGCTAGCCACTAGGCCACCAAGTCGTAAAAAAAAAATATAACTCTGAAATGAGTTACTATAGGGCCCACTGTATCACAACATTGTTCACGAAGCATTTTAATTATGATTTCAGTCTTTTAGCTTTCAGAATCTAAGGTAAGTCGTCTTTTTTGTCTCTATAAATACTTGTTGACTACATCGATGGTTGACTGTGATGTATTGTGTAAATTGTTAGACTCATTTAATGAACTTACATTACAGATAATAACATTACAGGTAGTGGATAAAGTAGTGGATTTTAATTAAAACCTAAAATATCCAAAATAAACCTAATTAAACCTGCCAGGTTTTATTCAGCCGTACATAAAATTAAATATTTACTGTTGTACTCATACAGCTTTATTGTTATGTAGTAGAGTAAGACTTTATTAAAAATTTAATCATAAAATCATAAAAAGCCTAAGAGCACCAAATCAATAAAAAATAGTACAAACTGTAGGGAAAGATCCAATTACAAAAATCATGTTCTGCTTTTAAAAATGTTTACATTAATTTAAAAAAATGTTTATATGTATTTAATTAATTAAATTTTAAGAATGTGAAGTATTTTGTTCAAATATTATTTATTTTATTATAAACTGGAAGTTGTTATATTTTATTTGTTTACTAGGTCCTACCACCTTTAGAAAGCAGTGAAACATACCTGACAACAAGTGCTAAACCATTAGAAATAGATAGTGGAGATAACAATACATTTCAGATGGAGGCTTTTGAAAATCAGATCATTATTGCCACTCAGGTATAAGCTTTTTATCTTGATTTTAATTAAACTTGTAATATTTTAATTGATGTATGGAGTGTGATTGCAAGGTTTTAAGACAGGTACCTTTACTGCTGAATAGGAAAAGGGAGCTAGGTTTTCTTGTGGAAAGTGTAGAAAGAAAGCTTGTTTTACCTGAATAGGTAGCAGCAATAGCTTTGTTCAGTTGAGAGTGGCATGCTAACGAGTGGACATGTTTTCAGTTTTTGGTGAATTATTGATTTTGCATAAGAGATGCAAAAGTGAAACAAGGAGTTTGTGTCAAAAATATATATATATTTATTTTTTTTACTGGGCATATAAACTTTTATGATCAGTTTTCGAGTTGTGATAAATCGGGCTTAATTCTGCTTGTAACGTGCAACACAAATTTTTTCAGTCAGTCCTGCAGGCCAGACTGTGAATTGGTAATGTACTATAAAAGTAAAGATTGTTTGTTTCGAGATTTGCAGAAAAAAGATCTGCAATTTGACAAGTTAAGAATTGGGTCTTCTACCATGACAGCACATCAGCTCATCAAGCGTTTCTGTCAAAAGTTGTGGCAAAATTCCAGTTTTCTTTGCTTTTGGAACCCTTATTTCTCCAATCTGGCTCTAGTGGTATCTTTTTCCTGTATTGAAAATTCACTGAAAGAAAACTGATTTGACATCCAAAGACATTAAAGACATCTAGGCAGTTAAAAAAGAGGTAATTAAAAACATAATATTATGAGGAATATGGAAACATCTCGTCACCATTGAAATTGGTGTAGCCAATAAGAAAAGTACTACTTTGAAGAAGGTATTTGTAAGTATCCTGTAAGTACTGTCATTTTGAGATTACAAGTTGTTTTAAAACTTTACAATCTCAACTTGCAAATATGCTTTCCTATATAGAATTTTTACATCTATATCTTGTACTTATTAATTTTTTTTTGCGGAAAGAGTTATTCTTTTACTGCATTAATAGTTTGTAAAAAAAATTAGTTAATGTTGAAGTAATTAAAGAATTATAAAAAAAATTATGAATTTAGTATTTTGACTCAGTTATTGTTATTTATTGTATGTAAATTTATTCTACATTATAATAAAATATTATTTTATAAATCTTTCAATGAACTTTCAATATAAAGTGTATAAAAATAGCTATAAAAGCCTTCAAATTGAAAAATTTGTAAGTTATTAATAATAATAATAACAACGGTGTTTTAAAAATTATGACAGTGTGGAATATTAATGCTATTATTGTAATAATCACACAATAACTACATCTTAAGTGTACAGTTATTTATCAAATTACCAACTGTTGCCAGAGATGAAATATTTCTAACATTATCCTTCTGGTACGTAATAATCAGAGTTGCTTTACAAATATCTAAGTTGGTAACACCTAGTGATAAAGTAAGGTAGTTAACATTTCAAAACTTGGAATACATTGTTTAGTCTTATGTGTTATAGGAAATTAACTAAAATATTAGAACCTTTCCTACTGAACAATCTTTTATCAGTTGAACAATAATACAAATAGTTATAACAATAATATTTTATATATATATATATATATATATATATATATATATATATATATATATATATTCATGTAAGTACTTTAATAAAAATAAAGATTAATACAAATTTATTGTAACCTAAAAATATATTTTTTTTTGTTTAATTAGACAAAATCAATGTTTTACCTTGGTCTGAAATTAGTAGAAAGCCCAGTGGTTATAATGTAAACATGTATTCAGTATTACAGATCCTATAAGTACATAAAAGTACTTATCATTTTAATATTTATTATATTCTTTTATTCTAAATATTTTATTTTATTTTTAGATGCCTTCAAATTGCATATTACAAGATGATGAAATAGGTAAACAAGATTTACAATTTGCAACACAAGAAGAGCTCAACTATTTACACCCGGAATGCCTGTTGTCTTCAGTAAGTCATACTTTATCCTTTATCATGTTGAAATAGATGAATTGGTAAGTAAATAAATATATTTGCATCTATGAACTGGACATAAATGAAGGAGCTTCCTTCATTTATTCTTCCTTAGCTGATTGGCTTTTAAGATTAAGTTAAGGGATTTTATAACCCCTGGCACTGCGATGAAAGGTCCTTTGTGCAGCTAAACCTCTTGGTTACTATTTAAGTAAACTGGTGCCTGATTAACTAGTTATCAAAGAACCAGTTATTTTTTCCTTGAATGTTCTTTTCATTATGTTTACATTACAGAATTATACTTAGATAGTCTTGTGATTTTAACTTATATTAAAGTGATAAAGTCTTATTTAAAATTAACGTTTGTTTAAATATTTTTGATATAAAATAACAATTGTGTTTGAATTTTAAACAAACTCGCTAATGATTCTGTGATACTGAAAAATATACATTGGCAAACACAGTCAGTTTGATCAACTATACATGCCAGGGTTGCCCATGGATATGCACATATTCCTATATATGCCAGGGTTTCCTGTTTGTATTCCTTTTATAAGGAATTTTTAAGTTTCCATAACGACCTAATAATTATTGGATACAAAAAATAAAATTGTCAAGCACAAGCTTTTAAAGCCTGTACTGAGGTCGTGTAAGTGCTTTGTTTTTTGTCCTTGTAAATTAGTATCGACTGTTGAAATCTAGAGTGTTTTATTTTCCAAAAATTTCTTTACTCATACGTAGTTCTATTTGATGCTTACAATGACTTAAATATCAAATATAAACTATTAACAAGAATGGATCAGCTGACTTTCATATTGTCTGCATTGCTGCAACATGGATAAACATGTACTCAGATCATATTTTGTTGACTAGTGCTAATAGTCACAAAATTTAAGTACAATTTAAGTGCTTTTTTGGAATGTATTTGATTCACAAACATAAAAATGATTTTTGAATTATATTTTACTACTTTTACCTACATTGCAAACTGTCAAGCAGTGTAAAAGAGCCCTTATACAATTGTTGGTGAATTTTTCAAAACATGCTTTTGTTTATGTCCATAAATAGAAAAAATGTAACATCAAAAATTTGGCTACTACAAAGACCATTATTACAACATTTTTTAGTGTTTAGTCATATAGTTAATTAGTAAGAATGTGTTACCAACAGGCAGTAAGACGGACACACAAAAAGGTTTTTGGTATTGCCTATAGGCCCTGAATGTAGCATTGTATATTATAGGCTTTTAGCTCATTTTGTTTAGTTACATGAAAAAATACTTCTCTCTGATTTTGATTAGATATTTTTTTTACTTATCCAGTATAGTCTTGATTATCCTACGTAAATGGGTTGGATTAGTGGGTCAGATTAGATTGACAGTAGAAAGAACAGCCTAAATATAGGCTCACAGTGATTGTTCGTTATTTAGTAGTTACAAACAACTTTTCCTTATTGAGGTAGTATATGTTGTTTATTTGTGTTTGCTAGTAACATATTAATATTTTCAAAGAGTTAAAAAAACAAGAAAAGGTGAAAAACTTATTTGTATCATGTTTACCAAGTTTGTTTTTATTTAAAAGTCTTTTACCTTTTCTTGTTTTTCTCGCTTTTTAAACATGCCAATCTTTTTGTTAGCAAGCTAAATAAATGATACTTAATACAGAAAAAATTGCTCATGACTGCTAAATAGTACACAGTTACCAAATATGTTAATTATTTTTAAGTACAATGTGTTGTAATTTTAATTTCAAAAAGTGATATTTCTGAACAAATTTCCAGTCACACTATAGTATCATACAGGCTTTGTTTGTAAAGTCTTGTCTGTACAACTGTGTTGTGCTAGTGTTGGACACTCATTTACCAACCAGCATTATAAAATTTCCATATGAATTCATTTTTATAATCAGGATCAGATAAGGTGGAAGGTTTGATTAGCAAAAGTCGGATAAGCAAGACTTTATAATAGTTAACAATATTTTTGTGGTTATTTCCAGGTTGGTAAAGATTTAAGTGAGACTGTGACAGTATCTGTACTGAGAGTAATGCAGGATACACTCCCATTGGAAGAACAAATCAGGAAAAATGTTGAGAGTGAGAAAAGGGTAAGCATAATTCATACCTAGGTATCTTGAGTAATGCAAGATATGTTTGGAAAGTAAATTATGTTTTCTTTTGGAGTGTGAAGAAATAGTCAGTAATAAAAGTGGATCCAGGATTTCATTATGGTGGGGTGAAGTGGGGTTCATATAGAACCCTAGATGAAAATGATCTGGGGAGTATTTTTTATTTTTAGGTAGTTTAAAACAGGTTTTTTGAACCTGCAAATATAAATCTTAATTTATGTTTACAAGCTAAAGTTTAAACGAATTTAGTAGTTGTATAATAATCTTCGAGAAGTATTTAACTTTAATACTGAGATTTCTGTATAGAATTGTGAAATATAATAATTATAATGATTTAAATTAAATATAAAGCATAATCAGTAATTTTGACCATGCTGAAATTTGCCAACTCTACTATCAAGTTATTTGTTATGTGAGTATTAGTTATCTCAATAAAAAAAATGAGGGAGAATCAAAGTTTTAATCGGATACACTATAACATCTGCACAGCTGTAGATTCTGCACATGCACATATACCAGTTTAATGTTAGTCTGGTTGTGGTGGTCAGTTTGTTAGGTTTTACTGTACAAAACCTTATGGGTAATGGGAACTATAATTTTTTTTTAACAATTGTGGACTGCTCTTTGTCTTTGACTGCCTTGTCTTAGGCTACATAGGAGCAGCAATGTGTTTTGTAACGGTCAGATTTTAACCTGTTACACACTTCTATACTTTAATACAAATAGTTTTGTAAAACTTCATTGTGAAACTAAAATTATTTAAATCACATCTTAACGCTTTAAGTGCACATAACAGTGCAGTTGTATAGTTAAAAGTTGCATGGGTGCCTTCGTATACATTTTAAATTGTAGGAATTCATTTTGTTTTAAAATTAATGGAATCAGAATTACAAAATATAAAGATAGGGATATTGTTGTATAATGCAATAAAGAGGTCGTTATCTGAAATCCTTTTTCAAAATTTTGTTTTTGTTTACAGTTGAAGTGCTTGCATTGTGGAAAAATGTTTTCAAAAAATTTTGAGCTCCAGCAACATGTTCGCAGTCATACTGGAGAACGACCTTATCAGTGTGTTGTGTGTGGCCGAGCATTTACGCAGAAGTCAAATGTGAAAAAGCATATGGTTACGCATAAGGTAAAGCAGTTTGTAAAGAAATCTGATACAATGATAATGTTGTTGCAATAATGTTAGCTCAAAAAATTTAGCAAATATAGAAAAAAATATTTTGCTATATTTGCTATAGTGCTATAAGTATTTCTTATATTGTATATACATATAGAAAATATAAAATATGTAAATTCAAGAGGTATACAACTTACAAGTATTTGGGAATGACAATTATTAGCGATGGACTCTGGATACAGTGATAAAAGCATGGAACACCTTGAGAAAAAGAGCAGTAAATCCTTACCAGTGGAGAGTATCCACTGAACAACATCATATGGTATCAACATATATCAAAAATAAATAAACATAGAATATATAATACAATTATAAAAAGTATACTCTCATATGGAAGCGAAGTATGGCCACTGAAATAAAAAACAGAAACATATCTTGAAGCTACAGAAATGGACTATTGGTGAAGATCTGTAGTTTGGTCGAAACAGGAAAATATACAACATTTAAGAATCCGTTTAATCATAAAGTAAAACACCATTGTAGACAACATCAAGACAAAACAACTTCGATGGTTTCGTCTTGTCCAAAGGATGGATGAAAATCAACTTCCCAAACAGATTTTAAAATTGAAACCACATGGTCGCAAAAGAAGAGGATGACTAAGACGTAGTTGGAGAGAAGGAATTGATAAGGAAATGACAGGAGAATGTTTTAAGCCAAAAAGAAGAGTAGAAAATGTGTTAACTATGCGGTTCTTCAGCTTCTTAAAATTTATTTTTCACAAATTTAATCATAGTAAAAATTAGCTTAATTTCAACAAAACCGAACAAATTTTAGGTAATAATATTTATAAGTGTAATTGAAGCTTTGACCCACAAATGTGGACTTTATTGAATCAAGATATCATTTAAATCAGATAACATTTGTGATAAGTATTGTTTCACAAAATAATTATTTTCACATCATACTGAAATTTAATTGTCTTATAAATCATATAAGTTGTATACACATCAATTGAATAAAGTTTTTAATTGAATACTGCATCGGATTACAAGTTTTGTTCCAAGAAGTTTAACATGTTTCTTCATTTTATTTGTAATTTTGCACAGTTACTATATACAATATATAATCAGTATTAAGTTATAATCTATACAAGTTAAAGTAAGCTAAATTAAAATAAAGATATTATAGCTAGGTAAAACAGAAATGGATAAACAGGAGTTTGAGTGTATACATTACAGAATTTGAAATCATAGTGATTGAAATCACACTTTTAGGAAATAGAATGAGAACCATTTAAAACTTTTAGATATCAGTAATAATTAAGGCATAAAGAGTGTGCCTGGAAAAGGTGAACAGGAGTTTTGCACTTCTAGAGAAAGTTAAATTAATTTTTGTAATTTGTAATACAGTTCTTGTACATGTTTTACTTTTTATTCTTTCTGTTTTAGGTTTGGCCTAACCAGTTACGAACCTTATTTGCTAAGGAAACTAATGGAACCGTAGAACAACAGGTATGAAAAGATAACCTAACTGCATTTTAGCAAATGTTATACTCCACATTATATAAACGCTTTTATTTATTTTTTTGTGTGCTATTTGAGTTATTTTTATTTATCTTATTGTTTGATAATTAGTGGTTTTTGATAACAGTGAGAAATCACTATCTAGAAATGTGCATGTTCAGCCTTCCACCTTATCAAGTTGCCTAGGGTGCATTATGTTTTAGAATATATAATATTCTATATATACTTCCATATATTCCATTGTTTCTGTATACTTATTGGCAATTGTATATTTATTGTGCAGGACATACCAGTATTTTCAGGACATACCAGCATAGACGAAACAATAAAAGTAGATGAAAAATTAAACTGTACTTTTTAAAATTCATGTAATAGCAGTGGCAAAAAAGGAATTAAAAATAATACTTTTTTTAGATATTTCACCAAGAAAGAAGTGACAAACCATTGAATCAATTTCAATGATTTCACACAAAAAATGCTTGTTTATATGATGTTTTTAAATATTATTACTTTTTGGAAATTTGCTTTTGTCATGCTTACATGATAGAAATAGATGTTTGCCATGATTATTATGTGTTGAATTAATAAACATGATAATGATTATTTTATGAAATGGTACTTTCTTTTCAAAAGATACTTGCTTTTAAATTATTTATTAATGAGGCTTATGTTATATAGTCCAGGGGTTGGCAACCATATTATGCTTGAGGTCCATGTGTTCAATCTGACATGGCTTGCTGGCTGCAAGTACTTAAATGATGATGAACTATTTTGTATCATTAAATATTTTACTATATTAATTAAGCAACACACTATTAATATTTAATTATTGTTTTTTACTTTGTATTAGTAATTATTATTGTTACTCAAGTTAGTAAAAAAAGTGATTATTATTATTAACCTTTGTTATTATGCCTGGGTTGGCTAGACATAGTACCTCAATTGCATTATGGTTTAATATTAAATTAAGACAAACATGTTGGTTTTAATATAATTTTATTTCATCATAAAGGTGGACATAGAGATGACATACGCTATGAAACATTGATGTTGTTATATACGATTTTATATTTTAGGCTTTAAAAAATGTTCGTTAAGCTCCGAAGTAAGTAAATGAAGTAAAATTCAAGTGGTAAATTACATTAGTATTCTGTAAAGAAGTAACGATCATTTATTAAATTTAATGAGTTGATTGGTACTCCATCGTAGACGCTAACTGTTCTATATCAACCTTGTTGTTGATAACATGTTTTTAATAGTTAATGTAAATTTTCATCTGTGAGTCTTGACTAAGTTTCAGACATAATTTGCTTCGTTTATGAAAAAGTGTTTTCTCATATACTACCAAAGTCGGTAAATATACCTGCTGCAAACTTTTTCAGTTCTAAGAAGCACTGTGAAACTTGCTTAAAATACTGTAGGGTTATTATTCTTGAAAGAGTTTCAATGTATTTGCTTGTAACTCAATTACTTCCATTTGCAAATTTTCTTTGACATTAATAGATCCATTTCTAAAAGACTTCTGAGCAGTCTTATTACAATTTTTTTTTGAATTATATTCACTCAAAAAGGATTCTGGAACTGTTGTTTCTCATTTGCAAGGTCATGAAATTTACCAAATCGCTTGCTTCATCACACTTACCGACAAAAACTCCTGGTCTTTGTAAGTTCCTCAGTAAGACTTTTACAGGATGAAAGATGAGCAAATTTTTTGTTCTTTAAGTTCCTTTAAAAGAAACACTATTTTTTTTTTAGTTCAGTAGTCAAAGTTTGTCTTCTACTTCCACTACACAAACACTTCTTTTAGGACCTATTTAATTAATATTAAAAAAAAAAAATTGAAAACAGGATTTAAATAACAATTTGAAACTCACACAAAAAGGCACTTAATATTTTGTTAAATTTAAAAATCAAAATTATGTAACAATAATATTATACTGTAACTGTTTAAATTTTTTAATGGACTAACAAATTTAACACACAGTAAAACAGTGACAGAAAGTGGAATAGGAGTGGGAATTCTGAGAATAGATAACTAAGAAATATCATATTGCCCTACAAATACCAAACATCCATTAATCAAAGACATGTTTGTGTTAACTCAGCACAATGTTTATTCCTGTAGCACTACAGTGTTATTTGTATATTTACAGATCTGCTGAGTAATAATTTAACAAAATGAAAACACTCTTATAATATGTTCAGCCCTTTATCCCAAACCTATACTGTTATGTGGCTTATTTTTCATTCATGAATTAGACCATTTTCCAGGTCAACCATAAGCCTGGGTATAACTGGAAATACATTTAACAAAGAAAGCATATTATTTTAATTAAATTTCTGAAAATCTAGCAAAATTAATAAATAAAAAAATGAACCTATACATTTAAAATATTAAAAAAAAACACTTTAGGCTATAAGTGTTAGTTATTTTACTACATACTTTCCTTCTTCATTAAGACACTTGCCATATCCAGTGAGAAATGATACCTTTTAACCAGTAATTTCTGTTTGTTCTGGACAACAATATTTGAGTGAGTTTGATCTTCCTGTCCAGTATTGCTTGGCTCATAACCCAATTGATTTATAGTGTATATTTTAAAAATATTTTATTTTTTTCGACAGGAAATTGATGCCTTAGATAGCTCCTATCATTGTCAATTCTGTACGGCTGTATTCCCAAATTTTTATCAGCTCAAAGCACATCTAAAACAACATAGTAATCACAAGGTAAATCTTGACTAGTAATTTATTGTAAGTACGAAAAAAATCAATATATTTAATAAAACAATTTTCTGTATATTAAATCTTTCTATTTGATGAAAATTTGTTGTGTGTGTGTGTGTGTGTGTGTGTGTGTGTGCGTGCGTGCGTGTGTGTGCAGACACACATGAAACTACATGTTTCATGTTTAGTTTGCTGGAGACAACTTCAAAATTTACTCACTAACCTTAAATTTATTTTATTTCAAATTTGTTACAATGATTTGACGTATCATTTTTAATATATGATCACAATCTGAGCTTATGAATTAATTTTTTTGTGAAATAATTGAATATGAAGAAGTTTGTGCCAGTTTTTGCATTATTTTTTTTTTTAACAGATGTTTCCAACTGACTTGTTCTATATGTTAGAATATTTAATAATTTTCATTGCCTTTTTTTTGGTCAGGTGTATAAGTGCATTCAGAAGAACTGCAATGAGACATTCGAAGACTTGGATTTTTTTTTAGAACACACCCGTACTCATGCAGATGAAGCAGCATACCATTGCCACCTATGTAATAAAGAATTCGGTTCATTGGATGACTTAGGCACACATCAGTATGAACATGGCCTTCGTCCGAAACCCTCACATAAGTAAATATATATTAAAATATTTATTAAATATTAAATTCAAAAATATATCAGCATAAAATTTAATTTTCTGTTTGATTTTGTGAGCAGTAAGCGCTGTTTCTATGTCACCCAATCTGTTATAACATTGCTAAAATTTTGATATTGCAGTACATACCTTTTCGCTGCTAAAATTGAATACAGTCGATTTGGCATTTTTAGCTATCATTTGGGTATATGAACTTTAGTCTGCAATACTATAAAAACGTTTCTATTGACTGCGTTAGTCATCTATAGTCCCAAAGTTATTTCTGCTAAAGTATGTGTGCCTATGTTATGGTAGCCATTAGAACTCTAGGTTTGTCACACATTGTTACCAATCCAGCGTTCTTTAGGTCTGCTGCATAATAAGCAGCCTGCTTAAGAGTTTCCTGCAATGTAGAAGAATTCCACTCCAGCTTCCTCCCACAGTCCAGTGACATACATCTGCCAGTCTGCTAACTGTTTACTGTTATTTTATTGTTGTGTTTACATGTTCTCATTAAAATTGTGTTAGCATTAGTGTAGTACAGTACAACATGAGTTTAAACGACTTATTTCGTTCAGTTGCCTTGCTCACAAATTTTGTTGTACAGACTGAGAGATATGTTTTTTACAGCACTGGGATTTATGAAAATAATTAAACAACAGTAGGCGTAAATAAGAGTCAAAACACTAAATAATGACAAATAATTAAATTTGTATGTAAGATTCTTCACCAAGTTCTACCAGTATTCTCAGAGCTCATTCTAACTAAAACAAAGAAAAAGTGCATAGTCTGGAAATGCTCTGTTCTCTGACCACTTGCCGTTTTGTTTTTTTTTTTAAACATTATAAATTTGAAAATATATAGGCTATTAAATTCAGATTTTGTATACAAAGTAGTAAAATACGTTGTATATGTGTGGCAAGATAATGACATTTTAAATATTTTCAAAATGTTGACCTTTTTAATTTTTTAACTTCAAATATCTCAAAAGCTGAGTGTATACAACATCCAAAAAGTATTAGATCTACTGTTTGGTGACATAAAAATCGTAAGTTATATTCGACTAGGTAAAAACAGCTAAGACTATAATATACCAAAACCAAATTGACTACAGTGCTGTACTTGTTAAAATATAAAATTGAAAATATTGGCAAACTTATGTTTTCAATTTCTCAGAGTTGCAAAAAATCTTTTCTGTTCTGATTGATGGCTTTTCATCAGAATTTGAAGAAAATTTGATGAACCATTGTTGTGAGATAAGGCTGATTTTTCATTTTTGTTATTGGTAACTTCAGAACTAAATTTTTTGGTAGGTATCAAATCATAAATGTTGTTTGGGTGCTTAAGTATTGTATTTATCCTCTTTTAAAAAGTTTAAGTGAATGTAGACAAGTTTTTTAATGTTAGTGAATCATTTATTTCTTTAGGAAAAATATTTCTATCAATCCCCAAGTCAAAATTGGCACTTTAAAGTGATGTTCTGTTAATTAGCCAAATTTAAAAGTTTGTTATAAATTTTCTTTTTTTTAATTGGTATGAAAAATTTGTTTCTTGATGATATGTTCAACTTTAATTACATATTTTGAGCTAATAATATAAAATTTATTAAATAAGTTCTCTTTTGAAATATATTTTTAAATTTTTATCAGGCTTAGATGATTACATAGCATGATTTTTCTAGCTAAATTTACATTAAATAACAATATTAATTTATGTTTTTACAGGTCATTAACATGCAAAAAATGTAAAAGCAAATTTTCAAGTGCAGAAAAATTAGAAAAACATCTTGCTATGAACAGTCATAGTTACAGCTGCCCCAAGTGCTTAAAAGTATTTTCATGTGAGAGATTTCTTCGTCGGCATTTGCCGATCCACACAACTGTACCAACCCACGTGTGTGGACAGTGTGGAAAGAGATTCAAAACTGAACAGTATCTTAATATTCACAAAGTTATACATTCTGATGATAAACCATATGTTTGCAAGGTAATCTGTAATTTAGGCTATGTTATAAATATTTTTAAATGTAATAAATATTTTATTTTTTTTTGTAAGAAGAATATGATTTATTGGTTTCCCGATAGCAGTAGAGTATTAAATTTGTTTAAAACATTAGTAGCTGGGATCTAAAAATTAATTTTATTTCAAAACCAAAAAGGGACAAATAATGATCCAGAACAAAAAACAGCTTCTGTATCATTTTCTCTGCATATCAAAAAGCTGAACTATTTAGGGTAGCAACTGTTAATTTGAAATAAGTGCTATATTTAAAATTTTGTGCTGCTACTACTAATGTTTGTTCACGCAAACATGCCTTTTAGAAGCAGTGTGCTTCTTGACTATAAACTTTGTATCATATATGTTTTGGAAATATAAAAATATCTGCTAACAAGATAGTTTAATTAATTATTAGGCTGGATGGCACCAAATGTGAAGCGAAGTTTTGCTGAGCAAGCGGACTATGCATTCAAAACCTAACCTGTTGTTTTTAATGTATCTGTGGCCACTAAAAACAAAATGGAGCTGAGCGAAGCAGTCAAGTGACGTCACATGACTCCACTTTGCTTTTAGTGGAACAATGGGTTTGATTTTGAGTATATAATCCACTTTACTCAGCATTTCGCATTTGGTAGTCACCTCGGCCCTGGTACTCAGAATGAAACATTTAAAAAGTCCTTAATTAGCTGGTCATTTCTATGGCCTATATTGTTTTGCTTATCAGATGTGTTTAAATATGGAATGGACATGCTCTCAACTTGGCATGCTACGATCTGTTCATCTACAGCTTACTAAGCTACAAACGTGGTCCCGTCAACACAATACATTTTATTTGTTATTTCATAATAACATAAAATAAATTATGAAATTTAAAACTAGATATATTGCTAGAAGAGAAACAGCAGTTAATATAAAATAATGTAGTAACTCCTTGGGACAATACCTCAAACGTCAGAGTTAAAAGCCCCCGTACTGACTTTCGTTACCTTTAGAAGGACAAATAAGGGCTGCTGACAGTAACTAGACAACAAAGTGGACTACTATCTGACCTGGGAGAGCACACATTCAAGCCAACCAAAAAAGTTCCATGGGCCACAATTCATAAATATGCACATTCAATCGCTATAAGTTAATAAATGTTTTACTGTACAATCAAAAAGTTTTTTTTTAAAACATATTGTCATTTTATTCACCTCATACTGTTACCAATTTTTTACTTGTTATATTTGATGAACTTGTTTAGTTCATAGTTGCTTTATAATGTATCATTTTACAGTACAATCCTGATTACTTGATGTAATTTGGACTGATGAATGGTAAGGTAACCAAAATGTCGGTTAATACAGAAATCATAGAGGGTAAGAGAAAGGTTAAAGGAAGGTCTTTAAAAAAAATTGTCTAAAATGTAATAGAGTGAAAGTAAAATAAGATAAGGAATGTACAGTTAGAAATTAAAATAAAATACTTCTGTTAAATTTTTTAATGCAATATGCCTATCTACCTTACTAAGTTCATTTTACATTCCATCGATAGTGTGTTATAAATGAGTATTTGAATTTATCATAAGCCATGTCCAATACTTTTTCATCGTATACTCTAGATTCAAATGCAATATATACTTTCTAATATTGTGTATTAAATTAGTTAAATTTAATTTAAAATATACATTTAAATTAAATTAAATTAATTTTGAATTTTTTAAATTAAATTTTTTAGTGGTTCATGACTAAATGTATACAGTATTACTATTTTTTTAAAACTTATGACTAAGAATTCAAATAACTCAGTTCCTTCTTAAGCATAGTAGATGAACAGGAACAGTGCTAGGTTGGCTGAATTGAAGTTGCCAGTTGTGCACACCTTATATGTTTTCACATCCACTCTTAATGTGGAATGGACTTTTTGTAAACAAACTGCTGTTTCTTCATTCCATTTTGTTGTAATATATGATTCATCACGTTATAACACATGGTTCCTACAAACCATCGTATAGGATTGCACTTTATTATTGTGTATTTCAAATTATAACAAACACTCTTCTTACAAAATAAGTTTTTAATTTAAAAAACATGTATTATAATTTTTAAAATGATTATCATTCTAAGATTATTTTTGATTTGTTCCAAAAATTGATCTGGAGCTGATATTGGGAGATCAGAGTTAAAGAGGACCAATTTAATGACACCGTATAGTATTTCAGAAATATTATATAATTAAAACCACTGAATTTGTAGTTCATAAAAAAATAGTATAGAAGCATGTTATCTGTTCCAGAAAGATAATGTATGTTCTAATTTCATACATAAATTAGAAAAACAAAACTGGTCACATCAAATAATATGGAATTTTGGAAAGTGAAGGTTGAATAATTGGGAAAATAACATTTTAATAGTTAAAGTTTAATGTTAAAGATTAGTTAATATTATTAACACTAAATTTAATGAAAATAAATTTAGATTTGTACTTTTTTCTAGATTTGCTCTATGGCTTTTAATCGTCAAGATAAGTTAGTAAGGCATAAATTAATACACGATCCTGTTAGAAAATTTAAATGTCCTTTCAGCAGCCACCTGGGATGTGATAAAGAATTTTACAGAAAAGGTAAAGCCAAATTTATAACATCTAAAGTAGTAAGCCTGAGTTGTAGAAAATGCTCACCATTTCATCCACAGATTTTAGTTTCTTATTTTTTTGATAAGTTGAATGTAAATTTTGTTAAGTCTATAGCATAACTACAAAAGTTTCTGAAAACATTTATTTTTTATAATTATACAGTTGTGATATTCAATCAAATTTGAAATAAATTTTGTATGTTTTGTAAAATTAAAAAAAATAATGTATAAAATAAATACTAACTTTTGCACACAAAATATCAATTTTTTTTACTTTTATTTCAAAGTTGATTATTGTTATTAAGTTGATAATTATTATTATTGGTGTTATTCACAAGTCGTTATTGATATTTTCTAAAGCTAGGTAAATACAAAAAGGCCAAATTCAGAATCAACAAAATTGCTTTAATCCAATAAAAATCACAGAAATCAGCAAGTCTCAATGTAAAGGATAACACTTTAATTACTATCCACAAATGTACCGTTATCTAAATATCTCTGTGATCAAAAATTTATTTTATAATCTTGATCGATCAAGCTTTGTTTATAATAGTTCTAAAAAAAGAAATAAAATCAAACAAACATATAGCAATGGATATTCCCTTCACCTACTTAGCGGACCAGTTATATAACTAATTTAAATTAATAAATCACACTTAAAACTAATCTTAATCTAAAAAAACATGGAATTATTATGATCTACTAATTAAAAATTAGATTTAAATTATTCACTGGTCCTTCAGTCTATCACACTTAGAAATATAAGTTAAAGAATATAATATATTTTAGAATTTTTTTATTAATTTAATCTTCTTGGGGGGAGGGACTTAGTGTAATGGTCTCATTCAAGTTCATTTAAATTTAGAAAAACTCTATTAATAATTTTTGAAAATTTCACAGTCTAAAATAAATGTTCACTAGATATATTATTATTATTAAAATTTCCTTATTATTTGATTAAATTTTTCATTGCAGATATATTAAAGTCAAAATCGTATTAATTATATTTAGAATTTGTTAGCTTTGTTTTAGGTTGAGTTCAAATTTGAAACTGATAACTGGAAAGCCATTTTGCAATAAAATGTAGTTAAGTTAGTTTTCACCCAATTTTCCAAAATTTGTTGTAATTTATCTTGAATTTTTACAAAAAAATAACACTAACATTTAACAAGTATCTTCATAACTAATATTTTATGATACTGGAATAAAATTTGATAAATTTTAACTTTGAATCACTATACCAAAACTTTGTTAGTGGCCGACACACACACACACACACACACACACACACACACACACACACACACACACACACACACACACACACACACACACACACACACACACACACACACACACACACACACACACACACCTGTCTTGCTTTGTGGCCAAGAGTCGACTGCCATGTATCCAAGACTCGATGCATCGTTTTCTTTTCCAGAAGTTTCTCCCTTGTGGGTAAACATGTTACCCAGTTTACTTATTTGTTAATAGAGTAGTGTAGTTTTCTAAATGTAAAATAAAGTTGTTTTTGTTTAATTAATTAGATTTTATCTTTTACTTAATATTTTTTTAATGCTGATTGCATTGTCTGTGGCATCTATGTCACTCAATCCCGCGAGTAATCTGGAGTCTGATATACAGTGAACTTGATTATAAAATCACTATTAAAATTAACTTGGATTAAGTTTTGATAAAATTATTCATTTGTAGTGAGTGTAAAGCCCATAGTTTTCATAAATGCAATTTATATGTTTATATTTGAAAAAATGTATTTTGAAAAGAGTGTTGCAGGCCATATATTAACTGAGTATATGGTAATTGTATATTAGCTATATATTAATTGTTATAAAGTATAGATGGAAAACAGTGAATGTCTTTTGTTCTAAATTCAGATAAGAAAATTTTTGTTCAGGCTTTTTATAAGGTACTTTTGAACCAAATTTCAAATGCACGCGCGTGCGTACGCACACACACAAACCAAGTGTTGAACAGTCGAGTTGACACATGGACCTTGCTTCACTCAGTCAATAATATGGTAAAGTTTTGATGCATCGTGAGCAAATTTTGAAAAAGTAGTTAGGGTGACAATCCATCAACTTTGAAAAATATTTTACAATATAACTCCCTTAAATGAATGTTTACATTTCATTTTTTACCCAAAAAATTAATTTTTTTATAAATCCAGAAATTGTTTGACATTTTTTCAATCTACGAGGGCTATTCAGAAAGTAGATTACGTTTTTGGATAAAAAAAAAACTAAGTACAGGAAAAAAATTTTATTATATTCATTTGAAAGAGGAACTAAAATACTATTTTTCGACATAATCGCCAAACAAATTTAGACATTTGTCATATCGGTGAACTAGCTTTGAAATTCCCGTGTCGTAGAATTCCGCCGCCTGTGACGCCAGCCAGTCAGTAACGCCCGCTAGCGGAGATCTGCGTCGTCATCGTTGCAAGCCAAGTCTTTGTTTCCCACAATTTTCGCGAACATTGTTGTACGAAATTGTCACGAAAAAGTTAGAATACCATAAGTTTTGTGCCAGATGGGTGCCAAAGTTCCTGACAGAACAGCACAAGGGTCAGCGTATGGCTGCATCGTTGTCATTTCTGGACGCTTACGACAAAGATGGTGAATCATTTCTTGATCGCATCGTAACGGGAGATGAGACTTGGGTTAAGCACGTTACCTGTGAGACAAAACTACAGTCTATGGAGTGGGGCACACAAATTCCCCAAAAAACCGAGGAAATGTTTGCAAACCCTGTCAGCAAGGAAGATCATGGCGACCGTTTTTGGGACAGGAAAGGTGTTCTTCTGGTTGACTTCCTAGAACGTGGAGCAACCATAAACTCAGAAAGGTATTGCCAAACATTACAAAACTTAAGACGAGCTATCCAGAACAAGCGGAGAGGAAAACTGAGTGCAAAAGTGTTGTTTTTGCACGACAATGCCCGCCTCACACGGCAAATCGAACAAAAGACGTCTTGACGGCCTTCAAGTGGGAGATTTTCCTCATCCACCCTACAGTCCGGACCTGGCACCTAGTGATTTCCACTTATTCCCGAAGATGAAGACTTGGCTTGCAACACAGCGCTGATGACGACGCAGATCTCAGCTGGCGTGACTGACTGGCTGGCGTCACAGGCGGCGGAATTCTACGACACGGGAATTTCAAAGCTAGTTCACCGATATGACAAATGTCTAAATTTGTTTGGCGATTATGTCGAAAAATAGTATTTTAGTTCCTCTTTCAAATGTATATAATAAAATTTTTTTCCTGTACTTAGTTTTTTTTTTATCCAAAAACGTAATCTACTTTCTGAATAGCCCTCGTATTACTTCACATTGCTTTCTGTTTTTTTAATAACAGTATCAATTTTATCTTCTTTCTTTTCAGATAAACTGCAGCAGCACATCTTAACACATAGTTATTCAAAGGATTTCACATGTAAACGTTGTAATCGCAATTTTAAACGTAATTGCCAACTTAAACAACATGAAAAAGCTTGTTTAGCTCGAGATATTCCTTGCAAGGACTGTGGTCACGTAACCAATGACTTGGTGAGTTAAGAAATGGGTTGGTATGTGAATTGAACGGGCCATGTGTGAAGAAAGTATATTTTGATCTGTTTAAAAAAATTGTTTTTTTATTTTGCTTTCTGACTACAGGTTTGAATGGGATTTGCTGAACAATTTGATAAAGTAGATAACTATATATTTTTTGGATCAATTAGTCTAAAAAGTCATTTTTAGAATGATGTCTTTTTAGTTATTATGTGGTCATTATTCCAAAAGTAAGGTATCTAATTTTTTAAAATAGAAAGATATGTTTTATTGATTTTTTCATTATTTTATGTGTATTTATTTATTTATTTACTAAACCAGTATTTTTACAATGATTGACAAGTAACCGCAGAGGGAAACAAATCCCTGTACACGGACTGGTACCCTAAAACTACTTACAAAACTAAGCAATATTCAAATAGTTATCCTACAACTTGTTTTTAGATATTTTATAATAACCACCAGTCTGTATTCAATAACCATAATTATCACTTCTATTTAGCATCCATTTTTTCAACCTTATTTTTAATGTTTTCTTATTGAGTGCTTTCATATACCAAGGTAGTAAATTTTGTAAAAAATAATATAACAAAACTATAACTATTTTATAATAAAACTGAAGGTATAATATAATCTATAGAGTTATTTTTATTGTTCTAACATTGTCTTAAAAATTGTGAATCTTATTTTCTTTTAGTAACTGTTCTACACATTTGATCATTGCCTATCAATTTTAATTGCTTATGAATAGGTCTATAGGTGTCACATATTTTGTGTTTAAAAAAAATGTATTGTGTCATGAATTTTGCACTAGGCAAATGCACCACCAATGCTTGGTTACAAATGGCTGTCAAGCTAAAACTAAACAGCGTAGCAAGTAATGCAAGAGTGAAACTAACTGATGCAGCCGTATTGCCAGATCCTACCCAACAATTTCCCTCTAGCTGTAGCGTTTTACAGACTTTACTTTTTTGAGATGATCAAACACAAATCAAAGTTTAAACTGATTTTGCTTAAATTTAATTATGTGGTATTTCGGCTATACGGTAAGGCAAATTTTTTAATACTACACATTACTCAAGTTTTAAAGGCTGTAAAAGAATAAAATGTAAATATTTTCAGCAATGATTTTATTAACCAATTTTGATTAAAGTTGGTTCAGACTTAGTACAAACAAAACATATGTTCTAAAAATTCCAGTTCTAGGCTCAGTAAAAAACACTGGAATATTGTAAAGGGAAAAATTTTAATAGGCTAATTTCTATCCTTGGTTATAGATTTTTCTAAGTTAGTCCATTTATAAAAAATAACTGAAATGGGTATATTGGAATTTAAAATAAATATACACTGAAGTCAATATTTTTAATATTTTGATTGATGAATCAAAAGAAAGTATTTAAAATAGATACTCTTTGAAAATTAGTATGATCACTCCATAAGAGAGTTTACAATTTTGAATTCATCTAAAGGTATTAATTTCCTTGTTTAGAAATATCAAAAGTTTTTGTTTTTTAATTTGCATAAGTTCAAAAATAAAATAAGGAGTACAGTTTGAGCCAACTAGGATGAAGCGCAGTGAAAAGAGGATGAGTGAAATAGAAAGTATCTCCCACTACATTTTTCCTGCACATAGCCTGCAAAAGCAGTCTCACATACAGCCTGGGCTATGGGTTGATGATACTGCATAGGTTTACGTCAACTACTGCCATATTTAAAAGCATTTTACGGCAACTTCAAAAACACTTTTAGGCTTTTTTTAACAAGGAACACAGACCAAATGATAATATACATCATACCACCTTACTCATATGTTACAAACACTGAATCATGTTATGACGCAGCAAAATGCGTTCAATTTTTATATACCAGTAATTGTTTGCAATGTTTCTTACGTTGATGGTACCATGGAAGAATCTGAAGGGGAATAGTTTAATGGGGGGTCCTGCTGGCTTGAAAGGTTCAGGCCTTATAATTCCTAAATGTACTAAACAAATAAGAAAAAATTATTGAATCTGTTTTTTTCTTTTTAATGTAAGTTCTGTACCGTTATTAATGCACCATTTTTTTATTTTACCAGGACTGTTATAAGAAGAGATCTGATCAGTTTCCAAAGACAAGAGCAGACAAAAGAAAGAGCAAAAACATTAGTAAATCTAAGGAGAATAAACTATCTAAATTAGACGACAGTGTTCCAACAATAGAAATAGTAGTGTTGCCTATGTCAGGTAGTAAAGTGGGTGAAAAGAATGGAGTATATAATGTGTTAGTACCTTCCAGTGTGGCAGATCCACTTGATCTAACACCAACAAATACTCAACCGAGATAACAGTGAACAATATTTATTATATTAAAATTATCTATTCACAATTAATTTATGTTATTTATTATTTATTTGTAATAATTATTGTATAACTCTTACAAAATGCATATGCCTATTTGAAATGTAACAAACATTTTTAAATTAGTTTGTTATAAGAGAAGTATTGTTTTTAACAAAATATAGGAAGTTGATATAGTAATAATAATAATAACAGTAGAGTTGTTGCTTTCAAAATTCAGTTTATTTTTTATAAACTAATTTTATATTTACTAGTTTTTCTACTGGGTAGTGAACATTACTCATGTTAAAAAAATCATTTTATTTATATTCTAGCCTAAAAATACAGATAAAAGTTATTGAAAATTTCTTGTAGTTTTATTGCCTGGTACATTAAGTAGATTGTTTTATTAGAAAACATATTTTATAAATTAAAGATTAAATTATAAGGTTTTATTTATCTAAACTATTGTTTTTTATTCAGTATTTCCCTTAATTTACAGATTAAATTTATTAAGCAATTGCTTTTATTAAAAAAGGAGATGTTGTTTTACTAAATTATTTGTGATTACTGATTAGTTATTGCAATATTAATTATTTTTACTGATTAGGTAGAAATACAAAGTGCTATCCAAAAGTAGAGAATTTGAATTCCGTGTGCAAACCATTTGTGGTATGACCTTCTACTGGTAGAATGGGCGAACCAGAATAATTCTCTTTGTGAATTAAGCTGTGACAATGAGAGGCCATGTTCTTGAGTTTTGTGCATTTGTGTAACATTGTGTTTTAGTATTGTGGTAATTTTTCAAATGGCAGATTTTAAGGAGCAAAGAACCTGCGTCAAATTATGCTTCAGAAACCCATAGCATGCTTAAGGAATCATTTGATGACAATGCTATGAGTCAAAGTAAAACATTTTTGTGGTTTCAAACAAGTGTGTCAAGGATAGACGGACCTCTACTGATGATGATGAGTGTTCCGGACGACCACTGACAAACACAAAACTGGAAAACATTGCAGATTTGTGAGAGACTAGATGATGCAGATCATAGATGAACAATCCATGTACTATTGTAAAAATGTCGTATGGGTCTCTGCAATGCATTTTGTCAGACAATTGAGGCATGAGATGCATTGTAGAGTTCGTTCTGAGATTGCTGAACAGCAACCAAAAAGGATAGGAAATCCTTGAAAAATAAAATTTTCAGCTATAAGACCAGGTGGAGCAGAGTTGTGCTGAGTTGAGGCAAGCTGAGCGGAGCTGAATGTAATAAAGATGAATGGCAACTAGAAGCGGAGTAGTTCACTCAGTTTAAAGATGTGTTTGCATCTTTTAAATGTAAACACTGCATTTAAGCCTTCTGTAACAAATTCTTGAAACTACTTAAAAACCCTAATCTTGTCAATGGTAACCTAGGTAACGAGAAATAATAAGTTTGGAGGTATGGTCAGCGTGATGGGGGAAGCTGAGTCAGCTTCAAAACTGAGCATAGACAGAGTTGAAGCTACCTAGAGTGGAACCCACTGCCACTGCTTGACTCCATTCAGCTCTGTTTTGCTTACCGTGGTTGCACTTACATGAAAAACAATAAATAGATTAGTTTTGAATACATAGTCCGCTCCGCATTTGGTGGCCACTCAACCTAAGTTGGGTTGTCCCTAATATGTAATAAATTTAAACCAAACAATTTTCACATTTATTTTGATTGCTTTTTTTATAAATTAGTTCAAACTTGACAATGTTAACACACAAGCACTTATAAAGTGATATTACAAAATTTTAATGAAATTACACTAAATTACACATCAAATTCTATAAAAAGTCTTAAGAAAATATCAATAAGAACTACTTCTAAATCTAATTATAATTTTTGACTGGCACATAAAAACAATATATTGTTACTTATATAACTAAATTCATATCTGTCTGGCTTGTAGAGTGGGCTGTTGAAAATGGCCACCGTTTTAATGTGATACGATCTAGCTGGCCATTTAACAAATGGATCAAATCATCTAGATAACTGAGATCTTGGAGATCTTCTCTGAGTTGTTTAGTCTTCTGAAGAAGAGTTTCTGTGTTGTTTTCCAACTCCTAGACAAAGAAACACAATACTCATTAAAGCTTCTAGGGGTTTTTAAAAACATACACACAATGAGTAAATCCGTACAAGTTTTAAATTTTTTACCATACAACCAAATTATTTTAGTATAATAAATAAAAATATTTACAGTATACGAAAAAATTGTGACTAAAAAATTTGATTGATCTAAATTGTGTGCAAGAAAAGCCTGTTACTTTGGTTGTAGTAAAATGTGTTGTAAGAATATTATTTATGGACATGCGTAAAATAAAAATGTTCATTTTATTTATGATCAAAAACATAAATTGTTGATCATTCTGATACCAGTAAGTGTATTAGGGTATAAATTATTACAAAATTAACTATCGGCTTTAGAGATATTTGTCATCAAAATGTAGTTAGACTATAAATTATAGACTGTACATCATATATGTATAAAAGATGTGCCTTATCCATAAATGTCATTACTCTACACATTTGTATATAAGAACAAAATACAGATCTAAAACAATTTGGTGATCCTAGAACACTTTTTTCATTTATGCTACCTTTCTATATTTAAAAGCTATAACTAAAAATAACTACATGTAATGAGCACGAACACTGCCATCAAAGTGAAAGTTTAAAATACTAATTTGTGCAGATTTTAATACTGATTATGATAATGAAATCAAGTTTTGGAAGAAGTGTAACGTAATAAAGTTATTATTAATTTTTTTGTTTTTATTGTTTTTTTGTTTAAAATAAAAACAAACATTTTTTAAATGTTTTGTTTATGTAGTTATTGAGTTTTGTTTATTCTAAAAACATCAAGAAATGTTTTATACAAAAGTAAATGTAGATATACAAAAGTGGGTCCTGTCTGGAAATCTCCATCAGAACCAACACGCATACTAGCCAGGGAAGTCCTGTGAATCCACCCTACATCAGCTAATAAGTAGGATCAAGGAAGAGACCTTTGCTAAGAAAGAGATGGCACTGTGCACCTTTTGATGTCTCATATGAGGCAGTAAACAAGCTGTGTGAAATCGTGGTGTTGACCCCATTGTTTGCAGATAGATAGACTTCATGTTGCACTGTAGGCAAATACAATCCTCCTTAGGCCAAGAAGCTCTGGAAGTCTATGTAACCAGAAGCTGTCCATACAGGGACAAGAGGAAGGAAGAGGGTTTACTACTCCTGTGGACTCTGGTGGTGCACATCCTCCTAGAAGATGTAGATGGAGCAGGAGCATATGTACAAGGATTTGCAGGTATTATCGTCATCATGGTCCAAGGTAGCTTGCTTGATCCAGCTGTTATCATAGTTTGCTTCCCAATTCACTTGGGGGACTACTCAGTTTCTGTCTGTGATGTATCAGTAACGTGTATGAGAGAGGCCTTCAAGTCAATCCTTTCAAAACAGTCATTGTTCCATTTAGTAATAAAAGAGACATGAAGAAGGAGAATTTATGGCTTAAGGGGACAGATTGGGTGTTTCATAGTCCTAACTGATGGACATATTGAATATGAATGGGGACTAAAGCCGTGTGTTACCCTCTGGATATGCTCAACTGACCTCAACTGACGTATGGTTTTCTGGTATGGTGGCCAAAAGTTACAACAGAAGGCAGCAAGCTCGCAGCAGCTTGGAAGCATTCTGATTGCTGGTGCTTTTAGGAGCACTCCTACAGCTGCCTTAGAGATTTTCTTAAGCCTGTTGTGTCTGGACATATTCAAAATGTCTGAGGTTAGACAGGCTGCTGATAGGCTTCATAACCTTGGTGAATGGAATGGGAGCACCCTTGAAGTGGTGCACTTAATAATCGTCAAAAAAGTTCTAAAAGACTTGGTGTTAGACATGCTATCTGATACATGATGCCATTTAGTCTTCTACATTGTCGAGGAGACTTGTTTAGTGTAACAAGAAGTAGGTAAGGCAGGTCATTGTCATGATCTCCGGCATGAAAGCAAATACTGTAGTGCAAAAACTAAAGAGCACCCCCCCCAATTCTTTTCTTTGCAGTGTGATAAAACAACTGACATTTCAAAACATGCACAGTTATTATTTTACTGCAGATTTATTGAAGGAAACGAATTCTTTAAGGAAATATTGTTTTCAAAATCTTGAAATGGCAACTAAAGCTGTTGGATATATTTTCTGCTCTTCTTACCTTTTTAGCAACTAATGGCCTTACTTGGGAGAAAGTTAATGGAATATGTACTGATGGAGCCCAAGACATAACTGGAAGCCGATCGGGATTTATAGAATTGGCTAAAAAAAGGACCTTAAAATAATTGGTTCTCTCTGTATTATTATTACTACACTAGACTCTTTGAGGCATTGTGTCAAGAAATGAACAGTGACCAAGAAATTTTTTTTAAACAGAAGTTTGTTAGTTGACCAAAGGTAATATGCTTGCTAGATTATTTAACTTAAAATCGGAATTTAAGATTTTTTTGATGATCAAGACAAAAAGATCTGTATAATTAGTTTACAGATGATAAATTTGTCTTTTACTTGGCATATTTATCAGACTTCCTAGTTGATAGCGTACTAGGCTTTCACCCCGAGGACCCGAGTTCGATTCCCGGCCAGGGCTTGGCATTTTCATACGCTATAAATCATCCCATCGTCTGTATTAGCCCAAGTGTGCACAATAGTCAGACGTTAAACACAAAAAAAAAGACTTTTTTGAAGGACAACTTTTTGAACCTGAAAAGGTCAGAAAAATATTCTAAAGATTTATGATGCAGTTAAGAGTTTCACAGAAAAATAGTTCTTTGGCATCGCCATCTTCAGAGTTCAGAGCCAAAGTTTTCATCCTTTCCAAGATTGAATGACTTCCTTGATGATAAAAAAATCTTCAATTACATCTAATACATACAAGGACCTCATATCTGGGCATTTGGTAGCACTAAAAAATAAAATTGGACACTATTTTCCAGATGTTAGTTCAGAGACCTGGGAATTTAAGTTGACACGTCGAATTTAAAAATCGATATGGATGTACTTCCTGATATTATTCAAGAACAGGCAATTTACCTAAAATGTGCTTCTCAAGCAAAAGCAGAATTTGCAGACATTATGGTTGAAGATTTTTGGTCAAGCTATTATCCTGTTTATGCAAAAGGTGCTTTGGAAGCTGCGAAGTTGTTAGTACAGTTTTCATCCACATATCTATTTGAACGTGAACCTGGATTAGCATTTTAAAAATTAAAATATTGAGCAAGGCTGGACATTGAGCAAGGCCTGAGGTGTGCTTTGTCACAGTTACAACCAAACATTCAAAAACTTGTGAAGGACAAACAGTGCCAGCCCTCTCTTTAATGTTGTGAAAGTGACTGGTTATTACATGCATAATTAATTCACACAGATTAGGAACCTCAAAATAATTTGTATTTAGTTATATAATGCTTTGATTAAAAAAAATCATCAAATCATATGATAACAGTAATACTTTCAAAATAAAGTTATGTATAAGTAAGTTATGTGTGTTAAGTTATAATGTTGTGAATAAAATTATCTGAAGTTAAATTTAATAATTAG
The DNA here is from genome assembly GCA_022606455.1 of Callitettix versicolor. Classification (NCBI taxonomy): domain Eukaryota; kingdom Metazoa; phylum Arthropoda; class Insecta; order Hemiptera; family Cercopidae; genus Callitettix; species Callitettix versicolor. Next base: position 71,196 of record JAJIZJ010000203.1, read on the forward strand.
TTTTACCTAACCTAACCAGCTTCAGTTTCATACTACCATTTTACTACTTGTATTGACCACATGGCAGGGAAGGTATGACCTCATATCAGTGTATAAAGCGGGGCTCAGAGCGTGAGAGGTTGAGAACCCCTGCTATACACGATTCAGGAGCTTGTTAAAGCAGTGGTGCATAAGGTGCAGTATAAGGGGAACATAAAAAGCTGATGAGTCAGAGGCCAATAGAACCTCAGTAGTCCCAAGAAGGAGGGAACAACCTTTAAATATTATAAACTGTTAGCAGGAAAAATCAACCATGTGTTTCATTGCTGCACTGTACAAATACACTGAGGACACTAAAGACATAAAGGTGCTCACTTAAACATGCTATGTCAAGATGTTACGTTAAAATAAAAAAATGGATCCATTTTCACTGCTGTTACAATAATATGTAGTTTTATAAATTTAAAAACATTATAATTCGTCATGGTGGTGAAAGGGGGAGCCAAATTCTATGTAGTTTGCGTAGAAATATAATCTTGGACCGGCTGTAGGACTTTCAAGAAACCTTTGCCTGTTAAAGTTGATTTAAAGTTGAAGTAATTTATGTATTGGAAAATGTATTCATGTATTGTTGAAAGAGCTAAATTTTTGTAATTGATTTATCATGTAATTAACTAATATTCAAAGGAAAATTACCTGAAAGCCATATTTAAGCAGGACCATTTCGCAAAACATACTGTTTGCTTCCACATTCAGATCTTCCAGTTTATTATTCAAGTTAGTAGCTGTACGGAAAAATTTCCCTCTAGGCTCTTCCAACACTGCTTGTTCTGGTTTGGAATCAGGTTCAATGCTGTGGATGAACTGAAGGCTGTACTGATCCGGTGATACTGATCTGAAACATTGTTGCGAGCTCCGCCTTGATTGAATCAAGTCAGACAGCTGGAATATAGCTGCCAACTGTTTGTGCCTTGGAGATTTAGAGTCTATAAGCGTTCTGAGTTCTTCTGTTGTGGGAGAAAGGGGCAAACAATGTTGCAACACTCCATCGTATTCACTTTCTATAACTCCACTAACAATTAATTCTGGATTTCCGGAAGTTTCATACTTCATGCGGTCATTGTAAACCTCGGAGGAATCTGTATTTCTCACAATGAGTTTGTCTAAAATAACGTTCTGAAGCCATAACCCGATTCCATCAATGCGTTTTTGTTTCGTACACATATTTTATAAAAATTTGAACTATTTCTGCAACAAAAAGTATGGGTTAATGCCATTTACAATTTTTGTGAAAAATGAAAAAAAAAAAATAAAATAACAAAGGTATTCCCTAATTCATATATGTAGATTTTACTTCATCCAATCAATAAACATCAAGCAAAATAACCAGGAAAAGTGGATTGTTGTTTAAAAGTCAAAATCAAATGAAGCTGATTCTTAGCATAATTTAAAACTGATTTAACAACATTTTTACCGAATTTTCAAATGAAAATGAGCTACTGAAGGAGTCATCACTCCAATCCGATGGAATATCTCTATGTCATGTTTTAAGAAGTGGTTAAACATTTTAGTATGTATGAACATTTTAATAAAATTAGCCAAAAGAATTTGATGCTGCTCAATGGGCATTCAACTATTTGGTGGACTATGTTTGGCGTCTCTATTGATACTAACTATAAAGTTTTTCTTTAATGTTAACTAATTATTAATATGTTATATGAGTGACATTTATCTGATTATGACAATATAAGCTGTCGAACTAGGTTTTTTAAAGAAAAAATAAATATGATTGTGACTGACCAATAGGTAATTCAACTTTTAAATCATATATTTTTTCTTCTTCTTTTTAAAAACAAGAAAAAAATACTGTTATATTCATTCATAGTTTAATGAAATTAAAAATTACTTAGATTTTTACTCTGATTGTTAAAATCAGAGTTTCAAGATTAAAAACTTATATATGATAAAAATTTATGGTTTTCCTAGGATTTTCAATGTGCCCCATTTTGAAATAGATAACGGATTTTGATTGGTAAGGAACTACTCCGAACTATTACCCTTGAGACTATAATACATAAAGCCCCCAGCTAATGTTAAAATTAAGATGCCAGAAAAAAAGGTATAAAATGCATGTAGTACTAAAACCAGAGCGCTCTGAACACCTTTTTGTACTACATGCCCATCCTTGAATTTATAAATTGCTGCATTGACGTGAATTTATTCTACACTCAAGATTAAGATGTCTAATTAATATTATCAGTGATCATATATTAACAAATAACCTAATTGTAGTCTCAAAAGCTAACCTAAAAGTACATGGTTCATTTCTCTTCTGGTAGATAGAGTTATCCATTTTCAGTCACACAATTTCCTACGCAGTGAGATTTCTATGTATTATAAACTTAAGGAAATAAAGGCTTAAACAATCAACATACATACAATCACGTGTTGTATGTTGTTAGTTTTGGAAGCTTGTTTCAATCGCCGCAACTCATACAAACACTGTGTGCAGAAAATCGTTGAATGTTTTAATACATTGTTATGTTTGTTAATCAACATACTTTGTTTTCATGCGGTATGTTTGACTTTCGTTTGTGATTTATTTAATTTAAATTTTAGTTCATATTTATACTCTAGGAGACAATTATCCAAAATAAGAAGATAATATTAAAAACTGTTTACCTTTTAAAGAGTTTAAATGCAATATAATTATTTTTGCACCATGTCGCGTGATTAAAGTAAAACTTTACAAAATATAAAAAACAAATGGTGCAAATACATTACAAAAATTTTCTAAAGTTCTATTATGTCCACAAAAAATCTGTTTCAGAAGCTACGGACAAAAAAACTTAGAAAATTGGTCTAATTTCTCAAAATTTATTAATCGGATTATCTTAAAATATTGCTGTTGTTTAATTAAGAAAGAATCAGGGATAAATATAAAATCAATTTTGGGCTCAGAGGTTCATACAAATCTAAAGAACAATTTTATTTTCAGTCATTGACCACTTTTTTATTCTTCTTATAACGAGCATGAATAAACTGGATACTTAGTTTCGACATGTAAGTTTAGCGTGTTGGTGTGAGAATAGGCCTAAAGCTATTACAATTTGTGCAAATCATTTGAAGCCGTACAGTCGAGTCCCGTCACACTCACGTAACCCAATAAATACAATTACTATATTTAGCTACAGATAAACCTAAGATTTCATTTTATAGCCTATAAAACTCGTATCAAAACCAATCTGTACAATTTATTTTGAAGGGGTTTCGCTCGATATTCCTTAAATAGGTTCTTACTAAATTTGTTCCATGAATAAGTTTAGAAATGTATAAACGAAATTTCAAACATTAAGTAGTTTTTGTTTGGACTATTGTTGTGACAATAGTAAAATGAGCTATTGCAGAAGGAATCATGGTAAGGCCTAAACTCGGGAGTTTGAAACGAGCCCCGATCTTGACTTTTAGAACACTTTTTTGTAGAGTCGTTAAAATTTATATTAAAAATACAGAAAACCAAACTTGAAATATTAAATTTGAAATTACAGTTCGAAAGTAAATCGGAAGAAATAGCACAAAAAGTTACACAAAACTTTTTAAAAACGTGATAATTTAGTTTTTGACACGAAAAAACCGAGTCGAAAGCTGCAGGAAAACTTCATTCCAGGAAAGTACGTTTAATTCCTCAAAATCGTTTCACAATTTCTTTTCCTAATTTTGGACATATGTGGACATCTTTTGATTAAAAGATGTGCGAATTTAATCACTCAAGCAAAAGTTAAAACAATCACCGTTCAAAGATGTTTCGCAGACGTGGCGAAAGCAAAATTAATTTTTTTAACCTCTTTTTTAAACCTGGTTTTGCAATCATAAGCATCATAAATACACACACACACACACACACACAAACATACATATATATAGTATATATTACGAGTTCCCCAGGAGATTCCACGGGATTAAGTACAACTTCCTTACCTAGATTCTCATCCCTCCAAGTCCACTTCTGCAAGTTCCCCAGAGTTTTATGTGTTTCAATTTGTTCAGTTTCCATTTAATCTCCCACGAGTAGCTAGGGAAAAGTGGCCACACCCATACAGAGTCCAGCACGTATATTAAGACTAAAGAAGTCGCCTGGTATCCAGAGTTCGCATACTAAAAGCTAAGCTCCTCTGGGGGAACTTGAAGGGGTGAGAATCTGGGTAAGGAGGTAGTACTTAATACAGTGGAATCCACCAGTTGTTAATTGCAGCAGACTCTGGAGAACTTGGAGGGGTGAGAATCTGGGTAAGGAGGTAGTACTTAATAGAGTGGAATCCACCAGTTGTTAATAGCAGCAGACTCTGTGGTTTCTGGGCAGAACCATTCGATCTGCGATAGATGTCTATTTCACAAAAGGATGAGAGTAGTTGAAGTTAACCTACACCACAGTAAGTTAACCTACACCACCAACTGCTGTCTTACGGAGGGGAGGCCAGCGTCGCTCTATTACAAGATTTTTAGTCGACGACAGGCAGAATAGTAGGATTAGCTGTGAGCGGAGCTAAGTTGATATACGACAGATCGGCCACTAGACTTAGAACCTGCACAGTTGTTAGGAACAATATTGAGATACTTATGTTGTTTTCTTTATTTCCAGGGACTTCACAGTAATCACTACTGAACTACACTTGTGATCAAGGAGCAGAAGAGTAGTACTGACCTCTGAGTATTGTTTACACGAGGATATGGTCAGTTTTTGTCCATCAGCTCTCTGAACGTGGTGGATCACTGCAGTGATGGAGGAGTTGAGCTACGAGTTGCAGCCTATGTCAACACATATCACACAGTGTAGGAGGAGTAGCGGTGCAAACGAGAGAGGGGTGCGTAACATTTAATTTCCTATATCGTAGCATCTAAACCTGACAAACGTTTTAACAAAGGTAACACATCAACTTTTTTTAACGAATATTAGAAGTGAGATTTTAGATCTTACTCAGGGGACCAATGGCGTACACATCACCGTGCTGGAAAAGTGGTATGTATCTAAAGAGCTCTCTGTCAGATCATAGATACATAGCCATGGATTCCGAAGTAGTAGATAGATCAGTGAATACGCGTTATCAAAATTCCAAGAATACCAGATTCTTGGACCAGATTTAGAGAGGCCTATGAAGATAGCTTCAAGGCTGACCTTGAGAGGTCCTGCATATAGCTAACACATATGAGAGTACGCAACTAGTAGATAATTGGAAGTGATTGTGTATTCTTTTCATGAGAATTGCCCTCTTGCGAGGAAGGTGACTGGAATTAAGGTGGAATCAGGTACTCTGAGCAGAAAGAGGTTAGGAGGCCGTTTAATACGGCCAGGGGATACGGTAAATGGGAGATCTACAGACTAGCTCTGACTGAGTACGAGTATAATTAGGCATTAAAAACGGCCAGATGAAATTCGTGGGAAAAGTTCTGTGAGGAGATTAACCGTACTTGAAGGGGGAAGCAAGACTTTACAAAATGCTGTCCTCGGATTCTTTGAAATCTATGTTCTCATAGACCTTAATAGGGAGATTACAACTAGGGAGGGCACTTTGGTTTTACTCGGAGAGCACTTCCCCGATTTAAAAGGCTGGCAAGAGCATCGCAATTGTATATTTTGTGGCGTGCAGTTTCTTCTTCTTTCCTGCATAACCTACTCACGGTTTCTTTCTTCGATTTGAAGGGAACGAAGGAATATCTGCTATAGGAGACCTAATAGGAGAGACTGGATTATCGCAAACCAGATTGTGGATATAGATAAGGTGAAATGAGTTATCAGCACGTATTTAAATACCAGGTCCAGACGGAATTGTCCGGCTCTTTAGCAACCCCGAGGAAAGTCTATTGTGCAACCCCCTTACCCTGTGCAGATTGTACCGGGCCAGCACAGCCACCAGGTATGTACCCCTGGGGTGTAATCTTTATTCCAAAGTCAAAGAGAGCATCGTACACTGAATCCAAGGCGTATAAACATAACAGTATAACGTTAATTCTGAAGGATTTTAAAAAACTGGTATAGACATGTTAGAGGGTTCATGATTCCTCTGCATGTTAGTCATTATGCTTTCTAATCAGGGAAAGGCTGTGACATTGCAATTCATCATTTGATTCACAGATTTAAAGGGACTCTAGAGACCAAAGAATATGCCCTCGATGTCTTTCTAGACTTTGAGAGAGGCTTAGACAATGCCTATCTTTATTCAATGGTTTGTACCCTGTCGTAGCGCAGGATAACTAAAACCGTGTGTGACATGCTGAAAGAGAGGATTATTGTAGCTAAAGTCCTAGGAGAAAAGGTGCATCTGGTATGGTATACCGATGACTCCAAAACAAAGACGGGCACTGGTGCTGGGATGTATTGCTTCAGATCAAGGGTGAAGAGAGTCGTTATCCTGGGACAGTAAATAACAGTATTACAGGAAGAGATAATGGCCGTCAATGACTGTGTTTGGAAGAATTTGAGATGGGCCTTTAAAGAGGCATGAATTCATATTTATACTTATAGTCAGACAGCAATTAAAGCAATTGAGAGTCATATAATTCAGTCTAAGCTAGTCTGGGAAGCAAGGATACTCTTGACTGGGTTTCGGAGCATAAGAGGGTTGAAGGTATTAAGAAGGCGGACCGATTGGCTAGACTGGGATCTGCATCTGAGTTTATTGGATCCGAGCCTGCTATAGGGATTTCTTTGTCTCTGGCCGAGACTGCAATCAATAAGTGGATAGATAAGTAACACCGGGCAAGATGGAACAACATTAAAAGGCATTTCCATTGCAAACGTATTTTAAAAAGTCCCTCGAGGAGGATTTAGAGGGGTAGACGTTATCTTGGACAGAGTACAAGTAAGGAAAATTATTAGGCTCATTACAGGCACATAAACAGTTTTAAGAGGGTGCACATAAACAGGACAGGCATGCACCACGGAGAAACCGTGAGTAGGGTACGCAGGATAGAAGAAGAAACTGCAAACCACATAATTTACGATTGTGAGGCTCTTGCCGGCAGAAAGCCAAGCGTATTTGATTTCTAGAACCTCCAGCATGATGAGCTAGTCAGTGGGTTGCTACAACTTATAAGAGCACCAGTATGATGAAATAAAACTGATCACAGCACCTGGAGTTTTACTATCTTTTCCTTTAGTTATTATTCTATTCTATTCTATGGCATTAAACGAAAATGGTACTCGAATAAGGAACGCTCGGGCAATGTTCCTATTTTCTGTCCGCAGCGGTAGTCATAAACTTTATATTTTTGAAATGTTTGCTATCTCCGTTATATTAACCTGTTAATTAGCCGCGCAAAGGGATGCAGATAAGCAGCACCTATTGAGAGGATTTAGACGTCCCTCGCGGTACCCGAATCTATCACACAATTACACTTACAACACTACACTTACGATTTTAACACTTTACACTTACACTTACATTTATGGAGGCGATAATATCTTTAATATGCTTTTCGCCTTAAAGTAAAACAAATCCGTTATATTAAATGTTCAGCCCAGCTACACAAAATGTTAAAGCTTTTGTAGTTAAATGAACCATGCTCATAGTTTGTATGATATTGTTTTTCAATATACTGAATATAATATTGTTATTACTTAACAGTATATTGTGAACGAACAAAGTTCATTAATAATATGACATTTTCATTTTGTTCACGTATGCCACCATTAAAAAATTCTATTTATTTTAGTTTTGTATCAACTAAATATGTTATTTTGTTGAGTAAATACATCTGCCTTTCCTAACTTCAAACATTTTATATTTGCTTAAAAACAGTATAAAAAATATAAAACGTTTGAAGCTAGGAAAGGCAGATGTAGGACTCAACAAAATAACAGCATTCCTAGTGGAAATAAAGATAATTATTATTAAGAATTTCAACTAAATATATTTTAGTACGTAATTTCATCGTCAGGTTTCACTGCCTGATGTATTAAAAACTTTCATACTATAGAAAATTAGAAGGCATACGTTATAATGAATTGTGGTTTTGGTTCTGTTTGTATCACAAAGTAGACATTACTGCCGAATCTATTAAATAACGCAATCAGCTGTAAATACTATTTATTATGGTTATTGCTTACTACTTGCACATAATACTAGATCTCTATAGTTGCGATAACCTGGTACAAGGAAAATTTTCAGAGTAGGGCAGGATAAAAAATGATTTTTTTAAATAACCAGATTAGTAATAGCTGAAGTATGATTGAAATAAACATTCCTTTGCTATAAGATTAAACTTTCTAAAAACTGTTCGTTGTTTAGAAATTTCTTTCTTTAAAAATATAAATTTCTATTTTTAAATAAAAACCTAGAAGTAATTAGAACAAAATAGATATTATTTATTAAGTATCACAATATTTTGATAAACAATTAAATCAGTAGACTATTAAATTACAAAACATAACTTTTCACCTTTTTTAAATAATTAATTTCAAGGCATTAACCTAAAAATTATCAAAAAAGTAACTAGTTTTTGAATTATTATTATAAGCTACATACCATCAATCCGGTTGTAAGCCTATATAGTTTCGAAATATTCACTGCTTTGTGAACTTGCCTATGTCAATGCACCCCACTGTCATACAATCTAACTCTTACTTTTAAGGTTTCTTTTTGCCGTCGCACTTCAATAATAATTAGTGGTTGCTTAGCAACCGAGTTATATTTAAAGCCAGACGAGTTAAATTTCAGTTACAACAATGGTTTTTGCGGAATCACTTTGTATTGAACGAATATTTTCAATTAAAACGAAAGGATTTGCAAAGTTAAGGCGTTAAACATTATTTTTAAACAGGCCATAGACGTAACGATTTGTATGACAGACATGATATGACCATATCTCTGTGTATCAAACTATATGACTTGTGCTAAAACGTGTTTGAATCGACAATTTTTTTGCCAACAAAAATGAGCGTGTAGGGACTAATATTGTAGAAATGCAACGATAACTCTGTCAACATGTAATGCCCCCAGACATTCGAACAAAATTGTAACAACTTGCTCGTTTCCTCTGTTTGCGCATACAAATCCTAGTGTTTAGTGCTGTTACTTTTGTCCACACAAAACTGAGAGCGTCGAATGTTGGTTCGTACAAATTGATCCCTTAACACAGATAGTGTATATAATAGTGTTGTGGCAACAGTTCGTCATGTCACATCGAAAAGTTAGTATTACATAGTAGTAATACGTAACGTAGCAAGTGGTGTAAAGAGGGTTGAAAAAATGTGACAGTTTTTCGTATGTTAATTTCCTGAATGAATTAAGGGTTTTTGCAAAAGAGAACCTTTTTAAGGTTCAGGCGTACGATCTGTTCTGAATGCTGATCTTAAAGAGTTAATTTTTCTTATAGCAAAATCTTTATTTGGCGTCAGCGTCAATCTCCTTCAGTTTTTCAACTAACGTATGCCTTAAATTTCTATTACTATAATCTTTTGATTTGACTTTCCACAGACAAGGATGTGTTTTATAAAGTTCTATAAATTCTTGAACAAATGTTAGGCTATAGTAATATCGTATATCACACTATTTTTTTGAAAACAATAGTATAACACTAAAAATAGATGTAAATCACAAAAAAAACGACAAATGTAAATTAAAAGCAGATTTCCAGCAACAGTTGGACAAAGAAAACGAAGCTCACAGCTGATATGACGCACTAGCTCTCACACAAAACCAAGTTAAATCAAACCCCTGTTGATTCACAGCGATGTGTATGTGCATGCAAGTTTCACACACAGATCTTATGCCTAATCGTAGAAAATTGTTTGCGATTAGTGATGACACATGTTGTTTCATACAAAAAGCCGGATATAAGTTTGTACAAACATTTTAGACTACTCTAACTTGTATGCCTACTTATCTGTGCAAGAATTTCTGTCCAACATTTCCTGTAGTGTAGTTACAATTCATGTTGGTGCCAACAAACTAGAGGAAGTAAACTTCTCCTACATATTTGAGTGTGTAGGGACAAGGTCTATTTTGTTTGTGCATACATGTGTGTCATACAGATCTACGCGTATAGGGTAGGCTTTAAAGAATAAGTTAGTTTGAGGCTATTCACTTTTATTGTTCCTTTACAGATCTTTGTTTATTCCGTCGGACGAATTCCGCCAAACTGTAGTCGTGCAATCACAGAGGAACACTACATTAGCAAAACTCTGTTGTATCTTATATGTTAAAACAAGCAACAAAGGCACAATCAGGATTTGTTCGAGTGTTTACAGATTTACTCGTAAACTGTAACTTTCTTATTTTTAGAAAACCAAAGAGACTAACATCTGATGAAGGTTGGTACAGGAGTAGTCTGGGGTTATACTTAATCTTGTGGGATCCACCAGAGATGAATCGTAGCAGACTGTGGGGATACTGGGCAGATCCACCCAACCAGCGATAAAAGAAGTAACAAAATCTTTGAAACTTGCGAAAGTGGATGTGGAAAGTGAGAACTTGGAAAAGGATGAAACTTGGATTGTAGTCAATTCTGTCGCATCCACCAGCACTGAATGGCAGCAGATTGTGGAGATACAGGGTGGACTCTCCCAACCTGCGACAGAATAAGTGAGAGATGAGATCAAATATCTCAAGATCAGTAAAATCGCATTGAAGAGTGGGCAGCAGAGGAGATAACAGTGGAACACGAAGCAGGAAACCTATCAGGGATCAATCCACGGGTTAACCTTTTCATCAGACCAAAGAGATTGAGATCTCAAAGGCTGAAGGGGCTGATGGGAAACTGTACTCCATAACTGGACTGCTGTCACCCAGGTGATAGGCATAGAGTTGAAGGTGGTGTTGGCTAGGACTGTGTTCCAGATGGCGAATGTGATGGTCTGGAACAAAAACCCCCTGGACAAGTTTCCACCACCCGCAGTGGATTAAGACCCTGGGCTAAGGACAACTCAGGACATCATGGTACTCACTGTAGAGCACTATGATCTGAGAGTACACATGTAAATAGGAATGTACAATAGAGAACCTGTATGTAGGTCATGCAGGAAATTATAGGCCACATAATCTATGAAGTTCTTACCAGTAGGAAGCAAAGAGTGCTTGTCATGTAGGATCCTGAGAACCCTCGGAAGAATAAGTTAGTTGGTAGATTGCTGAAACTCACTGAGGGCACCAGTCTGCTCAACTAGTAACCAGAGATTTAGTTGCACAATATGTCTTTTGACCGCATTGCTTGGAGTTTTTAATCTAACCTAATCTAAAACATTTTTCTTAATTAAGCCCTTAGGATAAGCTACAAAGAGCGAAAGTTTCCGTAAGAAATGAATGGTAATGGTCAGCTGTGTTCAGTATCAATATTAAACAGCTGTTTTATATTTTGTTTATAGTATTTGTGTATTTACATATTTTCTAAATTAGAATTTCAAATGATTTCTGTTTGTTGTCTTGGAAAAGTTCTTAAATTTTGGATATTTGCTTCAAGTCAAGTGAAACATTTGCATTTATTATTAATTAGTTTTATAATTACTAATTTATGCTCAAATTAATTTTAGATATTTCTAACTTCCAGTCATTGGAGTGCAGCCATTGGTACACCAAGGACATACCCCGAACTACTTTCGTAATATTAACACAATATTGTAAATATAAGTTATGTATTTGCCTCTCACACAGGCTTAGACCTCCTTACCTGACTGAACATTTACAGCAATTTACTATAAGTTGCTATGCGCTCTGAATAAATATAACCTCAAACTAAACATTAATAAGAAACAATTAATTGTTGCGTATTATCAGCTGTTTGATGTAGTGTGTGTTTTGAAATTCCGTTGTTTTGTTAAGCTGATATTGCAATGGTCAGTGCCTTGTTCACGAAAACACATAGCCTAAGTAACTAAGAAAGTAATAAGTTATTCGTAAGTTAATTAAAATATCTAGTTATTGTTTCGCAAAATTAATAATGTTAATTAAAAATTAAAATTAAAAATTAATAATGTTTCGCAAAATTACAATTAATTGCAAGCTTGTATGATCTTACAAGCCTACAGGAAATTTATTAGTAATCGCCTAAAATTCAGTGGTTACATACAAGTGTAGCTGGGAAAGTTGTAATTGAAAGTTGCTACTTAATAATAATAATAATAATAATAATATTTTTTTGTCTAACTAAAGGATACGGAATTGATTTTTCAAGTGGTCTAATGAGTGATTAAGCTATAAGTGATTAAGATGAGGTCTAATATTTTTTCAAAATTTGAAAATGTAATTATCATTAAAGGCTGCAGTAATTTATAACCACACTCTTTTTTTAGTAACTAATATAATATTAAATAGATTAGCTTATAAAATTATATGTTTATTATATTATCAATCTTCAATCTTCGGCCTCTTTGAGGCATCTAACAATTATGAATTATGAATGAACTTGTCATTTGAATTTTACAATTTAAATGTATCACGTTTTAGAGCTAGTTGTGATGAATTTTGCGCGTCGCGTGATGCAAGGAACATGTATGTTAATGATAGTATATTTTGAGCGTCGCAATGTCTCATATTAAATCAATTATAATTAAAAATTTCCAAAGTTTCGTCCAGGATCGAACCGGGGACCTTGCGCGAGTGAGGAGCACGTCATAACTCTATAGAAACTACGAAGAAGTTTATATTGGTACTTATATTAAACAAAATCAGTTGTTTTATATTAATTCGTAACGATTAACTGATTTCATTGAACAGCTGATTGGTTATAATAAGTGTTAGGTTATGTTGTTAAAAACTAGTCATGATAATTTGTGGTCAATATTAATTCATAACGATCAGCTGATTTCATTGAAATGCTGACATACTACACAGTAATAAGTTTCAGGTTATGTTGTTAATGATTTAGTTACGCTAATTTATCGTGTTTTCGAAAAAAATCGTAATTAAAATTAAATAAATACAAGATTATTTAATAAAATACAATAATATTAAACAGTATAATTAAAAAAAAAGAATAAAATGTTGCTATTGGACAAAAAATAAAAATCATGTATCGTGTTTTCCAACAAATTATCCTAATTAAAATAAAAATAAAACATCGTACATGATTTTAATTTTTGGTTCGATAACAGAAATTTGTTGGTATACAAGTTTGGGAAGTGTAATGAAGGTTTTTGTAATTAACGTTTTTTTTTGTTATTTTAAGGCAAAAAGCACATTGAGGATATTATCGCCACCCTAAATGTAAGTGTTAGTGTAAAGTGTTAAAGTCGTAAGTGTAGGTTGTATGTGTAAGTGTGTTAAACTCGGGTACCGCGAGGGACGTCTAAATCCTCTCAACAGGTGGAGCTAGTCTGCACTCCCTGCAGGGTTGGTAATTAAAGTATGTTACTTTCTAAATATTCTGCATTTTAATACTTTTACAAGAAATATGCATGCCATTATTATTATTTTTTGTTGTAAATTTAGGCCTTATAAATTTCGGAGCGTTTGGTTTGAATTTGATTAGGTTATGTGGGTTATCAAATAAATAAGATATCATCAGCAGAATTATGTCATTGAAGTTGCACCTTCTTCAATTTTGAAGCTTTAGAAACGCTAATAATACTTCTAAGAATAGAAAATTATATTATTAAATGTAAAAACATTTCATAAAATTACTAAATTTATAGAATAGGCTAGAAAATGTCTCAACAACACTATACAAAATATCACAGTTAATACTTGTTTAAATTCTAGTTAGGTAGTGTTAGAAAATGATTTGTCTGCAGGTACGTTATTTCTTGAGTCTGAAATGTAGACTCAAGGTTATAACCTAGAAGTTAAAATAAAGAAGCCACATTATTAAAAGTTAACTAGAAGAAAGATTTAGTCAGGGTTTCTTTGACTTTTAATCTCCCTTACATTAATTTGAAATGTTTAAGGAACTTTTTATTATTTGGCTTTACATTCTCCTAATGAGGATCTTATAAATACGTGTCTAAGCAATATTGCTCCAGAGTTTCTTGATTTTATCAAATATTGTAAATAGTAATTTTTTAAAAATTAATTGTACAGACCTACAATTAATTAATTGTAAAACATGTAAATTTGATTCTATTCTTGTCTTTAACCCTTGTACAATGTCTATTGTGAAAGTTATGTTTTATTTCCAAATTGCTGATTTTTCGGTTATTAAGCTCCCGAGTTGCATTTAAGGAAGCAATAACGCACATATGTTTTATCTAGGTGTGTAATGGTTAAAGATTTTAAAAATAATTTAGGTCTAAGTGTTTTAAGTAGTTTTTACCGACGGGGAGGCAGCTGAGGTGAACAGCTGATGAGTTTGGCGTTCGCAACATACTATAGAAGAGCTGACGAAAAATTCTGGATAATACTATCCAAACTCGTTACCCCTAGAGTTAGACAAGTTAATAGAGCCGGTGACAGTTGGGAGTGCTACATCCAGGAGAGCTCGAACCTGGCAAGCTGTAACTTCGGGAGAGCCGAGTGAACACCTTAAAACAATATAAGAATAATGGTAATATCTAATTCTGTCACCAAAGGCAGAGGATGGAAGACGGATTCATTGGACTGTGCAGCTAGTCCCAGGTGTACTGGGAAAATGGCGATGATGTCTACAGAACACCGATAGTTGTATAGGATGTTTACGCCCAAACATACAATGACATTCTGGTGTCTATTGTTGTTCCTTAATGGTACCCAGAGGATGAATCATGAAGGAAGTTCATGATTCTCTTAAGCGAGTTTACATAAGGTTTTGTGCTAGCTAGAAGTAATGAACGTGCCTCCCAGTATTTATGTATGAACGAATCAACTTACATTTTGAGATTCATAATTAGGTTGATCAGGGGACTAGAAGTGGCTTTCATTGTCTAATTTGTCAAGGTAAGAATGTCAGGTATCTAAACAATGTCATACCATATCGTTGTCAAGAATGATCGTTCTATGTAACGAAGTTTATATTGGTGCCTTACTAAGGATATTGTATTATTGTTAATCCCAATACTCTTACACGGGAACACTCTACTCTTTCAGTCACGCTATTATTGGGAGAGTAGCTGGCTTGTGGCTTATACTAGCACGACATTCATGCACAAACACAAACACAAACGCACACATACACACACACACACACACACACACACACACTACACACTCACACACACGCAAACACGCACACGTACACACATACACACAAACACAAACACAATCGCGCGCACACACACACACACACACACACACACACACACACACACACACACACACACACACACACACACACACACACACACACACACACACACACACACACACACACACTATCGCTTGCTTAAGTGCAGGGGATAGTGGATCACCAAGCCAGAACAAAATAATACTAGTCAAAAAAAAATAAATGTAAAGATAAAAAAATGTAAAATAAATAATGAAAAAATATAATATAAAAAATTGTAAAGATAAAAAATGTTAAGGTAAAAAGTAAAGATAAAAAATTGTAAAAGTAAAAAATGTAAAATATATAATAAAGTATCATACAATTTTTCCGAGTTTCTTATTCTACTTGTAAGAATTTTCTGGTTGTGATTTTGGAATTTGTTTCCTAATGTCATTGTACAAGAGTAAAGCCATGCGATCTGGTTTTTTAAGGGAAAAAAACGTGCTAGTTGTAGATGGCGATGGGTCTACCCGGTGGTTGTACAGTATATTGTTCCTAATTCTGTATATCTATTGTTCCTAACAGGTAATATCTAATTCTGTCACCAAAGGCAGAGGATGGAAGGACTGTGCAGCTAGACCCAGGTGTACTGGGAAAATGGCGATGGTGTCTACAGAACACCGATAGTTGTATAGGATGTTTACGCCCAAACATACAATGACATTCTGGTGTCTATTGTTGTTCCTTAATGGTACCTAGAGGATGAATCATGAAGGAACCTCATGATCCTCTGTGAGCTTACACGTTTTGTGCTAGCTATAAGTAATAAACGGGACTTCCAGTATTTATGTAAGGACGAATCAATTTACATTTTGGGGTTCATACTTAGGTTGATCAAGGTACTTTCTAGGAGGTTTCATTGTCTAATTTGTTAAGATAAGGGAGCGCAAAGCCCAATGTAGCTGTCGTGCTTGGGAATGCAAAGTATCCCGTCCTGATGCATAAAGTCGCCTTTAAAAATAATTTAATTAGCACTTTTCTTATTGGTTTTGTGCTATTATTTTATACTAATTTAAGTGATATTCTCAATTAATGGTTTGAAACACATGACCGGCGTTATTACCTTTTGAGAATCTCAATTAACGAATGTGTGGAACAGAGTGACATTGTTATTTTAGCATCACAATGGCTTTCCGATTCAATTGGGAAATAGAATAAATTAATATTTTTAACAACAAGAACAAGAGGGCTGTACGTCAGGCATGAAAGCTTTCCAAGAGTTTTACCAACGCCAAGGTAAATCTAATTCGAAATCACCAATCTCAAAGTTTTAATTAAAAACCAGTAAAGGTATTCAATTAATCTTCTTATAAGAAGAGCAAAAGATTCCTGGAGGAAACAAACGTCGGAGAATTATTATTCTAATTCTGTTTTTATTTCAAATCAAAAAGTCTTTGAAAGTTTGCTGAACTTTTAAAAGTGGAAAGGACTAATAAATCCGATGAAATTTTTAATAAAGTTTGTTATAAAATATTCACGATTGTTACCGTGTCATCGTATAAACGCTTTTATAACCATGGTAGTTGGGAGGGCTAAACTAATTTATTCCTTTTAGATTAAATGTGTTTGTTTGAAGAAATTATAATGGCAACTGTAGAATTGTTGTGAGCATTTATAATTTCAAGTTATTTAAAATAATGTTGTTTAATCTGTGTTTTCACGTGTTGTCCATGCCTAGTAACGTTATAATGCGATTACGATGTACACAAAATTGTTGAAGCATTTTAATAGGTTATTAGTATCTGTGGTTATTAGTATCAAGTATGCACTTTACACGTGCATTTCGGTAAAGTCTATCATGACAATATTTCAATGTTTTCACAATCAAGG
>JAJIZJ010000025.1:0-79926 GCA_022606455.1 Callitettix versicolor
TATTTTAAAACAGTACTGCTTGCTATTTATTTTTGTTTACAATATTAATTTTTAAGTATTGTAAGGCTAAGCTGACTATACAAAAAGATATATTATTAAATTACGTTTAAAAGACTTGTGTTCCTTCATAGCAACAAACTGGATCAACTAGGGCTTAAGAAAAGACCAACAAGTTTTTAGGTATTCAAGTTCCAAAAATGTGTAACCTTATTATGTAAAATAAATTCATTAAAAGCACAAAAATATGTTTAAAGTTTAGAATTAAATTAATACTTTTTTTCTAGATCTGCACAAGAATTTATAGGAAAGATTTATTACATTACTGATTGTTTCTATCAAATAAATAGTTTGGTAAACAAATATAACTAGTGACTGTATACTTTTTAATTTACTAATTACTAAAAGATCAGTTATATTTTTTATATTACTCATATGTTTTACAAGTAAAAATTATTTCATATGTACATGTAAAGTATTAAAAATATTAACAAGAAATTTTTTTAAAAAGTAAGAAGTGAAGTATTTAATAATGTAAAAACTAATCCTCTCCACTAAATATCAACACAATTTGTCAAATAACAGACTATGTTAGACTTAACTACACTTCTACACTAATATATTTATTACAGGGTTAAAGTTCTTTGATACAATAATATTGTTTTTTCTTTAAACATTTGATTCTCTTATAAAAAATAAATAATAATCTCTATAAATGAAAAATAATTAAATTTTGTGTTATTTTTAAATTCTGTAGATTATTATAAATTTGAGTTATAATTCTGTTTTTAATAAGTTATATATATATATATATATATATATATATATAATATATATATATATGGGGCGTATGTGTGCGTGCGTGCGTGATATAAGTCTTTAAACCCTGTTTTGGTCTCCAATTGAACCAAACAACAAACAAGGAAAAACAAAAAGAGCATGTTTTCTTTTCACACCCAGCCATCTATATTTTTATATAGAAATTTATATAGAATTTGAACGAATCAAATTTGTACACTGGCAATTTAACAATCAGCTATGATTCACTAACTCGGACCAGAACGCTGCTACCTGTCAAGGGATATAAGCACACTGGACCCATGGAAGAGGCAAAAACAATTACCCTCACCTGCTGACTGACATATATAGTGAACAATCATTCCAGTAACTAATCAAACTTTTGTTAAATTAGAACAGTGTTATTTTAAAAAAAATATCAGTAAAATTTGAATTCTACACAATTTCTACAGAAAAGTCATAATTAATATGGAATAAATACAATAATTAATGGAAGAACTGTAATTTTTTAAATAATATTTTAATTACTTATGAACATGTAATATAAAAGCAGTTTAAAACGTGTTGGGGATACCATAAATGAAGAGAATTAAAAGTTCTATAAAATACTTCGTTCTATATTACTTAACAATGCGTCCATACAAACCAAGCACAGTTAATTAGATCTGTAAAATAACCCTGTTAATGGTATCTTCTCATTACCATCATTTCTTAAGAAATCACATAAATCAATAATACTGGGTACGCTACGATAAAACATGCCAACTGCACCCTACCTCTATTCGTTTATCTCAGTAGTCAAGATAAGAAATGAAAAATACAATAATGCAACAAAAATATTATTTAAGCTAAGTTTTCCTGCTTGTAATGCTAAGAGCATTATGTTGGTAGTCCAGGAAATTATAAGTTGTACCTGATATTTTAAACTAATAAGTCTAATTAGCATTAACAGATAGCAGTAGAGGTGGGTAAGAAAACACCAAACTGTTTTTCTATATACGAAAACAAGCAGTTTGATATGGACTGGATCGTGATTTGTTAAACAAGGAACAGCAGTTTGGACTTCCCCACCACCTACGTTCTATTCGAACGTTGCCGCAAGCGATAAAACTTTTTTCCTGCTATTTTTCTGAAAACTGTTTTCCTGCAAACACCTTTTCTTTAACCTGCTATACTTTTTCCCTCTATTTCAAAGTTTCTTGTAACAACGTAGTGAAGTAAGAACTGTTTGGGCGTTGTCAAAGTTTATCTCTATTTTGTTGCGAGTTGTTTGGAAGTTTTAAATGTAAAATTTGTTGTTCAAACATTTTTTAAACCGTAAAAACAGCCATAATTGTGTTTTATGTTAGTTTTACTTGTGTTTAGAAATTTAAAAATATTTAGTGGAC
The DNA here is from genome assembly GCA_022606455.1 of Callitettix versicolor. Taxonomy (NCBI): domain Eukaryota; kingdom Metazoa; phylum Arthropoda; class Insecta; order Hemiptera; family Cercopidae; genus Callitettix; species Callitettix versicolor. The sequence goes on from JAJIZJ010000025.1 coordinate 2,184, forward strand.
AATTTTAAAAGTTTTCTTATAATTTTTTTATGTTTTTATAATTAAGTGCATAGTTTTTAATTATTTATGGGATGTGTGGACTTTTTAAAATTCACAATGTCTACTCTTACATATATCTTGAATAATTTTACGTTATTTTAGTACTTTTTCTAAAATTTTCTTTAAAAACATTTGTTTTGCTAAATATGTAATTACAATGAAGTTTATATTTTTTCTGTGTTGAAAAATGGAAAACTCATTTTTTTGCTAATGCTAATGTAAATAACCTATCATTAGGTATGTTAATAACCTATAGTTTTGTAACTATATAGAGCTAATTTTGTTTAACACATATGGCCTATGTTCTTATTACTATATTGTACTTATTAAGGTTACTTTTTTCAGTGCTGAAAAGTGAAAACCTACTTTCTCCCAAATAAAAATATGACAGTAACATCTCACATTTTGTAAATACATAACCTAATTTTATTTAAACGTATTTCTTTTATTTATTATCAATCATCAATATTGTTTATTCAACTAAAAATATTCTAAATTGTTTGCATTTCAGTAAATATGCAAAGGACTATTTAAGTTTAAGTAAGAAAAAAAAAAGAATGCTTCTATTAGAAATTCATTGCATTTTGTAAATATAAAATGGCATACTATATATTACGTTTTGAGAATGTAATTTAATTATTACTACACTTATAAGGATTATTTTTTTCTAAATGCTTTACACCCAAAAACAGTTAAGGACATGGTGGTAATGGGAATGAAAAAGTAGTCTTAGAAAACTGAACGTTTGTGCTTATGTTTTAGCTGCTAATACAACTTCGAGTTTCATTTTTCTAAACCTGTTTTTTCCAAACAGTTGTTTTTTTTCAACAAACAGTTCGTTGATATTTTGTAAAAATAGCAGAAATGCCCATCCCTAGATAGCAGCTGCTAAATAAAATTAGCGCTTTTGCCCATCACTACTGCAGGAACCAATTTCATTATTTTTTGAGGCTCAACTTGCGTCAAACCTTCCCAAAATTAAAGTATATTATTATTTATTTATGTTGGTACATTGTATATTGCCAGTTAATGTGTAAATATGTCAGACTCTAATAAAATACGGTGTATAGCAGTAGGTGAGAAGATTAAATTGAATATCAATATGCGCTTTATAATTCCATTATAAATTAAGTTAAAACGGATTGTGATGTACTTATACATATTTACTATAAAGATAATTAAAAGATATTAATTAAAAATTGTATTTGTTAGTATTTAATTTAATAAAACTAACAAAAACGTAGTTATTGACGTGCAGCGCCCTACTTACGTATATAAGAGGAACTAACAACTCACTTTTAGTTAAAGGAAGAAGAGTTGTATGGAAAATAGCCTGTCGTCCATAAACCGATTTAGTCTCAAACAGCCCAAAGTTTCGATTAGATAGTAGTTTTGTTAGATTTGTTGGTCACACCCCATCTTCAGGCAGTATAATGACACCTGAGAATATTATTTACACTAGTAGTTCAAAGAACAGTAGTCCTCGCAGTTTATTTTTAATTAATTGTCTTGCCACCGCTACACGACAACTCACTAACGCATTCCGAACTTTTCTCTCGATTTAACCAGTTACAATATTACTTTAGCAAAATATTACCGAACTAAAATTATTAGACATTTTGTGTTTTTTTTCAAAAAGCGGTCATAATTACGATAGGTGTAGCCAATAACGCTAGAAACTACACATATCGTCGTCAAATTAGAAGCCCCTACCTTGAAACGTAAGAGAATAGGGAAAATCTTACACATACTTTGTTCGGCCGTTATACAAGGTAGTTGTGTACGAAATTTCAAAATAATCTACCTGTGATTTTTACAAAATTGGGTAACAAATAAAAATCAATAAAATTTAGTTTATAGTACTTATATTGTTTTTTATGTACTTAATTTGTTTTACTTGTATTTTATTATATGTAATATATATTATATTTTTAATAATATTATGAATATATATATATATATGTATATTTATTTATTTATTTTTTTTTTAACGTCCGACTATTGTGTACACTTGGGCTAATGCAGACGATGGGATGATTTATAGCGTATCAAAATGCTAAGCCTTCGCCGGGAATCGAACCCGGGTCCTCCGGGTGAAAGCCTAGTACGCTTTCCCATAGGCCACTTTGACGGGTGTGTATGTATATATATATATATATATATATATATATATATATATATATATATATATATATATATATATAATTAAAATTTGTGTACAAAATTAAAAAGTGGTATGTTTTAATTTACCATATAATAAGTAACACAAAAATTACAAACTGTTAATTTCGAATACATTTTTTTTGTAAAATATAATTTAACATCTTATATATAATAATTTTATAATCTTATATATAATTTTAATTTCGTACATTGTCTATATAGTTGCAAATTTTCATGTAAGAGATTTCATTCAGAAATATCAAAAAAGCGAGTTAAAATGCTTACGGATAGTAATATTTACTTGCAAATGGATTCAAATAAAATACAAGTAAAACAAATTAAGTACATAAAAACAAGTACTACCTTCACTAACAATATCATCAGTATACCATATGGGGCAATATCGTTCAACACAGGGCAATATCGTGCACCTTGAGCGGCATTGCCTCATAACAACATGACACGACATTTACAATCCTAACCTAAAAATAAAGAAAGTTAAGTACTAGTATTTAATGTAAAAAATAGCTGAAGAAAAGCTCTGTTCAAAGCAGTTAGTATAAATAAAATCATTAATAACGTATTTAACTTACCTCAGTTCTAATAAGTCGTTGTTATTATAAAAAAATTGATATAATAACAGAAACTCCCGTCACAAATACTTATGTAAAGCTATAAGCTTACAGACTGTCCTGATCTCTTTCGAATTCTTCCAGCTATACAGCAGCACTTCCCAGCGCTCATTACGCCCTCTACGGTATTAAAAAAAGTGGTGCACAGTATTGCCCTGTTCTCCCCTACACCGCCCTCTACTGCTTCGTTGTGGTCACGTAAACATTCTCCGCCAATAACTCTAGTTAATTAAAATGATTTGAAAACTTCAAATAAAACTATTATTATTAGCTTACTTTAACATTAGGTTTTAAGATGTTAAGATCGATAAGGTATGCAAAGATCGATTATCGTAATGTCGCATAATTTCTTTTTGTTCAAATAATATAGAATACTTGCAATTATAGATAACAACAAATAAAATTGTTGTCATTATATTAAATATCGATTGACAACGTGCCGTGTTTTAATAAGGCAAATTCATTTTAGTAACGAGTACAGGAATTTTAACCCAAAATTCGTGAAAATTAACTTCACCAATGTAAAGAAACTAAATACACACTTCGTTTAATACTTATAAAAATACAAACACAACAAATTAAGTACATAAAAAAAGAAATTAAGTACTATAAACTATAAATTATAATCGAAACTTTGGGCTATTTGAAACTAAATCGTTTTGTAGACGACAGGCAATTTTCCATACAACTCTTCTTCCTTTAACAAAAGTTAGTTACTAGTTCTTCTTAGATACGTCAGTAGCGCTGCACGTCAATAAGTACGTTTTTGTTAGTTTTTATGGATTACGTACTAAAAAATAAAATTCTTAATTATCATTTTTTATTATCTTTATAGTAAATATATAAACGCACATTATAGTCAGTGTTGATTTCATTTAGAAGGGAATTATAAAGGGTATATTGATATTCTATTTAATCTTCTCATCCAATGTTATTCACCTTATTTAAATTGGGTTGTCATTAGCTGACGTTCTTAGTAAAACCTTTTTATAAATATCTGGTAATGATTTAATTTTGGGAAGGCTTGATGTTACATTGAGCCTCAAAAAAATATTGATACTGATGATGAATGCAATTTTTCTTCATTCAGATTAAAGTTAGTAAGTACCGATTGAGATTATTATTCGGTCATACGGAAGTGAATGACCGAATCGTAGAATTAAACAAATGGATCTAAGGATAACGTAATATGTGTTTTATTATTATTCGAATCTATTTGCAAGTAAATAATCCTATTCTTAAGCATTTTAAACTAGCTCTTTGTTATTTCTGAATGAAATCTTGCGTAAAATTTTCAACTATATAGACAATATAAGACATTTATAAAATTACATTTTACAAAAAAAAACTATACTCGAAATTAACAGCTCGTAACCTTTTACGTCATCGTATACTTTACCCCAAGTGTGCACAATAGATGGACGTTAAACAAAAAAAATCTTTAAGCCAACTAAAACAGAAATTTTCACAACTGAAGGTCGTGCAATATGAAATTGACAAATCAAATTTCTTTCTATAAATTTAGTGAGGAAGTAATAACTGTATAAATCTGAAAGAATGTTTTTGTCGGCGAAAAACCATCATCGCCGTCACGCGAAATTGGTCTCAAATAAAATGCAAGCACATATTATATTATTATTATTCTTCCTTCATCCGGATCACCCTCTTTGGGGTACGCCAAATCAATTACTTTGATGTGCGTTAGCTGCCCTCCGCTGTATCCAATACTGCTTCATTCTATCCGAGGCTGCCTTCCTTCTTTCATCCGAGAATGCCCCGCCCCTTTTAGATGTTGGTTTTTCTTGGAACCTTAGGTTTTCATTATGTAAAAGTTTTCAAAAATAATAATAATAAAGAAAAAGAAAATTGCAGTTTAAGTCCACATCGTCAATCATGATCATGTTTCACCATTCTTTAAACAAATCTTAGTATTATATTAAATACTCATAGTTTTCCTAATTTGATACTTCTCACTGCTCTGTACATTGCCTCTCTGTCTGGCCGAAAGGTTTTTAAATAGGGCTGAAATAAACTTTTCTGTTATGCGTAATGGACCTATGCTATTAATATTTCACAGAATAGAACTGATGCTCTCAACAAGTTCTCAGCGACAGTTTGTAGCCTTTAGAATTATCTACAAAAAAATATGAATAACATAACTGAAACACCAAATAACATTATCATGAGTTGCCACACAGAAGTGTCAGTGCCCGATGCATGCCTAGTAAAACTTACAACACATGAATACAAGAGTAAACTTTATTTAATAAGGCTAAGAACAAAGATAATAAAAAGTTTTACATTACATATCTGTACTTAAAAATAATACACATCATCATAGCCTAATGTACTGTTTTTAAAACTGTCCGTTATAAACAAATATCTAACCACGTTATTGCCTAGCAGTCAAGGTCACACGCCAGGCTGTGTTGTAAAGATATACTTAATCATGTTTAATTGACATGATTAATAGCGTGTATGGCTAATTCTTCGCACCAATGCATTAACACTACTTGAATCAACTTGAGAAGTATCATCGGCGATCAGACTATTGTTTTTCATCTTCATGTTAATTGTAGATAACACTTGCTGTAAATCTTGTATCAGTTCAGCCAACTCATTTTCTTTACTTATGGTTTTCATTTCCGATTTCTTATCGTCTTTATGAATCAATGTTTCTTCTTCTGTAATTGGCTTAATTCTTTTAGTTTGCCTTGTATTTTGTTGTGTTTTACTGAAACAAACAAAAAATGGTTAAATGGATGTTCAGATATAATAAATTATTGAATATATTTTAAAATGATTTGTTTATATTCTTTAAAAATAGCAAATATTTTTTTTTAAATTATAATCGAGACTGATTATATCACGTGTTTTGCTAATTCAAGTTCAGCTTACTCTGTGATGATGTTAACAGTTTCACGGTGTATGTTTAGAGTTAATAGCCTAAGTTAAACTCAGTCAAACATGAGTAGGCCTAAGGATGCCACAACACCAAAGTTAAAAGTGCAATACTTAAGTTAGTAAGCATAAGTAAGTTATGACATTGATTTAGTTATTGTTTCTCATTGTGTTGTTTGAGACTTCTGTGGGGACTTGGTGGTCTATGTGCTAAAACACCGGTACTGCGCACCTTAAGGTTCTTAGTTCTAGCTACAGTTACTCTCAATGTTTTTCCCTTACCGTTAACGCTGATCCCTCGTTCTCATTAACCTAACTGTCCTGAGGTGTGGACATTAAAAAAAAGGAGACTTCTATTGCAATCACAGTATTTTAAGTATTTTTGTTATTGTATTCTGTCTGCAGGCTCTTAACCTTCTGATTTCCATGAATGAAAATGTAATATTTATATTTTTTACATATTTTAAGCTTATATGTATTATTTTATTTATATTTTATAAAATATATTTTATTTATTTATTTTATATTATTATTTTATTTAAACATTTTATTAATTTATATTTATATTTTATTATGAAGACTATAAACCAGTACATAAGAAAAACGTAACAAAACTTTTGGTCATTTATGTGACCCACAAAGAATTCACCTATACCTGTCAGCTCCCTCCAGAACCGATCACTGTTTATTTATGGTGGATTTTGCCTCTCCCTCTACCACAGACAGCCAAACTTAAGTGAATTACACAGAATAATTTATGACTGATCTGGGGTTTAAACCTGCAAAAATCTAACACACTATACTAGCCAAGTATAGTGCTTTAGACTGTTTGGCCATTTGACCTGCCTGATATCTTAATACTTTTACAAGATTCTAAGTCATTAGCTATTGTTTTGTTAATGATTGGTTAGGTTAAACAAATTATTATATATGCTTGGTACTGTTTAAAAATTTGTTTTTGTAAAAAAATTGTTAAAGTTAAAAGATTGTGTGCAAATATAAAACAGACAATAAATAAATCGGATGTTTGGATTAAAAGGGTTAACAAAAATATTTTACCTGAAACTGTGCCATTTGTTATTATGTATAGTCATAAGTTTAATGTTATGTGTAGTCATAAGTTCACTGTTAATTCAGATATAAATTATTTATGCACAACTATTATTGTAAAGAAAACTATTGTATAATTAAAATATTTAAGAATACATATACATGAATTATAAAAACCTACCTCAATGTGATGTTGTGAGTTTTGCAAAGCAATATTAATTACAGATTCTAGAACAGTGCAAGGCAATGTTTGTCTTTCTATTACAGAACTGGGCTGAATTGTAAAAGTAGGAGAAACCCGTCTTCTGGTATGCAGCAACTGAAGAAGGCTTTTTGGGAAGTATCTGATAACAAACGCATGTGAAAGGATCCTTTCTAGATGGGAAACAAAGTCTGCTTGCTTTCTCAGCCTCTTGGCACTTCCTTCATTTTGTAGACCCTGTAATGAATAAATAAATGAAGTTTCAGTGTATCATACCAATTTAAGGAACATTAGCGTATTTAACAGTGGTATACCAAATATTTTTATCTATTTAATTTTTGTATTACAAAATAGCTAACGTTTATAATGTTGAAAGGTAACTGATGTTTGTAAATATGCACTATTGACAAACACCATTACTATGAAATGAAAATGAGTTCTCCTAATTTTAATGAATTTCATTATTTTACTTATAAATAAGCACAAAATTACTTACATAGATATTTTCTGTTGAGAGCACATGCTAATACCAACAATAGTACTCAATATACAAATTCCTGTACAATTTAAACAGTTAAGGCTTTATGAATTAAGATGTTATTATGTTAATGGATTGCATTTACTTGCAATGTTAGGGTTAGTTGAGCCTATTGGTTGTAATTGTGTTCTAATTGATTTGGCGCCTCCCGCCTACACAAATGTATGTCTCAGGAAAACAAGCTGTGATTTTACTAATAGGCTATGTATATTAGCTCAAGTTTAGTACATTGTAACAAATAATCACAAACATGTATATAATGGCAGTATGTATGCCGTAAAATGTTTGTATTACTAGTTATAATATAAATTTAAACAATGCAATTCTCTCAATATTGACATATAATTGAATATATCATTTCATATATATATATATATATATATATATATATATATATATATATATATATATACGTATACAGGAGAAAGATGCTCGGTTGGAAGCTCCCAGAGAATGAAATCCCAAAGAGAGCAGGGGTAAAATGGACGGAGGAGCGGAAGAGGATCCATGGGGACAGGATGAGGGAGGTGTGGAGGATTAGAAGGAACAAGACATGAATCGGAGTGCTTTGGGTCATCCAACAGGGTCCATACGCAAATAATAATAATAATAATAATAATAATAATATATATATATATATCATTCAGTTATGTAGGATGTAATTCTGTCTGGTGAAAAAACATTATTTTAATTCATAATCAATTGTTCATTGTCATTTTTTATATTTCATAATTTTGCTTGAATTATGATTGAATTCCTTCAACATTCAAAGTTGAAATATTACGTGATAAACCTTTCTGCTCAGATAGGAAAGTGGAGGAGAAAGATAGGGACCAGGCATGAATGTTGCTAAATATATATTCATAACTATTTCATGAAATATATTATTACGTAATAGATACTGTACTTTTTTTTATTAATATATATTTTGACCATATTACTTGATACTTTGTTGTTCTTACAAATTGTTTTATAACTTCTGTATTTATAACCTCTGTAGATCAAAACGAAGTACAAGCATGCAAAGCTTTAGCATATTTATGTTATTTAGACTTCACTAATTTTGTAATTTTGAATATGCTATAATTGGAAAGTCAATTAAATAAAATGTGTTTTAGGACTTATAATTTCTGTTTCAAACAATCTAGTAGACGAAGTAGCACAGCTGTAAATAGTATTTCAATTGTAGTGTGTAAAAATGTGTAACTTTTTATAAAATTAGGCTACAGTCATTAAATAACACAAAATAATAATATGATGTAAACTATTTTAAAACAGTACTGCTTGCTATTTATTTTTGTTTACAATATCAATTTTTTAGTATTGTAAGGCTAAGCTGACTATACAAAAAGATATATTATTAAATTACGTTTTAAAGACTTGTGTTCCTTCATAGCGCCAAACTAGATCGACTAGCGCTTAAGAAAAGACCAACAAGTTTTTAGGTATTCAAGTTCCAGAAATGTGTAACCTTATTATGTAAAATAAATTCATTAAAAACACAAAAATATGTTTAAAGTTTAGAATTAAATTAATACTTTTTTTTCTAGATCTGCACAAGAATTTATAGGAAAAATTTATTACATTACTGATTGTTTCTATCAAATAAATAGTTTGGTAAACAAATATAACTAGTGACTGTATACTTTTAATTTACTAATAACTAAAAGATCAGTTATATTTTACAAATAAAAAATATTTCATATGTACGTGTAAAGTATTAAAAATATTAACAAGAAATTTTTTTAAAAAGTAAGAATTGAAGTATTTAATAATGTAAAAACTAATCCACTCCACTAAATATCAACACAATTTGTCAGATAACGGACTATGTTAGACTTAACTACACTTCTACACTAATTTATTTATTACAGGGTTAAAGTTCTTTGATACAATAATATTGTTTTTTCTTTAAACATTTGATTCTCTTATAAGAAAAAAAATAATAATCTCTATAACTGAAAAATAACTAAAATTTTGTGTTATCCTTAATTTTTGCAGATTATTATAAAATTGAGTTATAATTCTGTTTCTAATAAGAGTTATATATATATGTGTGGGGGGCGTATGTGTGCGTGCGTGCATGATATAAGTCTTTAAACCCTGTTTTGGTCTCCACGTCCAAACAACAAACAAGGAAAACAAAAAAGAGCATGTTTTCTTTCACACCCAGCCATCTATATTTCTTATAAAGGTGAACTTTAAAACAACTAGTGAAAATACTTTTATTCCTGTCAGCTGTCACGAGTTTCCTTGGTATCAAAACGAACAGAAAATTTTGATTTAACGTGAGGTAAAATTAGTTTTTTTTAATGTCTTGAACGAATTAAATTGTATACTGGCAATTCAGCCATCAGCTATGATTCACTAACTCGGACCAGAACGCTGCTACCTGTCAAGGGATATAAGCACACTGGACCCATGGAAGAGGCAAAAACAACTACCCTCACCTGCTGACTGACTCATATAGTGGACAATCATTCAAGTAACTAATCAAAATTTTGATAAATTAGAACGGTGTTATTTTTTTAAATATCAGTAAAATTTGAAATCTACACAATTTCTATAGAAAAGTCACAATAAATATGGAATAAAAACAATAATTTTTGGAAGAACTGTAATTTAAAAAAAATATTTTAATTACTTATGAACATAAAAAATAAAAGCCGTTTAAGTCGTGTGGGGGTACCATAAATGAGAGAAATACAAGTGCTATAAAATACTTCGTTCTATATTACTTAACAGTGCGTCCATACAAACCAAGCACAATTAATTTGATCTGTAAAATAACCCTGTTAATGGTATATTCTCATTACCGTCATTTCTTAAGAAATCACATAAATCAATAATACTGGGTACTGTAAGATAAAACATGCCAACTGCACCCTACCTCTATTCGTTTATCTCAGTAGTCAACATAAGAAATGAAAAATACAATAATGCAACAAAATTATTATTTAAGCTAAGTTTTCCTGCTTGTAATGCTAAGAGCATTATGTTGGCAATCCAGAAAATTATAAGTTGTACCTGATATTTTAAACTAGTAAGTCTAATTAGCATTAACAGATAGCAGTAGAGGTGGGTAAGAAAACTGTTAAAACAAACTGTTTTTCTATATACGAAAAACAAACTGCTTTTCCGAACGGAAACAAGCAGTTTGAATTGGACTGAATCGTGTTTTGTTAAACAAGGAACAGCAGTTTGGACTTCCCCACCACCTACGTTCAATTCGAACGTTGCCGCAAGCGCTAAAACTAATTTCTGCTAACTGTTTTCCTGCAAACACCTTTTCTTTAACCTTCTATACTTTTTCCTTGTATTTCAAAGTTTCTTGTTGCAACGTAGTGAAGTAAGAACTGTTTGGGCGTTGTCAAAGTTTATCTCTATTTTGTTGCGAGTTGTTTGAAAGTTTTAAATGTAAAATTTGTTGTTCAAACATTTTTTAAACTTTAAAAACAGCAATAATTGTGTTTTGTATTAGTTTTTCTCCGTAGTTTACTTTGTGTTTAGAAATTTAAAAATATTTAGTGGACAATTTTAAAAGTTTTCTTTTACTTTTTTTATGTTTTTAGAATTAAGTGCATAGTTTTTCATTATTTATTGGATGTGTGGACTTTTTAAAATTCACAATGTCTACTCTTATATATATCTTGAATAATTTTAGATTATTTTAGTACTTTTTCTAAAATTTTCTTTAAAAACATTTGTTTTGCTAAATATGTTATTACAATGAAGTTTATATTTTTTCTGTGTTGAAAAATGGAAAACTAATTTTTTTGCTAATGCTAATGTTAATAACCTATCATTAACCTGTAATAACCTAATGTTAATAACCTATAATTTTGTAACTATATAGAGCTAATTTTGTTTAACACATTTGGCCTATGTTCTTATTACTATATTGTACTTATTAAGGTTACTTTTTTCAGTGCTGAAAAATGAAAACCTACATTCTCCCAAATAAAAATATGACAGTAACATCTCACATTTTGTAAATACATAACCTAATTTTATTTAAACGTATTTCTTTTATTTATTATCAATCATCAATATTTTTTATTAAAGTAAAAATATTCTAAATTGTTTGCATTTCAGTAAATATGCAAAGGACTATTTAAGTTTAAGTAAGAAAAAAAGAATGCTTCTATTAGAAATTCATTGCATTTTGTAAATATAAAATGGCATACTATATATTACGTTTTGAGAATGTAATTTAATTATTACTACACTTATAAGGATTATTTTTTTCTAAATGCTTTACACCCAAAAACAGTTAAGGACATTGTGTTAATGGGAATGAAAAAGTAGTCTTAGAAAACTGAACGTTTGTGCTTATGTTTTAGCTGTTAATACAACTTCGAGTTTTATTTTCTAAACCTGTTTTATCAAACTGTATTTCCAAATGGTTGTTTTTTTCAACAAACAGTTCGTTGATATTTTGTAAAAATAGCAGAAATGCCCATCACTAGATAGCAGCTGCTAAATAAAATTAGTGCTTTTGCCCATCACTACTGCAGGAACCAATTTCATTATTTTTTGAGGCTCAACTTGCGTCAAACCTTCCCAAAATTATAGTCTATTATTTCATTATATTGGTATATTATATATTGTCAGTTAATGTGTTTTATGTCAGACTCTAATAAAATACGGTGTATAGCAGTAGGTGAGAAGATTAAATTGAAATTCAATATGCGCTTTATAATTCCATTATAAATTAAGTTAAAACGGATTGTGATATATATATATATATATTTACTATAAAGATAATTAAAAGATATTAATTAAAAATTGTATTTGTTAGTGTTTACTTTAATAAAACTAACAAAACCGTAGTTATTGACGTGCAGCGCCCTACTTTCGTATAAAAGAGCAACTAACAGCTCACTTTTAGTTAAAGGAAGAAGAGTTGTATGGAAAGTAGCCTGTCGTCCATAAACCGATTTTGTGAGACTAAAGTTTCGATTAGATAGTACTTTTGTTAGATTTGTTGGTCACACCCCATCTTCAGGTAGTATAATGATACCTGAGAATATTATTTACGCTAGTAGTTCAAAGAACAGTAGTCCTCGCAGTTTATTTTTAATTAATTGTCTTGCCACCGATACATGACAACTCACTAACGCATTCCGAACTTTTCTCTCGATTTAACCAGTTACAATATTACTTTAGCAAAATATTACCGACCTAAAATTATTAGACATTTTGTGCTTTTTTTCAAAAAGCGGTCATAATTACGATAGGAGTAGCCAATAACGCTAGAAACTACACATATCCTAGTCAAATTAGAAGCCCCTACCTTGAAACGCAAGAGAATAGGGGAAAATCTTACACATACTTTGTTCGGCCGTTATACAAGGTAGTTGTGTACGAAATTTCAAAATAATCTACCTGTAATTTTTACAAAATTGGGTAACAAATAAAAATCAATAAAATTTAGTTTATAGTACTTATATTGTTTTTTATGTACTTAATTTGTATTTTATTATATGTAATATATATTATATTTTTAATATTATTATGCATATATATATATATATATATATATATATGTATGTATATTTATTTATTTTTTTTTTTACGTCCGACTATTGTGTACACTTGGGCTAATGCAGACGATTGGATGATTTATAGCGTATCAAAATGCCAAGCCTTCGCCGGGAATCGAACCTAGTACGCTTTCCCATAGGCCACTTTGACGGGTGTGTGTGTGTGATTCCGAGATCTCAGCGGTAGTGTGAATGCTCAACCGAAAGTCTTTTCAGATTAAATTGCTGGTTTTTGCAATGTTCTCGTCCATCGCTGCTGTCGAAGGTCGTTGTGGACCGTCTCGCGCTTCTTTGAACCGTTTAAGCTACTTAAAAAACAATAATCACAGCATACTTGTTTTCATATAATAATGGCTGATTTCCCGATTAATTCACATAAAAGAGCGTTCCTCTTTTAAACTCTGGATATTTTCCGACGGGCAGCAGATATGTACACGGAATGGAACAGTACCCATACCCGGTAACAAAGTACACGACAAGAACTTAACCCATACGCGTTACATAGCGTACGACGCGTGGGGCCAGGTCCATACGTGGACTAGACAGGCTGTATAAAAAAAATGAAGCCGCCTCGGTGGTCAGGCGGTCTAGTGGATAGCGTACTAGGCTTTCACCCCGAGGACCCGGTTTCGATTCCCGGGCAGGTCTTGGCATTTTCATACGCTATAAATGATCCCATCGTCTGCACTAGCCCAAGTGTGCACAATAGTCGGACGTTAAAAAAAAAATTGAAGCTATTGCTTGGACGTTAAAATAAAAAAAAATCAAAAAAATGATGTCGTTAAGCAACTCAGCTAACGACACACGGTTCAGGTAAACAAGCCTTGTGTACACTTAAACCACACGGACGTCACAGCGCTATGACGCAGCGTGGCAGGCTTTATTCCAAAAATGGTAGGTTGTTTAAGCTACCCAGTTAACGACACACGGCTCTGGTAAACTGCTTATGTACTCTTACATACCACACGTGCCACCTACAGTGGACAACGCAGGACGGGTTCAACCTGCTGTACCAGAACACGGCACCGGGTTTTGACCTTAACTATCCAGCGACATTTTCCGGAACTGTATGCAAAATGGATTATTACATAACTGAGAGGTGATATTTCAAACCTACATCATTCATTTAATCAAGTTGTTCTCCACCAATTTCCGTACATATGTTTCAAAATAGCGGTAATTTCAATTTACTAAAAATTCATTACTTTTACCTTAATTTTATATCAAATTTGATTCCATAATTTCAATCAAAGAGGCAAAAAGTATTTCCTTATATTTTTTTTTTCGTATTTAAATACGGGAATGTTCAGAGTGTTTATTTTTGTATTTTTAATGGAATAATAAAACTTAAATCTGCTGATTTATTAGCAATTTATCGATGAATATAATAGTAAGTCAATTCTTATAAAATGTGAGTACTACTGGTTTTTTTGAATTATAATCATTAATTCCTTAAGAAAAACGAAACAACTACATTACGGGAAAACTCTTAAGAGATGTCTTTCGTTTAAACGTGGACATATTTATTCCTTTAAATATTTATTAACTTTTATCAAAAGTAACCTTTACAATTACTCATGTTATTTTACGAAACTTGATTTTTTATATATATATATATATATATATATATTTAATTTCAAAATGGCCGGTATATTGTTTATTGTATACGCAGCAAAATATGTTATTTTACTTTTAAAGTAATATCTCGTGTCCATAAATAATGATATGATAAAAATTATTGCCTTAATCTGAAATTATCCTAACTGTATTAATAATGATGGTTTATGAGGCTTTGGCAAGCCTCTTCAAAAATTAGTTCTTATAAATTTATAAAACGACTATCAGCATGTGAATAAAAGATATATTTTGCGGTATGATATGCAAAATGGTATGCTCACATCATTTAGAGGTGATAATTCAAACCTATTCTATTCATTTAAATAAAAATATTAAAATCATTTAAAATTTCATTGTTATTACAACACTTTTTTTTATATTATTTTATCAAAATAGCTTTATTAATATGAAAGCGTTTCTGTTTTTTTGTGTTTTTAATGTAAAATACAAAACAAAAATTGTTTAGCGCTACCTATTGGTCACTTTTAGAAACATTACTAGAACGCAAGATATGCGGTAAACACAATACGTTGTTCGCTTATCTCACTTTGAAATGTATTAACTGTATAGTTTGCAAAAGGAATTGATTGCTGCAGAAGTTGTAAACAGCATATAAACTAAACTGCTCAAATATGAGTTTTAAACAAATTTCCACTGGAAAATCGGGTTATTGGAATAGCCATCATGTAACACCCAGTTCGAGACATTCAAATGACCGCAGATATATATAATATTTTGTATAAAAATCTATTTGCATTGCATAGAAATGGTCTCATCTTTATAATATTGTGCAGTTACTTTAGCAAAAAAAAAAATAGAATTTGTTATGTAGAATTTTTTTATAAAATTCGAAATCTGAAGGAAGTAAAAAAATAATTACTTTTACAGAATATTAATCCAATGCATATTACCAAATTGTAAAACTATACATTTCTTTAGCCTATAAATATTGTACTGTAGCGATCAAGCGCCTTGTAAGTACACCAAACTAAAAGATAATGATAATAATAATATTAACAATACTAAAACGAATCTAAATACAAATAAATTTGGCACAAAAGTCGATTTTTCTAAAATCGGGGACTATTTCGTGAACAATCAAAATTCGCTCAACAGTTTCTAATGGCGGCAATTTAAAAAAAAATTCTTTACGTTTTTGTCTAAAGCATATTTTTTTTAATGTGATCTCACCATCGTAATCAGCGTTAAATACTGTATCAATTAACATTTTGTATTTTCAAAATGCGCTTAAATAAAGAAATGTATCTTCTTGGCGGTCAGGGTCTATTTTTGTTATTTCAAGCCGCAAGATCTTATAGTATGATCCTAGTGTGTTTGAACATTAAAACAATTCACTGATCCTTGAGTCGACAACGCAATATTAATTCAAAAAAAAAGAGAAAGAAAAGAAGGAGAGAAAGGAAAATGATACCGTGATATGGAAAAGACACTGATGCCAAATTTCGTTAAATTCCATCAATTGATTTAGTTTAAAGCAATATGCCTTATATATATATATATATATATATATATATATATATATATATATATATATATATATATAAGGGAAGGGTTGGTGATGATAACCTTAACGGTTTTTCTCCGGAAAAAATATAAGGGAAGGGGAAATTTGTCGGCCATCCATGCGTGTTTACAAACACTGTTTACAGATTTCGTCGAGGCTAAGATAATACAGTCGTAAATAAGTTATGAACATATATATATATTGTAATTTTTTTTTATTTTTAGGTGAAAAGCACATTCAGGTTATTATCGCCTCCCTAAATGTAAGTGTGTGTTAGACTCGGGTACCGCGAGGGACGTGTAAATCCTCTCAATAGGTGCAACTAGTCTGCACCCCCCTGCGGGGCGACATATATTTAAACCTTATCACACGAGAAAAGTATGCAGTGTTAAAATTTACTAATAATATATTCTATAAATTCAGATACATCACACTTGAATATACGCATTCCTATGGAGGTTATATCAGGTTTTCAGATTAAAAAAAATATATAAAAATAAACAATAAGTTGATTAAAGAATGACTTTCACTTGGGTAAACAGAGGAAATATGCGCAAATGTTGGTTGGTTATTCATATCTGAAGCTCTCGATAGTCGCAACAAACTCATTCTTCCAAACAAAGCCCAGTAATGCAGGACAACTCTTGGCAGTGTAAATTCAGCCTACTGTACCGAGGCTTAGTCGCCTCGGTGGCATAGTTGATAGCGTACTGGGCTTTCGCACCGAGGACTCGGGTTCGATTCCCGGCCAGGGCTTGGCATTTTCATACGCTATAAATCATCCATCGTCTGCATTAGCCCAAGTGTGCACAATAGTCGGACGTTAAAAATAAAGTTTAGAATTAAATTAATACTTTTTTCTAGATCTGCACAAGAATTTATAGGAAAGATTTATTACATTACTGATTGTTTCTATCAAATAAATAGTTTGGTAAACAAATATAACTAGTGACTGTATACTTTTTTAATTTACTAATTACTAAAAGATCAGTTATATTTTTATATTACTCATATGTTTTACAAGTAAAAATTATTTCATATGTACATGTAAAGTATTAAAAATATTAACAAGAAATTTTTTTAAAAGTAAGAATTGAAGTATTTAATAATAAAAACTAATCCTCTCCACTAAATATCAACACAATTTGTCAAATAACAGACTATGTTAGACTTAACTACACTTCTACACTAATATATTTATTACAGGGTTAAAGTTCTTTGATACAATAATATTGTTTTTTCTTTAAACATTTGATTCTCTTATAAAAAATAAATAATAATCTCTATAAATGAAAAATAATTAAATTTTGTGTTATTTTTAAATTCTGTAGATTATTATAAATTTGAGTTATAATTCTGTTTCTAATAAGTTATATATATATATATATATATATATATATATATATATATATATATGGGGGGCGTATGTGTGCGTGCGTGCGTGATATAAGTCTTTAAACCCTGTTTTGGTCTCCACTTCCAAACAACAAACAAGGAAAACAAAAAAGAGCATGTTTTCTTTCACACCCAGCCATCTATATTTCTTATATAGAAATTTATATAGAATTTGAACGAATCAAATTTGTACACTGGCAATTTAACAATCAGCTATGATTCACTAACTCGGACCAGAAAGCTGCTACCTGTCAAGGGATATAAGCACACTGGACCCATGGAAGAGGCAAAAACAATTACCCTCACCTGCTGACTGACATATATAGTGAACAATCATTCCAGTAACTAATCAAACTTTTGTTAAATTAGAACAGTGTTATTTTTTAAAAAAATATCAGTAAAATTTGAATTCTACACAATTTCTATAGAAAAGTCATAATTAATATGGAATAAATACAATAATTAATGGAAGAACTGTAATTTTTTAAATAATATTTTAATTACTTATGAACATGAAAAATAAAAGCAGTTTAAATTGTGTTGGGAGTACCATAAATGAAGAGAATTAAAAGTGCTATAAAATACTTCGTTCTATATTACTTAACAATGCGTCCATACAAACCAAGCACAGTTAATTAGATCTGTAAAATAACCCTGTTAATGGTATCTTCTCATTACCGTCATTTCTTAAGAAATCACATAAATCAATAATACTGGGTACTCTACGATAAAACATGCCAACTGCACCCTACCTCTATTCGTTTATCTCAGTAGTCAACATAAGAAATGAAAAATACAATAATGCAACAAAATTATTATTTAAGCTAAGTTTTCCTGCTTGTAATGCTAAGAGCATTATGTTGGCAGTCCAGGAAATTATAAGTTGTACCTGATATTTTAAACTAATAAGTCTAATTAGCATTAACAGATAGCAGTAGAGGTGGGTAAGAAAACACCAAACTGTTAAAACAAACTGTTTTTCTATATACGAAAACAAGCAGTTTGATATGGACTGGATCGTGATTTGTTAAACAAGGAACAGCAGTTTGGACTTCCCCACCACCTACGTTCTATTCGAACGTTGCCGCAAGCGCTAAAACTTTTTTCCTGCTATTTTTCTGAAAACTGTTTTCCTGCAAACACCTTTTCTTTAACCTGCTATACTTTTTCCCTCTATTTTAAAGTTTCTTGTTGCAACGTAGTGAAGTAAGAACTGTTTGGGCGTTGTCAAAGTTTATCTCTATTTTGTTGCGAGTTGTTTGAAAGTTTTAAATTTAAAATTTGTTGTTCAAACATTTTTTTAATATGTAAAAACAGCCATAATTGTGTTTAATATTAGTTTTTCACCGTAGTTTTTTTTGTATTTAGAAATTTAAAATTATTTAGTGGACAATTTTAAAAGTTTTCTTTTACTTTTTTTATGTTTTTAGAATTAAGTGCATAGTTTTTAATTATTTATTGGATGTGTGGACTTTTTAAAATTCACAATGTCTACTCTTATATATATCTTGAATAATTGTAGGTTATTTTAGTACTTTTTCTAAAATTTTCTTTAAAATCTTTTGTTTGGTTAAATATGTTATTACAATGAAGTTTATATTTTTTCTGTGTTGAAAAATGGAAAACTCATTTTTTTCTAATGCTAATGTTAATAACCTATCGTTAACCTATAATTTTGTAACTATATAGAGCAAATTTTGTTTAACACATTTGGCCAATGTTTTTATTACTATATTGTACTTATTAAGGTTACTTTTTTCAGTGCTGAAAAGTGAAAACCTACTTTCTCCTAAATAAAAATATGACAGTAAAATCTCACATTTTGTAAATAATTAATACCTAATTTTATTTAAACGTATTTTTTTTTGTTTATTATCAATCATCAATATTTTTTATTCAACTAAAAATATTCTAATTTCTTTGCATTTCAGTAAATATGCAAAGGACTATTTAAGTTTAAGTAAGAAAAAAAGAATGCTTCTATTAGAAATTCATTGCATTTTGTAAATATAAAATGGCATACTATATATTACGTTTTGAGAATGTAATTTAATTATTACTACACTTATAAGGATTATTTTTTTCTAAATGCTTTACACCCAAAAACAGTTAAGGACATGGTGGTAATGGGAATGAAAAAGTAGTCTTAGAAAACTGAACGTTTGTGCTTATGTTTTAGCTGTTAATACAACTTCGAGTTTCATTTTTCTAAACCTGTTTTATCAAACTGTATTTCCAAAAGGTTGTTTTTTTCAACAAACAGTTCGTTGATATTTTGTAAAAATAGCAGAAATGCCCATCCCTAGATAGCAGCTGCTAAATAAAATTAGTGCTTTTGCCCATCACTACTGCAGGAACCAATTTCATTATTTTTTGAGGCTCAACTTGCGTCAAACCTTTCCAAAATTATAGTCTATTATTTCATTAAATCGGTATATTATATATTGTCAGTTAATGTGTTAATATGTCAGACTCTAATAAAATACGGTGTATAGCAGTAGGTGAGAAGATTAAATTGAATATCAATATGCGCTTTATAATTCAATTATAAATTAAGTTAAAACGGATTGTGATGTACTTATGCATATTTACTATAAAGATAATTAAAAGATATCAATTAAAAATTGTATTTGTTAGTGTTTAATTTAATAAAACTAACAAAAACGTAGTTATTGACGTGCAGCGCCCTACTTACGTATATAAGAGGAACTAATAACTCACTTTTAGTTAAAGGAAGAAGAGTTGTATGGAAAGTAGCCTGTCGTCCATAAACCGATTTAGTGAGACTAAAGTTTCGATTAGATAGTAGTTTTGTTAGATTTGTTGGTCACACCCCATCTTCAGGCAGTATAATGACACCAAAGAATATTATTTACACTAGTAGTTCAAAAAACTACTGCGAGTAGTCCTTGCAGTTTATTTTTAATTAATTGTCTTGCCACAGCTACACGACAACTAACGCATTCCGAACTTTTCTCTCGATTTAACCAGTTACAATATTACTTTAGCAAAATATTACCGAACTAAAATTATTAGACATTTCGTGCTTTTTTTAAAAAAGCGGTCATAATTACGATAGGAGTAGCCAATAACGCTAGAAACTACACATATCGTCGTCAAATTAGAAGCCCCTACCTTGAAACGTAAGAGAATAGGGGAAAATCTTACACATACTTTGTTCGGCCGTTATACAAGGTAGTTGTGTATGAAATTTCAAAATAATCTAGCTGTGATTTTTACAAAATTGGGTAACAAATAAAAATCAATAAAATTTAGTTTATAGTACTTATATTGTTTTTTATGTACTTAAATTGTATTTTATTATATGTAATATATATTATATTTTTAATATTATTATGCATATATATATATATATATATATATATATATATATATATATATGTATGTATATTTATTTATTTTTTTACGTCCGACTATTGTGTACACTTGGGCTAATGCAGACGATGGAGATGGGATGATTTATAGCGTATGAAAATGCCATATTTTCGCCGGGAATCGAACCCGGGTCCTCGGGGTGAAAACCTAGTACGCTATCCTATAGGCCACTGTGACGGCTGCATATATATATATATATATATATATATATATATATATATATATATATAATTAAAATTTGTGTACAAAATTAAAAAGTGGTACGTTTTAATTTACCATATAATAGGTAATACAAAAATTACCAACTGTTAATTTCGAATATATTTTTTTTGTAAAATGTAATTTAACATCTTATCTAATTCATAATATATTTCTGAAAGTTTGTGTGTTTGTTTGTATGTTTTTTTGTTTGTTTGTTTGTTTGTTTGTTATTCAATCACGCTTTAACCACTGGACCAATTGAGATGAAATTTGGTACGTAAATGGTTTAAGTATCAGAGATACATATAGGCCTATTCCCGTTTTACAAAACGTCATTATACTACTTACCCAGCCCAAATTAATTATCAGTTTTTAGTTTTGTAACACCTGTTAACTATAGTTAGGTTTAATTACTGTTTACTGAACATGAGATTTAGGCACCTGAGATAGACATAGATCTAATCCCATTTTACAAATCTTAATCTATGTTTTATTTATTGCAAAATTATTGCTTTTCATGTTACATTTTCATCTAATAATCACAATCTGGTATTTTTCATTTAAGACTATTCAATGTTTTTAAAGCAGAGTGCAGAATATATATATATATATATTATATACAATGTTATTAGGATACTTTAATTGTAAGGTAGTATATATATTTGTGTAATAACATTATATGAAAAAATAGTAAATATGCAGTGCAGCATCTATTGGAGTTTTCGATATTTTTCTTACTAAAATGCTTTATTATGTGCCCAAAAGCAAAAATCCAAAATATGAAAGCAGGAGAAGTACGATAAAAATCGATAATAAAAGTGACCAACATAACGTCAAAATTGCTACCGGCGAAAATCGGTACCGTGTTGTACTGATTTTAGAAGTATTTTTATTGTTTTACTGATCTACAGATCAGTAAAACAATAAAAATACGTCTAACACGGGTTTGGGTGATAGGAAACCCATTTTTTAAAAGAATAGTGCATAACCTAAGTGACACGGTTGTTAGGCCTAACACGGTGATGCATGAAAAAACCTTTATATTTTTTTAAAGATTATTTGGCTA
The DNA here is from genome assembly GCA_022606455.1 of Callitettix versicolor. NCBI lineage: Eukaryota > Metazoa > Arthropoda > Insecta > Hemiptera > Cercopidae > Callitettix > Callitettix versicolor. The sequence continues at coordinate 24,455 of JAJIZJ010000025.1, forward strand.
CATATCCTAACTGTCACGGTTGTTAGGCCAAACACGGTGATGTGTAAAAAAAAATTTTATATTTTTTTAAAGAATACTGCATATCTTAACTGACACGGTTCTTAGGCCTATCACGGTGATGTGTGAAAAAACCTTTAAATTTTTAAAAGAATACTAAGTATATTAACTGACACGGTTATTAGGCCTAACACGGTGATGTGTAAAAAACTTTTATATTTTTTAAAGAATACTACATATCCTAACTGATATGATTGTTGGGCCTATCATTGTGATGTGTGTGAAAAACCTTTATTTTTTTAAGGAGTTTCAAACCTTAACTGACACGGTTGTCAGGCCTAACATAGTGATGCGTGATAAATCTTTATATTTTTTTAAAGAATACTCCATAAGCTAACTAACTTAGTTGTTAGGCCTAACACGATGATGCATTAAAAGAACCTTTATTTATTTTTTTCAAAAGAGTACTCCATAACCTAACTGACACGGTTGTTGGGCCTAATACGGTTATGCATGGAAAAACTTTATAATTTTTTTAAAGAGTACTCCATAACTTAACTAACAAGGTGATGCGTGAAAAAACCTTTATATTTTTTTAAAGAGTACTACATATCCTGACACGGTTGTTGGACCTATCACGGTGATGCGTCAAAAAACCTTTATATTTTTTTAAAAAATACTAGGCTACATATCCTGACACGGTTGTTAGGCTTAACATAGTGATGCGTGAAAAATCTTTATATTTTTTTACAGAATACTCCATTAGAAAACTAATATGGTTGTTAGGCCTAACACGGTGAAGCATTAAAAAAACCTTTATTTATTTTTTTAAAAAGAGTACTCCAAACCTAACTGACACGGTTGTTGGGTTAAACGGTGATGCAGGAAAAAAACCTTAATTTTTTTTAGAGTACTCCAAAACTTAACTAACACGGTTGTTGGTCCTAAAATGCATGATCTTTAAAATATATTATGATTGCGGGCAAAGCCGTGAAGGGTAACAGCTAATCATATTAGGCTATATTTCTGAAAGTTTGTTTTTGTTTATTTGTTTGTTATTCAAATACACTTTAACTACTGGACCAAATGAGATTACATTTGGTGTGAACACGTTTTAGGTATCTGAGATAAACACAATACTATTCCAATTTAATTGTATAATAATGACTTTTTAATAATACTGTATTTTATTAAAATATGACATGACCCTGTTTTAGCGTATCGAGTAGCAAAAATTTATGTCTTTGCCGAAAACCATAAATCATATAATATTGTATATAGCAATATATTAAAATGACCTATTCTGATTTTGAAAAATGACTATAAATTTTATTGCTTACATTATAATTGCAGGCAAAGCCGCAACGGGTAACAGCTAGTATATAATAATTTTATAATCTTATATATAATTTTAATTTCTTACATTGTCTATATAGTTGCAAATTTTTATGTAGAGATTTCATTCAGAAATATCAAAAAAGCGAGTTTAAAATGCTTACGGATAGTAATATTTACTTGCAAATGGATTCAAATAATAAAACATATTACTTTAAAAAATACGAGTAAAACAAATTAAGTACATAAAAACAAGCACTACCTTCACTAACAATATCATCAGTATACCATATGGGACAATATCGTTCAACACGGGGCAATACCGTGCACCTTGATCGGCATTGCCCCATAACAACATGACACGACATTTTCAATCCTAACCTAAAAATAAAGAAAGTTAAGTACCAGTATTTAATGTAAAAAATAGCTGAAGAAATGCTTTGTTCAAAGCAGTTAGTTTAAATAAAATCATTAATAACATATTTCATTTACCTCAGTTCTAATAACTCCGCTACACCGGTCCCAAGCCCGGGGCCCGTCTTTTGATGGGAAGGAGGAGGGGGAGGAGTAACAACCTCGTTAAAAAAAACCAGGGTTCAGCTGGCCCGGCTGACAGTACCCTGTAAGGGCTCCTGCCTAGGACTACAAGGTGATAAATGGTCAACGGCTGTGATGGCGGAAGAGGATTTATCCGAATGGCAAGATGAGGCGGAAGAACTACGGTCAACGGCTCTGAAGACAGAAGAGGATGAATCTCAACGACTGAATAGGCGGAAGAACCCAAACCAATAATTTTGGATTAAAAATGAGCAATGGAGAAAACAAACGGATGTTTTACCCCAGGTGGCAGTCCAGGTAAACTGGAAATCCACCCTCTTCGGAGGCTGGCTCCAAGGATTCTGGGGGGAGCCAACTATTGCTTACAGAAGATCCTAATAATCCCTTTAGGAAAAGTTTAATGTTGGGAAGAACACCACCCAAAAATAACGCCCCTTTGAAACAGAAGGAAGCAAAAAATGAACACTCACTAGAAAGGAGTAAAGATGCCGAAAAAACTGACAAACTAGAAGAAGAAAATAAAGTACTCAGAAAAAGGCTAGGTGAAGTAGAGGTGCTAATAAATCAATTAAAAGAAGAAGTTTTAAATCTGAAAACAGAAAATAGTACTCTAAAGAACTTGCAGGTGGCAGGTAAAAATAAAGAAAACAAAACCCCACTGACGACTAGAGTTGATGAGTACTATACTGATGAAGAGGACCTCGCTAAGGAAACTGAATGGATAAGAAATAAAAAAACTTCAAGAAAAATGAAAAAAAAGGAAAGCTGAAAGTTCTCCAGAAGGTGAAAACCCCGATGATATACCAAACACTAGGAAAATAGTGCAGAAGCAAGCTTTGGTGCAAAAGACAAGCCACCTCCACCAATAAATATTGTTGGTGTTAAGGATTTTGCATCAGTGAAAAAGTTACTAAATATGGATAAAGTAAGCAAATTAGTTTCCCTCAATAGTGATGTGTGGAAAATCAATACACTAGACTCTGATGCCTATAGAGCTCTGACAACAAAATTAAATGAAGAAGGCACTCAATGGTACACATATGAAGACAAAAAGACAGGCCCATCAAGGTAATGGCTAGGGGTTTACACCTACTTGTACTAAAGATGAAATAATCGAGGAAATAACGCATAAGGCAGGGTTAAAAATATTAGATGCTGTCAACATTATCAAAAGAGAAAAAAAAGTAGAAAAAGATGGACAAGAAACAATTAGTAAAAGAGGGCTTCCATTATACATGCTCACATTTGATAATAAAGAAGATGTGGGGAAAATATATAATATCAAATCTATCCTTCATATGAGTGTCAAGATTGAGCCACTAAGGAAAACAACGAACTTGATACCACAATGTAAAAATTGTCAAGGATTTAATCATACAATGAAGTACTGCCATAGAGAATCCAGATGTGTAAAATGTACAGGCAAACATGCAACTTACCAGTGCACAACAGATAAAAATGTTCCACCAAAATGTGTAAATTGTGGAGGGGAACATCCTGCTAATTATCGTGGGTGTGAAGATGCAAAGGAATTGCAAAAATCCGGAATAAAACTAGTAATCCTCAGCAAAGATTTCAAAAGAAGAGGAAAAAGTATGACTTTATCGCGGATGATTAAAAGACCTGAGGAAAATAATAAGGACGAAAACAGGAGATTATACTCACAAGTGGTTCAGACTAGGCCTATTGAGGTTAAAAACGCAGAGAAAAATAATGTATTAGAAAAAATACTAAGGAGGCTGGAGGATATAGAAAAACGATTGGAAGCTAATGATAAGAAATTTGAGGAAGTATCCACAAACCTAGCAGATATTTTAAATGAAATAAATAAAACCTTCAGGATAGCAACCTGGAACGCAAATGGATTGTTACAACATATTCAGGAACTAGAAGTATTTTTGAATTCTGGAAAAATTGATATATGCTTAATATCTGAAAGTCATTTTACGAAATCATCATATGTCAGAGTACGTGGCTATTGCTGCTATTCTGCTGTTCATCCAGCAGATAAGGCAAGAGGGGGATCAGTATTACTTGTGAAGGATAACTTGCAACATTTTGAGGTCTTAAAAATTGAAGAAGAATCTTTCCAGGTTATAGCCATCAGGATTCAAACTAATAAGTACAAAGAATATAACATTGGTGCTATATACTGTCCACCAAAATACAATTTAAAACAAGAGGATTTTGTGCAACTGTTTGAAAAACTGGGCAGCAATTATGTTGTTGGAGGCGACTTCAACGCTAAACATACATATTGGGGTCAAGATTAATTAATCCTAAAGGAAAAGAATTATTAGCAGCAGGAACAGCACTAGGATGTGACTTTCACTCTGGGGGTAGACCTACTTACTGGCCGACAGATACTAATAAGATACCTGATATTATGGATTTCTTTGTAACAAAAGGAATTTCAGAAAATTACATTTATGTGGAAGACATTGAGAGTCTCTCCTCAGATCATACACCAGTTCTAATGACAATCAGTGAATTTATAATTACAAACAAGGCATCAGCACCGAAATTGACAAATGCTCGAACTAACTGGCCCCGGTTTAGCAGCCTGGTGGAAGAAGATATAAATTTAAATGTACCAATTAAAAATCCAATTCATCTGGAAGAAGAACTAGACAGATTTACTGAAATTATACAACGTGCTGCCTGGAGGAGTACTCCTGTAAAACACAAACAAAGTTGTAAAGAAATCAATTACCCAGTTGAGCTAAGAGACTTGATAAAAGAAAAAAGAAGGACAAGAAAATATTGGCAAATGAATCGGTTTCCAGAGACAAAAACAATGCTAAATAAGTTGTGTAACAAAATTAAATCCTTTATAAGAGAACTTAAGAATGACACAATTAACAGATTCTTAGAAGAGTTATCCTCACAAAAGGACGGAGAGTATTCTCTTTGGAAGGCCACAAAGGGAATTAAAAGACCTAAAACACAAGATTATCCAATTAGAAATGAGGACGGTACTTGGGCTAGAAGTGCCCAGCAAAAAAGCTAATCTCTTCGCAAAATATTTAGAAGAAATATTTCTTCCACTGCCAAGGCAAACGTGCGAAGAAAGCATACCTCTGATAGAAAAACAGGATAATGTAAAAATAACTCCGGTGACCTTCAAGAATTAAAAAATGAAATTAATAAGTTAAAATCAAAGAAAGCTCCTGGATTTGATCTAGTTACTGGTATGATAGTTAAATCTCTACCAGAGAAAGGACTTAGGAAGTTACTTTACCTAATCAATGCAGCTTTAAGATTGAAGTATATTCCTCTTCAATGGAAGACAGCTGAAGTTATTATGATATTGAAACCAGGCAAACAACCAAATGATAAGACGTCATATAGGCCAATTTCGTTATTACCAACGATTTCCAAGTTATTTGAAAAGCTGTTGCTAAAAAGACTAAGGCCCATCATTGAAAACAGGAAACTTATCCCAGAACATCAATTTGGTTTCAGACGAAGGCATTCTACATTAGACCAAGTTCATAGGATCACAAATATTATAGAAAATTCTTTTGAGAAAAAGAAGTTTGTGCAAGTATATTTTTGGATGTAGCGATAGCCTTCGATAAGGTATGGCATGAGGGCCTAATTTGGAAGCTGCAGAGAGATCTACCAAAACAATATTATGAAATTCTAAAGTCATATTTAACTGGTAGACATTTTCGAGTGAAATACGAAGGAGAATACTCGGAATTGAAGAAAATATCAGCTGGGGTTCCACAGGGTAGCGTTTTGGGACCTGTGCTTTACTTGCTGTACACAAGTGACCTTCCTACTGCAGATGATACAACCACTGGTACGTTCGCAGATGATACTGCAATCTTAGCTACGGGTAAGAAAATTGAAGAAGCTGTGATGAAGCTTCAACGAGCTACAGATGAGGTGTGCAAATGGACCAAAAATGGCGCATTAGCCTGAACGAAACCAAGTCAGTGAATGTAAATTTTACAAATCTTAAGATAGATCATTCCATCCCAATTACAATAAATTCTATACCAATTCCCCAAGCTAACTCTGCTAAATATCTGGGAATGACCTTGGATGTGAAACTGAAATGGAAGGAACACGTAAAAAAGAAAAAGCAAGAATTGAATTTTAAATTTAGAAAATTGTATTGGCTAATTGGAAGACAATCCAAACTGTCAATTCATAATAAGTTATTAATATATAAACAGGTTTTAAAGCCAGTGTGGAACTATGGAATACAGTTGTGGGGCTGTACAAATAAGACGAATATTAATACAATTCAAGTTTTTCAAAATAAGGTACTTCGAAGCATTGTTGACGCACCATGGTATATACGAAATGACAACATTCATAGGGATTTGAATGTAGAGTTTGTCAGTGAAGAAATCAAAAGCAAGCATTGAAGCATGGACACCGCATCTCACATCATGAATGCTCCGAGGTTCGGGGACTGATGGTTACACCTACGTCAGCTAGAAGACTGCAAAGAACTAAGCCTTCTGATTTGATTAGTAGAGAATAACCATTGGGTTATAACTCTAGATAAAAGTACTATATTTACCGATTGTGTTCATAGAAATGTAAATTACTAGATGGGTTTCTGACTCAGTTGTAATATTATTAATAATAATAAAAAAAAAAAAAGTTCTAATAAGTCGTTGTTATTATAAAAAAAAATTGATATAATAACAGAAACACCAGTCACAAATACTTGTCAAGTAAACTATAGGCAAAGCTTCTGCGGCTCGCGGTAAGCTTTTTCCTGTTCTTACGAACAAAAGCCCAATACCACTAAGAATCAGGCTGACTATGTATAAAATGTACATCAGACCCATTCTTACTTATGCAGCTCCGGCTTGGTACGCACTCATCTCAAACTCTCGAAGGAAACGGCTAGAATCCTTCCAAAACAGCTCCCTTCGTTTACTGACCGAATCTCCGTGGTTCGTCAGGAACGAAACCATACGCCACGGCCTCAAAGCCCCCACACTCGAGGAATTTACCCTCAAACTTTCAAAAAATCTAGCTTCGCGAGCAGAAGGCTCCAAACACGCGCATCTGTCAGCCATTGTGACAGATCTCGTTCCCCCACTACGATACAGAAAAAGGCCTCTGTATCTAGTCTACGAACCCCCATGAAGTGGCTCATGTGAAAATCGCATAGTCACTCTACTACAAAACACACCTTCAAAACATCCAAGCCCAACCCACATCTTCATTCCTTACCTAGACAAGACGCAATAAAGCCACTTACATTACAAACATTGCAAATGTTATCCAACAGAAGCAATATTGTTGCAGGGGAGAATTTCTCCCGCCACTAACCAACTACAAATACTTATGTAAAGCTATAAGCTTACAGACTGTCCTGATCTCTTTCGAATTCTTCCAGCTATACAGCAGCACTTCTCAGCGCTCATTACGCCCTCTACGGTATTTAAAAAAGTGGTGCACAGTATTGCCCTGCTCTCCCCTACACCGCCCTCTACTGCTTCGTTGTGGTCACGTAAACATTCTCCGCCAATAACTCTAGTTAATTAAAATGATTTGAAAACTTCAAATAAAACTATTATTATTAGCTTACTTTAACATTAGGTTTTAAGATGTTAAGGTCGATAAGGTATGCAAAGATCGACAAGACAATGTTCTGCCTTTAGCCAAATTAGGTTTGTTAGTTAATCTTAAATGTATAGGTTGCGATAGTGATTGAAATCTTATTTTTTGTATTTTGAGACAATTATTCTTATAATATTAGATCATGATATAATTAATTTAATTTTAAAGTAAAATAATTTGTAAAATTAAATTGTTTATAATATCTAAAAAATATGTAAATATTGTGAGTATATTTTACCTTGTGATTCTAAACTTGTGAGTATATTGTGAGAATGAATCTAACCTAGCAACTGAAGGAGAATAGCTATTTTCGTTTGTTCACTGTACAAGAAGTTGAAGTGTGTTTAAACTATCTTATACATACCGATTAAACGTAATTTTGGACAGGTTTGATTCTTCGAGCCTAAAAATATAAAATGAATTTCAGCGATGGGTATTTTTAAAAAGATATTAAAATAAAGTATGGTCGGACTAACATGGAATTACAATCGCTTAATTTCCAGTACGCTCGCTAACTAAATCGCAGTAGCAAAAATTGCTACTACCGAGCTTAAGATCGTTTTTCTCTTCGTAATGAATGCTCATAATATTTAAGTAAATGAGCAATGACGTAATCTCAGTTTAGAGAACAGGGTATTAACATGCTGTCATGCGCTGACTGCTGCCTGCTCAGTTTTTTTTTATTACGCTAAGAATGCCCTTATGAGAAATATTTATTATTACAATATTTTAGGTATATATATATATATATATATATATATATATATATATATATATATATATATATTATAAAATTTGTAAATTAAGTACTTACAATTTATTATTATATATATATATATATATATATATATATATATATATATATATATATATATATGTTTTCTTTTAATTAGTTTATAATTTTTAATCTAATTAAATTAATCAATACTTCATTTAAACTTCATTTTGACCGCAATTTTGGTCCTACAAAACATCAGTCAGATACAATTATTACATACTACTTCTGGTACTCTATTTAAAAGTATGTATACTTTAAAAATGATCAACGAAGGATTAAGAAAATAATTGAGGATTAAATGCGTAGGCCTAAACTTCTTCGTGGTATATACCGTATATATTACATAGCGAACGAAACGCTTTTTCTCATAATCATGCGAGTTGGCCGCTTTTGATTTAAAGGCGACAATATACAGTATTCAGAACGTATTATGTATTATAGGTCTACATAGAGTATATAATTATTACGGACAAATTGTTATATATTTTTACATCACGAACATGTTAATATATGACTATGTCTATTTATGAAACCTAGATAAAACAGGCCAATATAATTGTATATATAACAATTTATCTGTATTTATAAATGTTCGCTCGTTCGTTACGTTAGTCTGTTACATTCTCCCGTTCGGTTTTTCATTCACTTTTCTCGCCAAAGGTAACATTAAATACTTCGCTTCAGTAAGTACGTCACCGCATTAAAGGAGATAATGGAAGAATGTAAGTAGATATTCATTGATTTGCAAAGTTTTTTAGTGAAAAATTAGAGGTCATTTCGGAAGGATATTCAAATGGAATTACCAAATTTGCTTAGTAATACTTACTTGAAAGGTTTAATGGTGCTTCAGAATTTTACTCCGAGCGCATTGATTACTTCTTCTCTAACATTCAAAGACATGCCTTGACATTCATGTCGCGGTTTAAAAATACATAGGCCCTACGTTTGTGAGCTGCTTTTCCTACCAACGAATTTTGAGATGTAAAAGACACGATTAAGACTAACTCATACATATCGGGAAAAGGCACTAAGAATCGCAATATCCAAGATGAAACCAAATATCGACAACATTGTCTAAAGAAAGCAATGCCAGGTCTCGCATTGAGCTTAAGTGAGTTATAGCATAATTCGTAAGTAGCCTACATGCCTACATTATTAATTCCTGACAGAATAATGTATTATAGATATTTTTTTACTTTTTTAAATAATATTTTACCCCCGTTTGTTTAATATTATACGAATATTGCACCCGTAGAAATAAAATAAAAATAGGGGTGCAATTTATATACATATAACTTGTGGTATGGTTTCGAGGATGTCGTTTTTAAAAAAAAACAACTTTTATTAATTACAACATAAATTTAATATACACTTAAAAACTTATAATAATTATTTAATTTCTTCTGATATTCATTGAGATGCGAACTGAGTGAAACCTCGACTAACACTGAACTTCTGCTATTCCTTCTCTACGTACAATGAAAATGCTTACTATGCTAAAAACTACATTGTCATCACTAAATCTAGCAAAGTCTACAATTATTGTCTATATAACTCCTCCACCCCTAAACAAAACTACCGTGGGTGGTTGAACAGCAGCTTCCCTCGAAGTTTTCCCAATTAGCGTCTTAGATGCCAAGTATGGTAGTCCTGCAATCACGACTCCGTATAAGGCGATGGTCCAAACACTGATGTGATGTGTGATGGGTGATTTCCGATCAATTCGGGAGACAGTATCTTGGTTAATCCTGTAGAGTTCTAGCTTCTTTATATTTACTGAAAACTCTGGTCTTTGGTCTAATTGCAAGTTAAGATCAGGGGATTAAAAAAAAAAAAAAAATTAGGGTGTCCACCAGTTGTTGGTGAAGAGTGTAAAAGTTTCTTATTATTGTAAAGAATAGTATTATTGTTGAGCTATATTAAAAATATTCCTTGAAGTGCGACGGTGGTGGTTTCTTTTGGATTAATAACTTTCAAAGTCTCTTTGTTAGAAAATGTGGCCAAATATTTATCTATTTCTGGGATATAATTAATTAAATTGTCTTTGATCTCTAGGGCTGTCACATGCTTTATTATCCTTAAGGATTGATAACTCACAGTCAATTTTAAAATGCGATATTACATAGAGTGAACAAAAGTATTTGGAATTAACTCTACTGTTACAATTGTTACTTAATCCAAAGACTACAGAACTAGACACTAACAAGTATTGTACACTTGGTATAATGGTTACGAATTCTGATTCATACTTAGCTGGTAAAGAATATAACTTATACTTATTAAAATTTGTTTTTTCAACAATTGTGTTTAGAAAATACACAAATTTATTTGAATGTAACTTACAATTAAATTCCATCAAGCCTTCTAACTCCCATATATTTTCTGGCTTGGGCTCAATGGGTATTTTTTGACCGTAATAGTCATAGACTTTCATTATCACGGTATACAATTCCTTGGTTGAAATAACACTAGGATGAAGTGCACGTAGCTTGGAGAATGTTAAAGAATGTTCTATATCAGTTATTGTTTGTAACAACATTTTGTATAAAATATTTAATTGGTTTAATATATCTCTAAGCTTTTCTAGTTCTATATAATTATTTACTTCATCGTTTACAAATTCTAATTTAGTTTTTAATTCAGAAAAGTTCCCTTCAATCGCATTAAATGTTTTATTGAATTCTGCAATAATACTATTACTGATTGAGTATTGAGATACAATTTTGTTTTTTAAATCAATTTGGTCAAATTTAATTCTCTTAATATTTTGTCATACCTTTTACCATCATAGCCATCTAGGTTACCAGTTATAAATTTAACAAAAGCTCCATGGCCTTCTACAAGGCCACTTTTCAGTCTATCATTATTGCTTTCTATCAATACTACTTCTAGTTTTTCCTTAATAGTTTCTCTGCTATGATTTAGATATCTAAAATAATTAACAATATCCCTAATTTTATTACCATTATCGGCTATAAATTTAATTTTTTCTTGACCATTAGCATGGCAATTGATACAATTTCTATAAAAATTATTCAACACGTTATTGTAACAGGCCTCAATATTATTTAACTGTACAACAAAATCACTTAAACTAAAATAGTGTATAAAAGTATTTTGATATATCAAAATATAAATATATTATTCTGCTACCTAGATCGATTGCCTCGGAATCTGAGAAGGGTTGTTCTAAGGTTTCCAAAATCGCACGCTTGTCCTACCTGTCGTAACGCTCCTCTTACTCGTAAACGATCATTATAAAATTTGGCGAAAATGATCTTTGCAGCAGTCAGAACTCAAGAAGAATATTTGTGATTGGCTACTATAAATATAGTGTCGTTAGGGGCTTAAATTTTTAAGGTATTTTTTTCATTTACCTAGAGTAGTAGCATTTGAAATTAGAAATGATAATGTTTCTAAATACTTACGGTTTTTGCACATTAAGATCCACCAGAGCTTTTCAAAAGTTCAAGATTTCCAATTACGTTTCTTAATTTAGACATTTTAGTCTAAAAAAATTTATCTAGTTTTGATCAAAAACAAAACAAAAATCGAAATTTTTCGATATTTTATATAATTTTTTTTGTATTTACGGACCTCAACTAAATAGTGTTTTGAAAAATTCACCAACAACTTTTGGAAGTTTTGTCTACGCCGCTCGACCTTATGCATTGTAAATATAGAAATAATTACTTTAAAAAAATAAAAAACACGACAGCTAAACACAAAATACAAAAACAATAAACACAAAAATTATTTCCTAATTTAAAGAAATGAAAATCTGAAATACAATTGATTTAAGACGAAAACAAGGTATTAGAATAAATGCTGAAGAATATTTTCCGAGTATTTAGTTAATATATTAAGAATTCACTTATTACGTTCATACGATAAATTCAGAGCCGCCTCGGTGCACTAGTTGATAGCGTACTAAGCTTTCACCCCGAGGACCCGGGTTCGATTCCCGGCCAGGGCTTGGCATTTTTATAAGCTATTAATCATACCATCGTCTGCATTATCCCAAGTGTGCACAATAGTCTGACGTTGAAAAAAAATTAGAAAAATCAATCTTGTTATTTTTTAGCCACCTCTTATGGTTAAGTATTTGGATTTTGGATTGCCCAACCGGTATTCATTGTATAAGCCCCTGAGGATATAAAGTAGTCTAAGTTGACAATTTAAATTAAGCCAATTATTTTGCCAATAAATTGGTTGTCTTTAATCAATCTAGGCGATACTTTCTGGAGAAGTGATAATTAATTAAGTAAGAAAGTGCATTAACCCTAATAATGATTTCTTATATAAAATTGCTATATTTTTTCTATTGAATTTACTATGTAATGTCCATTGCCTTAATTTATTTTCATTATTACCTCTAATATAGTGGTTAAAAGTTTAACAATTAATTCCTAATGTTTAAATGTTTTTTTTCAAATGTAACAATTGTGTTAATGTTTTAGGTTTTTATTACTGATGTCCGATGGCCTGTACAAATCACTTGAAAAAGCGACAGGAACAAGTGCTGATCAAGTAAATAAAGAAATTGCACAGATGACTGTCAAAGAAGTAAGTTCTTAAAAATATCTTTTTTCACGTTTTTCGTAACAGTTGACTATCAATAATACAGACTTTTGTAACACGATTTTTTGCTTTCTATGAGCAAACTGCCATACTTGGGGTAAATAATAAAAAAACACAACACAATTATTGTTGTTTTTGTTTTTGTATTTTAATTATAATAATCCTAGACACAATTTTTATAAAATAAAAAAAAATCTCAAAAAATATTATTAATTTAATTTTTTTGCAGAACATATGTCCAGTTTGTAAGCGTACATTTTTTTAAAAACTTACGTTTGTGTGCAATGAATAGGGAGAGTTGTTTTTCAATGTTTTATGTTATCTGTCCATTCGTTTAACTGTCACGATTCCAGTCCCAATCATGACGGTTAATCGAAGTTTCACTGTAGTCGAAAATTTTAATGAAAAAAGCAAAATTTCATAATATGGTAAATTCATACGGAGCAGAGACAAAATTATGGCTTTAGAGAGTCAACTTTTGAATGAAAAGGAAAAACACTTTGTTGTTTCGCTGTTGTGCTAAATATCTAAAACACAAAACTGTATGCTCATAATATAGCAGTCCTCATGCAATAACAGGAAGAGAACAACTGATTAGGGATGAGCATCAGTAGTTGATTTTTTTCACACGTGAAAACTCGATGTTTTAGTGATTTCTATGGATTTTAACAATGTTACCATCTTTGTTTTTTTCCGATGCTTATTCCTACAAATGATCGTAAATGTCAACAGAACAAAAGTGACTGCTGTATCGCACTTCTTGCTAGCATGCAGAAACACTTAAGGAAACTGATACAGTAAGCTACATATTACATAATATTTTGTTTCCATCTTATTGAGGGACTTGCAGTCGAAGTGGCTAAAGCATCGGTCAGTATACTGCGTCATTCAATTGCGCACCTAAAGGTTCTTAGTTCGAGCCGCAGCTGCTCCCATTGCTTTCCCCTTACTGTTAACACTGATCCCTTGTCCTCATTAGTCTAACTGACAAAGTAGCCGCCTCGGTGGCCTAGTGGATAGCATACTAGGCTTTCACACTGAGGTTCGATTCCCGGCGAGGGCTTGGCATTTTCATATGCTATAAATCATCCCATTGTCTGCATTAGCCCAAGTGTGCACAATAGTCAGACGTTAAAAAAAAAAAGCCAAAGTATGGATGTTAAGTGAAAAAAAAATCTTATCACTATGAGCAGGGATTGGACAAACAAGGATGTGTTGTAGGTCATCTCTGACAATGTCTGGTGGTTAGCCTGACTGCTGGTTAACAAGGGCAGTTAAGAGGGCATCCACTGTATGTATTATGTTCTTTGCCAAAAACAGTAAAACAGAAGTTATTAAAAAAATGTTTCAATATATATATTTTGTATTTTTTTCTCAAAATCGTACAAAGTAAGGCAAAACTTGCTGGCAATCTATGCATATGACTTAACAAAACAACTGCAGTACTCAAAGTGTTAAATACAAACAAAATTGGTAACTTAAAGTAATTTATTGTTCGATTGGAGTTGTAATTAATTGACTATTAATCATTAAAAAATAAAGCCTCGGTACAGTAGGCTGAATTTACACTGCCAAGAGTTGTCCTGCATTACTGGGCTTTGTTTGGAAGAATGAGTTTGTTGCGACTATCGAGAGCTTCAGATATGAATAACCAACCAACATTTGCGCATATTTCCTCTGTTTACCCAAGTGAAAGTCATTCTTTAATCAATTTATTGTTTATTTTTATATATTTTTTTTAATCTGAAAACCTGATATAACCTCCAGGAATGCGTATATTCAAGTGTGATGTATCTGAATTTATAGAATATATTATTAGTAAATTTTAACACTGCATACTTTTCTCGTGTGATAAGGTTTAAATATATGTCGCCCCGCAGGGGGGTGCAGACTAGCTGCACCTATTGAAAGGATTTACACGTCACTCGCGGTACCCGAGTCTAACACACACTTACATTTAGGGAGGCGATAATAACCTGAATGTGCTTTTCACCTTAAAATAAAATAAAAAATAATAATAAATATATGTCCATAACTTATTTACGACTGTATTATCTTAGCCTCGACGAAATCTGTAAACAGTGTTTGTAAACACGCATGGATGGCCGACAAATTTTCTCTTCCCTTATATTTTTTCCGGAGAAAAACCGTTAAGGTTATCATCACCGACCCTTCCTTATATATATATATATATATATATATATATATATATATATATATATATATATATATATATCATTAAGGCATATTGCTTTAAACTAAATCAATTGACGGAATTTAACGAAATTTGGCATCAGTGTGTTTTCCATATCACGGTATCATTTTTCTTTCTTTCCTTCTTTTCTTTTTCTTTTTTTTTTTTGATACCTCTACCGTTTATACGCTAGAGGTGTGAACCGTAAACCGTAAAGGCATGAATTGAGTGGATATCACGTGACTCGGCAGTTTAGCGTTTAACCTTGACACAATCGCTGATTTTATTTAGAAAAATTAATTCGATTACTTTTTAGTCACTCCCCGTACACATAATTTTGATCCAAAATAGTGTCTAAATTTTAAAACTATTAAAATAATTTCTTTTTTCATAAATTTTTAATAGATAGAGAAATGAGTGTACTATGTTTCATTAAGAGTGACTATGTTACATTTTAAGGTCAGACGAAAAACATATTTTTCAAATAAAAATTGTACGTCATTTTTATCTCTTTAGGGGGTGAATACTGAAAAATCGTTTTTCAGTGCAGCACTACATGTGGTGGTAACCCTAAAAATTTCAAATCTTTAGCTATTATAGTCTCGGCTATACTTTGATTATTAAAGTTGAACTGGGTAAGTAGTTTAATGGCGTAAAAATCAAATTTTTGCAAAATCCTTTCTTTGTGTACCTTGACATTGTTGTAAAAAGATACCGTGAAAATTTCAAGTCTTTAGCTATAATAGTATTGGCTGTACGTTGTTTATTAAATTTGAACTGGGTAGGTAGTTTAATGGCGTCAGAATCAAATTTTTGCAAAATCCTTTCTTAATGCACCTTGATATTGTTGAAAGAAAATACCTTGAAAATTTCAAGTCTCTAGCTATAATAGTATTGGCTGTACGTTGTTTATTAAATTTGTACTGGGTAAGTAGTTTAATGACGTCAAAATCAAAATTTTGCAAAATCCTTTCTTTGTACGCGCTTACATATTAAAACGAAGTTATCCTCAAAATTTCAAGTCTCTAGGTTTTATAGTTTGGGCTGTACGTTGATCAGTCAGTCAGTCAGCACATTGCCTTATATATAGATTAGCTGTTACCCGTCACGGCTTTGCCCGCAATCATAATATACATTAAAGATATATCACCGTGTTACACGACCAACAATCGTGTCAGGTTTGGAGTACTTTTTTTTTAAATAAAGTTTTTTTAACGCATCACCGTGTTAAGCCTAACAACCGTATTAGGCCTAACAACCATGTTAGTTAAATTATGGAGTACTCTTTAAAAAAAATATAGTTTTTTTTCATGCATCACCGTATTAGGCCCAACAACTGTGTCAGTTAGGTTATGAGTACTCTTTAAAAATAAATAAATAAAGGTTTTTTTAATGGATCACCGTTTTAGGCCTAATTCACTGATCCTTGAGTCGACAACGCAATAATAATTCAAAAAAAAAAGAAAAGAAAGGAAAGAAAGAAAAATGATACCGTGATATGGAAAACACACTGATGACAAATTTCGTTAAATTCCGTCAATTGATTTAGTTTAAAGCAATATGCATTAATTATATATATATAAGGGAAGGGTCGGTGATGATAACCTTAACGGTTTTTCTCCGGAAAAAATATAAGGGAAGAGAAAATTTGTCGGCCATCCATGTGTGTTTACAAACACTGTTTACAGATTTCGTCGAGGCTAAGATAATACAGTCGTAAATAAGTTATTGACATATATTTATTATTATTTTTTATTTTATTTTAAGGCGAAAAGCACATTCAGGTTATTATCGCCTCCCTAAATGTAAGTGTGTGTTAGATTCGGGTACCGCGATGGACGTGTAAATCCTCTCAATAGGTGCAGCTAGTCTGCACCCCCCTGCGGGGCGACATATATTTAAACCTTATCACACGAGAGTATACAATGTTAAAATTTACTAATAATATATTCTATAAATTCAGATACATCTCACTTGAATATACGCATTCCTATGGGTTATATCAGGTTTTCAGATTAAAAAAAATATATAAAAATAAACAATAAGTTGATTAAAGAATGACTTTCACTTGGGTAAACAGAGGAAATATGCGCAAATGTTGGTTGGTTATTCATATCTGAAGCTCTCGATAGTCGCAACAAACTCATTCTTCCAAACAAAGCCCAGTAATGCAGGACAACTCTTGGCAGTGGAAATTCAGACTACTGTACCGAGGCTTAGTCGCCTCGGTGGCATAGTTGATAGCGTACTGGGCTTTCACACCGAGGACTCGGGTTCGATTCCCGGCCAGGACTTGGCATTTTCATACGCTATAAATCATCCCATCGTCTGCATTAGCCCAAGTGTGCACAATAGTCGGACGTTAAAAAAAAAATGTACGAAGGCTTAGTAGGATAGTAGAACGAAATTATTGAAACATTTCTTTTGACCAGCTGTTTACAATCTCTGCCTAATGAAACGAGCGCTTGTGTTAACACAGATTAATTATCGCGATAACGTTCTAGAAAGTTCGCCAGTGAAGCGGTGTGCGGGCGGTATTTCGCCAATTGCAGGCGCGCAATCGCAACTGAGGTCTTTCATTAGGCCTAGTCGCCGTGAATCATAACCCCTCGCATAACCTTATCAGAAACCTATTTTGGGTCTACTCGAAGAAAACAATCCGATCTACGGAAAGTAAGGAATATGGTAATTGATAGTGCAACGACAATTTATTAACATCGGTAGATTTACTACAAAATTAACTTCTAAAGGAATAACAGGATCAGGGACTTTATAAGGAAACCATGTAAAAAAAGGAAAAGGAACTTCCTGATAAAAAGGCATTAAAGAAATCGTCACGGGGACATTTGATAGATATTTTTAAAGGACGACTTAGTTGTAAGGTGACAAGACAATGCCGCGGTGACACAATAGAAAAAAATTAAGGCAAAAAAGTTATAAATTCTTAGATTTGAAATTACAGCAATTTTGAAACTGTTGAACGAATTTTGCTTAACAAACTTGACCAAGCTATTACCATGATCAATTATTTTGACATTTCAATCAAGTGGGACCTCAAAAGGAGATCTATAGGTCAGGAACGGTGCTCATTTTAAAGTTCCAGGTCTGGGTCCTTACCACGATGGCTGCTCCAATAGCTCGTTTTTCTATTGGTAATTCGTTAAAAATTTAAAATAACTTTTCACATGGTTTATGCTTCTTACTAGTTATTCATTTTTACTGGCTCTCGAGATTTTTTCCGTCAGGAATAGTATACAATGTAGTGTTCATGCAGAATAAAAATAATTATGCAGAAAATCGTTTTGCTTTATTAGCAATGTATTATTATTATCTGCGCATAGACCCTGTTGGATCACGCAAAGCACTCCGACTCATGTCTTGCTCCTTCTAATCCTCCACCTCCCTCATCCGGTCCCCATGGATCCTCTTCCGCTCCTCCGTCCATTTTACCTCTGCTCTCTTTCATTTTCATTCTCTAGGACCTTCCTATAGCAATATATATATATATATATATATATATTATACGCAGGAAGGTCCTAGAGAATGAAATCCAAAGAGAGAAAAAAAAATGGACGGAGGATGGAAGAGGATCCATGGGGACTGATGAGGGAGGTGTGGAGGATTAGAAGGAGCATCCTCTATATATATATATATATATATATATATATATATATATACTTATTAATATGCAAATTATTTATTAATATACATATTAATTAAATCTTTTAGAAAAGAAATGTCCAACATTTTGAAATATGGTTAATTCTTCTTACGGAAAAGCAATTGTTTTATAAAAACATGTTTTCTATACGAAGTACAGCATATTCTTATGATTCTATTCCCATTAAAATGTTCTTCATAGTCATAGACAGCCTAAATACATGATTTCACATATCAAGTTTCCTATAGTTTCTGAGAGTAGAACTCTAGATTTTCACTTTATGCTAAAAGATACCCAAATCTTCCCCTCCCTCCCCCAGAAACAAAACCTAGTGACACCACTGCCTGTGTATAGCCACCAATGTATCATAACACCTGATCTGTGCCATTTCTCAAAACAAATTATAATAGAAAATGACAACAATAATTATAATTTCATTTTTATATGCATTGCTGATATATAATTCTACAGTCATTGGTGTAATTTACATATTAATTAAAGCAATTTTATTGTTATTTACTTATTAATTTATGTTTTGCTTATAGGGAATGAAGAACTGTGAATAGACCATCACGCAAATAAAATACCAATCCAAGGGTACAATAAAAGAACAGACCATGAAAAAGACAGGAGACAAACGCAAGAAGAAAATAATTGATCAAATATCCATGACAAAACCAAGAAGCAAGTGGAAGTTCTAACGAAAAAGGATGTATAACCTCAAAAAATATTATTAAAACACAACATAGAGCACAACAACTAAGACAGGGTGCATAAAAAAAGACAGATATCAAGGTTTTAAGATATAACAATATTATACAATAAATTACAAGCGCTTATTGAGTACAAGGATGCCCAGCACCAAAGCTCAAATTGCTGATGTTTCTTAGCTCAGGTTGCACACTGAGAATTTTGGACGGAATACATTTTTTTGCATTGTAAGCAATTTTTATGATTTTTGGGGGGTTTCCAAAAAAAAAATGTTTTAACAGTGTAGTTTACTGAATGTTCTACAGAATTTTGAAATTGTTTTAGCCTGGTTAGTGTATTATTAATGTCACTAAAAATGAAGAATTCATAGATAATTTTTGGAAGGGATTTTATTTCAAAATAGTACAATTATGATAAATCAATTGTAGTTTTTAAAATTGTATTACTACCATAAAACAAAAAAAAGTTCCAGTGATAAAATATTTTTTGTAACCTTAAAAATTGTTTTGCAAGCTCAAAACTGCCGTCTTTAAAAATGTGATTACTATTACATTTTCAGTTGGAATATTACCTGAGGCAAAAAATTATATAATCCACTTTTCAAATGAAAACAAATTGTAGGCGGTGGCTAAAATAAATAAATAAAACCAAAAAGGTTTCATAAAACGTTACGATTTTTTAACCATGTGAGAGCTAAAATCACATAAAATGGAAGTTGTTTTTTTAAATTCCCCCCCCCCATTAAGTAAGTCATGCTAAAAAATATAAAATAATTGGCGAAAATAATTAAACTACAAAAGAATTCTTAATTTTAAGTATCTCGTATTCAACATTGGACTGTTAGTGTTTGTCAGTCTAATGTTTATCTGTGCACAGGTTTGTCATACGATTAGTTTGAATTCATTTCCAGATTGTCTTCGAATTTAGCAGATTTGTTTAAACACATCACTTTTTCAACTAAATCTGTTTTTTATTCTTTCTTTCTTGTTTTGCTCGGTTAAATTTGTAAGCAATAACAGATTATATTAAAATTTTTAGTAGTATTTGCTTGTTAGAAAATTTTATTTTTACATTAAGGAACAGATTACATTATACAATAGGATCTCTTGTCTGAAGACTCGCTTAATCTGAAATGAAAATTCAAAAACCTTGTTGGCCAAAAGCTATACAAGAGAGAAAAAAATCAGAGTAATGAAAAAGTAACAAATGAAAAAAATTCTTAATAAATATAAAAATGAGATTAGAACTATGTTCAGTATAATGATCTGCCTTCCCTAGCTTTGTCAATTCTTTTGTTGACGCGTTTCGGAGAACCTCGGATAAAGTTAAAGTAAACACAGCCTTTTGAGTAAGAGTAGTCGTTGGGATAAGGGCGGTAGTTGGAAGGTAGGGAAAAAATGTTTTAAAAAAATCGAAAAGCGATCAGTGTGAAATAATAATCAAAAATTTATGAGTCATTGTAATATATATACATATTTAGATAATTTTTTTTAAATATAAATATTTACAGGTCAGTACAATACCTCAATGTAAAAGACATTTCATGTAAAAATGTAATCTTCTTGTACTTTTTGTATTTCATTTTCTTTAATGAATACAAACATGGTAGTTGATTTAGTTACCATTGAAAAGGACGACTGTGATGTTTGTATTAACAGTAAGTAGATAAATGCACGATGGAACGAGAAATCACAAATATATTTCAGTAAAAACAGTGTCCAAAACATGTTTGGTATTCGAAATGCTTGCCCCGGCTTGTACGGTGGGCAGGGATAGGGGACTGTCACAGGGCTACATAACCTGCAAGTTTAATGACTTTTCAGTAAATATTGAAATTGTTCTAAGTACATTATTCAAAAAAGTGGCATTTGTAATGCATTGTTTATTTATGATTAATAAGTTAGCTTCGTAAAATAACAAAATATGGATGGAGGTTCTCCGAAACGTGTCAACGAAAGTAGAATTGACGAAGCTAGGGAAGGCAGATCATTATACTGAACATAGTGACAATAATCCTAGCAGAAAAGATGAAGAATGTAAAAAGAATTTCAATGAGATTAGAATTTTTGACATTTTTAATTACTTAGTAACCCTCTTTACATTTAGAATTACAGATTAAATAATAATAATAATACATCTTATACATGTATTACAATCACAACTATCTTCTACATGTACAGAAGATAGTTTAGACAAAATGTTTAGAATATATGTTCTAGAATATAGAACATGTACAGACAAAATATTTAATATATGTTTTTTATAGACTTAGACAAATTTTATCAAGAAATCAGCTGGGTTGTTTCATGGCATTGCAGCTTATGGTGTTATTGGCTGGGGTGGTCTTTATGATGTGACCCTTAAGCTACTTCTCATACTTCAGAAGAAATTATTGAAAATAATAGGAATTAATGAAGAAATACACGTTACAAAAATATTCAACTTCTGAAACACTCTTTGATAATTGGTAAAAGGCGTTTCACATACTACGCAGTAAAGTATTATAATCAACTTCCAATGGAACTTGGAAGTCAGTGCTAAAGTATTGCGAAATAAATTAAAGGACATAAAGACTTTAATGTAATAGGCTGAAATGATATGCATATCTAATTATTTATTTATTATTTTTCTATAATCTTTTTTTTTTTTGTATATAATTTGGTGAGGTTTGTCTCACTCCTGATTGTGTCCATGAATATATGTATGTCCAGGACCAACCTATGTATAGGCATTCTATGTCCTCTGTAGCTCCTTCTTATGTAACTAAAATGTTTGTATGAAGGAAAAGTTGGTAATAAATAATAATAAAGCACACAAAAATTAACAAGTATTGGTTATAACAAAGTTAGTACAAATTAAGATTAATATAATACTTCTTATGTACATAAAATGTGATAAATAACAATAACAACAATAATTAATAAATAAAAAAATTTCTTGTGCATTGTTTTAGTAAAGTATGGGAATCTTTATTATAACTTAGTGAACATGTCTCTGGAATGTGCTTAAAACTATATAAACCACATGAAATATACAACTGTTTTCTGGTATTCATTGGAATACCACTGTTGGATCTAGCCGTCTTGGTGGCCTAGTTGATAGCGTACTGGGCTTTCACTCTGAGGACCCTGGGTTCAATTCCCGGCCAGGGCTTGGCATTTTCATACGCTATAAATCATCCCATCGTCTGCATTAGACCAAGTGTGCACAATAGTCGGACGTTAAACAAAAAAACTGTTGGATCTGGGGGCAAGTCGTCTTTAAGCAACATGGAAGTGCAAAAAATCTTCTGACACTTCAAGTTAAATTTAAAACTGCATGTTTACCAAACATTACTAAGTAAAAGTCATTTACCTGTTAATCAATTAAAGAAGAAAATGTCAATTATAAATAATTCAAGAAATATAATCTACTGAGTGCTGAACAATTTGTCTTCTGCAAGAGTCAATAATCACATGTAATTGACTCTTATTAGTGATTGACAACCAGCAAATATCTAGGGGGGAAACATATGACTCTAACTTAAAACGGAATGTGCATATAGTCGACAGTGTAAAAAAACCAAATACTTAGTTTATATTTTCTACAGACTGAAACAGATTATGTCAAGGGTAATATATAAATGTAATTCTATAATTTTCATCTCAAAGAATTATGAGCTGAAGCTACTGAGCAAATTTATTTAATAAAACCTAGCTTTTTTGGACTCCTTCAAAGCATTTGATCCTGTCAGAAATGACATTATCACGCTAAATTTAAAAATATAGGAATAAGAAGTGTTTTCCTATCCTTGATAGAAAGTTATTTACACAATAGGGCACAAGTTGTAAAGGTTAATAGGATTAAAATTTGTCTGTAAAAACAAATATTGTTGTGCCCCAAGTCTCTATATTAGAACCATTATTGCTTATTTTATATACCAGAGGGCTTCTGCGAAATGTTGCACTATGAAAGTTAAAGTAAACACAGCCTTTTGAGTAAGAGCAGTTGATGGGGTGAGGGCGGTAGTTGGACAGAAGGGAAAACATGTTTAAAAAATAAATCGAAAAGCGATCGGTTTGAAATAATAATCATAAATTTATGAATCATTGTAATACACACACACACACACATATATATATATATATATATATATATATATATATAATTTTTGTTAATATAAATGTTTACAGGTCATTACAGTACCTCATTGTAAAAGACATTTGATGTAAGAATGTAATCTTCTTGTACTTTTTGTATTTCATTTTCTTTAATGAGTACAAACATGTTAGTTGATTTAGTTACCCTTGAAAAGGACAACTGTGATGATATCCGTATTAACAGTAGATAAATGCACGATGGAAGGAGAAATCACAAATATATTTGTGTAAAAACAGTGTCCAAAACATGTGTTTGGTATTCGAAATGCTTGCCCCGGCTTGTACGGTGGGTAGGGATAGCGGACTGTTACAGGGCTACATAACTTGTAAGTTTAATGAATTTTAAGTAAATATTGAAATTGTTCAAAGCATGTATGCAAAAAAGTGGCATTTGTAATGCATTGTCATTTTGTGATTAATATAGCTTCGTAAAATGTACAAAATATTGTCTGATTTGTGACGCCGCGCATGCGCATCCAAGATGCTGTTTTGCCTGACAATTAAAAGTGTCTTTTGTAACAATTTTCCAAAAACAGAAAGTTTTAGCGCAAAATCGTTTTGCAATGTCAGAAGCCGGTTAAAAAATCTTTCTGAAGATACCTCATTTATGCCTGTACAAATAGTAATTGCTGGGGAAAAGGGATGTTGACGAGAAATAATATATATGATTTGACCTTTTAGTTTTGTTTGATTTAATATCCTATGTTGAAGACACAGCTGTACCTATGAAAGCAAAAGCATGGGTCTGAACTTGCACAGTGGCAATATCCACTAAATTATATATTATTTATTTCTGGTTGTTTCAAAATAATCTGTTACTAAACATAAGCAAGTCTATATTAATTTTGGAAATTGTAGAGAAACTGTATCCCCATGATGTAAAAATCAATATAAATGGTAAGAATATAAAAAAAGTTAAAACCTGCAACTATCTTGGGTTGCATATGACCAACTTAAAAGGAGATGTGCATGTAGCTGACATTGTAAAAAAAACAAATACTTAGTTTATATTTTGTACAGACAAACAGATTATGTCAAGAAAGCAATTATTGCAAATATAACATGGTCTTACAGTGTTGCTGTGTATGCTGTTTTTTTTTTTTTTTTGTTTAGACGTCCCTTGCGGTACCCGAGTCTAAACCCGGTACCATATTGAGAGTGTGTCAAGATGGCTGTGTCTGATTCACTATGATGAAACACGATTTCGGCCAAACGAATTAATTTGAAATTTGGCACAATGGTATGTTGTGTAAAATCCAAACGAGGTATTATAATATTTTCCCACTCACTTCCTTTTCAAGATGGCGGCCTCTGATTTACTATAATGAATTAAGACCCGCAGGGGGTGCAGACTAGCTGCACCTATTGAGAGGATTTATACATCCCTTGCTGTACCCGAGTCTAACACACACTTACACTTATAACACTACACTTACGACTTTAACACTTTACACTCGAACTTACATTTAGGGAGGCGATAATAGCCTCAATGTGCTTTTTGCCTTAAAATACAAAAAAAAGTATGCTGTTATGGGCTGCGGTGACCTTTACAATGCATCACTTGACCCTTTGGACTGGAAACATATTCTTAAAATTACAGAAGTAAATGAAAAAGATCCAGATAAACCATTAGATATTAGACGAGTGTTTGTAGTGTTTATCAGTATAATAAAATAAAAAGTGAATTTTTACAAAATCCAATTACTACTCAGTTTTAAAGTATGGCATTGTTTAAACACTTATTAACTATTGGGCAGAGAAGCTATGTGTATTAATGCCAAAAAGTATTTTAATGAGTTGAAAAATCTAAGTGTAAATAAAAGTGCTTAAAAAGTTAAAAGAGAAAATTAGAGACATTGTTATTGATTAAATAAAAATATTAGTGTATCATGGTGCGGAATTTTTCTCGTTTTTCATAGTTTATTGTTTGTTGCTTATTTTAAATTAAAATTGTTGAATTTAAATGAAAAATAATTTACTTTTTTATATTAAACACCATTTGTATTTGTATTAAGTACTGTATAAATATTGATCAGAGGACCAACCTAAGTACGAGCATTTATGTCCCCTATAGCATTTATACTTATTATTGTATGTAAAGGAAATTTTGGTAATAAATACATCAAAATGCATATAACAATTGGAATAAAAAGTACACACTTCATAGATGATTACTTGTAATTACATTAAATATTTCATTATAAAAGCTAGTAAATACATTTCTGTTTAAAGACATAAAGGGGCTAAAGAACAGTAGAGCCCCTGATATACGTTACCCATGTATAATACTTGGAACGTAAAAAAGATCAAAAGGAGTAAAAAAAAGTCCTGATTACTTAGTAATTTATTGTTAAAACATTTTCCATAATACTACTTGCACAACTACAGAATAAAGTACAAGTGTTTTAACACAACATAGGTTCCCATGTTACATGGTACCTACCTAACAATAACTATTTATCTGAAGGCATTTTCAAAAACTTTTTGACAGAGAGAGGGGGAAGGGGGAGAGAGAGAGAGAGAGATGTTTATGATTGAGAGAGGAGGATGATGATGATGACGATGCTGCTGCCGATGATTCTACTGCCGCTGCTTAGTAATGTTTACTTGATAACCACCTGTTCCTCTCTATCTTGCTAGGTTACCAGTATCACAGGTGTCAATGACCCACTAAGAACTATGGCACATGCTTCCTCGCCCCCCAAAAATTAGTTTCCTCCCTAAAAATTTGATTACTTTCTATATGTAATTTGCCCTTCAGAGGCAAAACGATCTTTAATTACCTTTTATTTTTTTAAAATTATAAAATAAAATTATTTTTTATTTGAAAATGTTTTAATGTCGATGACTCTGGTGTATGGAAGTAAATTATTATTTTTATTGACTTACCTCAATATTTTCAATAGTTACGAGAAGTTCTTTTTATAACAATATTTATTTTATCTCCTTTTAAAATAATTATGATACAAATAAATCAAATAAACCAAATGTTGATAACGCATTTTGTAAAATAATAATTACAATTTTATCATTATTATCAATATTTATAAATACTTACTACGTTCAGTATAATGATCTGCCTTCCCTAGCTTCATCAATTCTATTTTCGTTGACGCGTTTCGGAGAACCTCCATCTTCAAAAACTATATCTATACTCAGTACATAAATACTTCGTATAAAAACTCAACGAAAATAGAATTGACGAAGCTAGGGAAGGCAGATCATTATACTGAATATAGTGACAATAATCCTAGCAGAAAAGAAGAAGAATATAAAAAGAATTTTATAAATAATCCTTATTTTATTTATTTAAAAATGTTATAGACAGTGTAATAACTTAAATTTATTACCATCGAGGTTTGCGTTTCCTTCGAAGGTATCGTGTTATAAGTTAGAAATTGACCTGTGTAATAAGATAGAGGTTCCGTAATATGGAACTTAGAGACCACAGTGTCGTCAAGTGTGTTGCACCGTGTGTATATGTTGCCGACGTCGCTGCTTGCAGGCGCAATGTTCCCAAATAAAATGAAAATTTGAGTTACATCATACTAATAGGAACACTATGACCAAATTCTGAGAATTATTGCAGTTCTAAAAAAAACTGTTTTTAAAATTTCATAAAATCTGAGTTACAAATTGTATCCTCCGCCCTTTATAATCCATCCTTATTAGAACAAAACCTATCCAAATCAACTTTATATTTTAATAATATATTACTTTATATAATTATTATCTCTCGCTATAATAGAAAGTTATAAATAGGACGGGCCATAATATTGGTGACCAGTATAGATAATTTTTGAAGATCGAGGTTCTCCGAAATGCGTCAACGAAAGTAGAATTGACGAAGCTAGGGAAGGCAGATCGTTATACTGAACATAGGTCCATTATTTTATTTAATATTTATTCTATTCTCCATTTATAAATCAACAATTGAGTAGTTAAGCTATTGTAAATAGTTTAAATGAAGCTACTGGCTTTCTAACCAGTATTGTTTATTCAATAATCAGCTGTTCCACCATCATAATCATGTGCCTGTATTAATCAACTATTTTAACAAAAACAAAAGAAATCACTCCACAAGATATAAAATATTAGTGTATTTTTTATGTACAAAGTTTTGTTTGTCACCTAAAATCTACACAAATTTTCATGTTTCAACACTAACCAAACAAATAACATTCATTTAAATTTCATAAACAAGTTTCTAACCTCCCAAATGTAAGATAATACTTAATTAGTATTTCTAGTGGTGTTTTTCTGTGTTTTTGTTTAGAATTTAAATTTCTAATAGTGCCCATGATTAATTATTATTTATTTTCTTATTGCCACTTTGCCTAAATTTCAAGTTAACTCTGTCCAAGCTAGGCTATTACAATTTTTACTTTAAACTGATTCCATCACATTTTAATATATTTAACTGCTAAAAATTATTTGAATATTAAAAGGCAGAACAATGACTTTTCACTGTTCTGAATTTTTTTTGTTTAACGTCCGACTATTGTGAACACTTGGGCTAATGCAGACGATGGGATGATTTATAGCGTATAAAAATGCCAAGCCCTGGCCGGGAATCGAACCTGGGTCCTCGGTGTGAAAGCCCAGTACGCTATCAACTAGGCCACCGAGGCAGCTCACTGTTCTGAAACAATATTCTATCATACCAATAACAAATTTATCATTTTAACATGTTTAAAAAAATAAATATATAACTTATAACTTTAAATATCAAAATCTCCAATAGGTTACTTTCTAAAATACAGTATAAATATTTTTGCCACTCACTTTTTCTCTCATCCTGTAGGCCTATTGACAGCACAAAATCTGGGAGTTATAATCATTGTTTCTATTTTTATGTTTTGGTACATTAAATACAGGCATGACGAAGGGTGTATTATATACCTTACAAATAAACATTAACACCTTGTATCCCTACACATTTTCTTTTTTTCAGATAAAACTCATTAAAGCTAACACAAATGAATGCAAAAGGGACACTGTATTATGTGCCTCCAAAAAGTATGAAGTAAATAGACTACAGAAAACAATTCTAAATTTTAAGTAGCTCATATTCAACATTGGTCTGCTTGTGTGTAGGTCTATGGGTTTGCTGCACGATTAGTTTGAATTCATTTCCAGACTGTCTTCGAATTTAGCACATTTTGTTTATTATATTATTTCACTTTGTTAAATTTCTAAGCGATGTCAGGTTATATTAAAATTTATTTTTAAATTTGCTTACTAAAACAGAATTTGCTTACTAAAACATTTTATTTTTCTACTATAAAAATTACACTCTTGTCTGAAGGTCTGCTTAATCTGATATGAAAATTAAAAAAAAAATATTCTCTGAAAACTAGGCATTAGAAAAAACAACAGTGTAATTAATAAGTAATAATAAATAACGAAAAAAGAAATCATAATAAATATAAAAATGAGATTATCATTTTTATCATTTTTAATTACTTAGTAGCCTTCTGTATATTTAGAATTAGAGATTAAATAATAATAAAGTATAAGACTGTAAATCAAATGAAATATATAACCTGCTTTTTATATAAAAATATAATTTTAACTGTGCATCAAACAGTTAATTACTTACTTGAACAGCTGTGCGAAGAAATTGAAAACTGAACAGCTATATGAGAAGCTGTATTTTTTTTTCTGGCGAAAAACCGATGTGGTTATCATCTCTGATACTCAAAATAAAATTATAAAGCAACGAATAAAATAAACAAAAATTTAAATTTAATACGAAAACCAACAACAAACTATAATAAAAAAACCAATAAATAAAACGAAACAAAATAACAGTTATAAATATATGACTAAAACTAGTTAACAATAATATATCTAAAAATAACAACAAACACACAAATTATTGTAGTGCTGTAAATTGGCCCTACAACAATAACAAGAAAAATAAAATAAATATAAATGTACCTAAAACTAAATAACAAATTAAAAACAACTTAAAAATTTAATTAATAAAAAAGTAAATATAAATCTTTCCAGGGCTGTAAATGGGCCCTACCACAAACAATAGGAAAAATATAAATTAAATTTTATTTACAAAATTCAGACGATGAAGGAAGTCTAGGGCCAAGGCACAATCTCTCAACATCGTTTGCAAACAATTACTCAGTCCAAACATTACACGCAAATTTTGGAAACAATCACAATCGAGCAATATATGTTTTATTGTGATGGTTTCCCTGCAGAACTCGCATTAAGGTGGGTCCCCGCCTGCCATCAGAAATCCATGCGTTAGCAAGGAATGACCAATACGGAGACGAGTGATCACCACCTCTTCACTACAACTTGCACGTATTGACGACTTCCAAGGACGAACAGTATTTTTAATTAATCTCAGTTTGTTGTTATCCGTAAGTGTCCACTCATTCTCCCAATCCACGAGAAGTAAATATTTTGACAGACTTTGAATACGATAGAGTAACATGTTGAGTGGCTGGCGGCATGAGAAGTGTATACATTTATACTGCAACTGCATGATATGTTTTGTTAAAATTTGTAGGTAGCCAGTGGTGTAAATACACTGGTTAAGGGTTTTAAAACAAAAAAGGTCAAAAGGAACACACAAAAAATCCCTGATTACATTAGTACAGTAAAAAAGTATTTATTGTTAAAAAAATTCCCTGTAATACTACTTTCACAATAGCATAAAGCACAGTATAAGTGTTTTAACACAATATAGGTTCCCATGTTAGACAGCATCTAGCAAAAGCTATTCCTTTCAAAACATTTTAAAAATTCTGAAGACATTTTCAAAATTGCTTACAGTATCTTGCTGTAACTCAGTAAGTGCTTATAAGGATTATACGAGACATGTCTTCCGTGAAGATGCATCTGCGATGGTAACATATCAGCTACAGCGAAGAGATAGCACTGTATTGACCTGTCTTGGATGGTAAAAAATGAGAACAAAAATTCATATTTAAATGTACTGTATAGAAAAAAAAATAAGAAAAGTTAATCGTGTCCAATAATGGTACAGTATTGTATAAGTTGTTTCAAACAATAAAAGAGTAAATGAAACATAAAAATACAGTAAAAAAAAAGTTTGTTAGATTCCTACTACACATGAGAACTATTTACTGCCAGGTAAGTTAGTGAAGAAAGTAACTTTTGTTTATCACTATGTTCAGTATAATGATCTGCATTCCCTAGCTTCTTAAATTCTACTTTCGTTGACACGTTTCAGAGAACCTCCATCTTCAAAAAATATATCTATACTAGTCACCAATATCATGGCACATCCTATTTATAATTTTCTATCTCCACCTCGTATCCCTCCTCTATGCAACATGTGTATATTAAACCTGACGTGCTCGCTTCTGATTGGCTCTTCAAAATCATATGTTTTCGCTCGCCATTGCTATATCTCAATTTTAAGATATAGCATATTTTTTATAAATTTAAATTTTATATAAATATAAAATATATAAATATAAAATATAAATTTTATTATAAATATAAATTTTAAGATATAGCAATGGCAACAAATAATATGATAAGGAACAAACTGACAAAGAATATAGAAGAAAAGGACAAATATAGTAAGAATGGGGTATACAGAATATAGTGTGGATGCGAGGCAGTGTACATAGGACAAACGGGACGAAAATTTCGAACTAGGTTTAAAGAACATGTAAGATCATTCAAATACGGCAAAAATGATTCAAATTATTAGTCACATTTAATAAAAGAGGGACACATACCTCGAGAAATAGAAAACTCCATGAAGGTATTACATATGGCAGAAAAAGGAAGACGTATGAACAGTTTAGAGAAACTGGAAATTTTTAAATCTAAATTAAAGGGAGAAAACAATAAATGAACAGATATCGTCGCAAGCAGATATTACATTTAAAAATCTAAAAATTTTCAAATATTAACAGGAGGGACGATCGTTGAAGAGAAAGTTTGAAAGGAGCCAATCTGAAGCGAGCGAAAATGTATGATTCTGAAGAGCCAATCAGAAGCGAGCACGTCAGGTTTAATGTACACGTGTTGAATAGAGGAGGGGTACGAGGTGAAGGTAGAAAATTATAAATAAGACGGGTCATAATATTGGTGACCAGCATAGATATAGTTTTTGAAGGTTCTCCGAAACGTGTCAATGAAAGTAGAATTGACGAAGCTAGGGAAGGCAAGTCATTATACTGAACATAGTGACAATAATATTAGCAGAAATGAAGAATATAAGAAGAATTTTGTTTATTACTTTGTTCACAGCACTATATTTACTTTCATGCAATCAAAATGGAAATGCCGAAATGGCTGCTTCTGGTATGAGAACAACGTGTAGTTCTTCACTGAATATGTCAACTCTTCGCACAAATGTTGTGCTACTGCCATAACATGCAAACATTCTTAAAAAATCATAAATTAGTTATTTTGTACTAGTTTTTGTAAACTGTTTCTTTTTAAAAAATAACTTTTACTTATATATTTTCAAAAATCTGATTTCACCAATCAGAGCTGAAATTAACATATTAAGTTTATTTTCAACTTTCATTAAAAATACAACAATTTTATATATTCAACAACAATATATTCAGAGAGCGTTTACTAACCTTTTCAGCTACGACCTTTTTCACCTTTACAACCTTGGCAGCTAATTTAACTAAAAACATTTACAAAAATTGTTACTGTACCGGATTTACTGCTAATTTTAAGTACCTTCTCCACAAGACAGTCACATTTGTGATAGGTCTTGTCATTCGGTAAATATTACCGGAAACAGCCAGCAACTACATTTGTCATACTAACTCAGGGTCATACTACTTCCATTTTGAAGTGAATGGAAAAACACAAACATCATTCACACTTTATACAAGGTACCTAAAAATTTCAAAACAATGTGTCAATGTATCAAATAAAGAAGTGCACGAACCAAATGTCGAACGGTCAAATTGAAACAAAGACCATGCTTCGCTCAATCATTAAAAAAATTACTTATAA
Source organism: Callitettix versicolor (assembly GCA_022606455.1). Lineage (NCBI taxonomy): Eukaryota > Metazoa > Arthropoda > Insecta > Hemiptera > Cercopidae > Callitettix > Callitettix versicolor. The sequence goes on from JAJIZJ010000025.1 coordinate 56,989, forward strand.
AATTATGGTCATAACAATTACAACATATAGTTTCGAGAAATTGTAAATAAGAGGTGAAATCGAATAATTTATAAAAGAATTGTATTTATTTAAACCTGTCAACACAATGTTGAAACCAGTGATGATTCTTGAAACACCAGAACAGGTTAAATCTTGAAGGAGGAAGTAATAGTCCATTTTATTAATGCACTCTCAAGAATTAACACACTTCCTTTCCAACTTTAAGGTCTATATCTCTTCTTATATAAAACTGAGCAGCCTCTGTGGCCTGGTTGATAGTGTACTGGGCTTTCACCCCGAAGACCTGGGTTCGATTCCCGGCCAGGGCTTGGCATTTTCATACGCTATAAACCATCCCATCGTCTGCATTAGCCCAAGTGTGCACAATAATCGGACGTTAAACACCAAAAAAAACTTTTATAAAACTTTAAAATGTAGTCCAACTGCAACTATTATTCTGAAAAATACAATTTGTATTATTCTACACATAGTCAAGTGTCAACTTCATTATAACACTGAACATTATATAACTTAAGTTAAAAGTATTAACTTTTACTGTTTTGTTAAACTTTAGTTGTGTTTAAAAGTAATTACGGTTAAAATGTTTATTCCAAAATGGTGTCAGAATTTTGAAATTGAGAAATTATTCCAAATTTTCCAACACAATTTGTCAACCAGAATTAAAAAGTAATACAATGCATGCTAGAAGGTTATACAATAAATTGCAACTATCTTATTTTATTTACTGAATTTCCAATAATAAAATTTTGCGTAAAATGTTTGCCTCAATACTAAATTTGGATTGATAATTACTAAAATTAAAACATAAAACTGACCCCATATATATATATATATATATATATATATATATTCATAATTAAAAACAAATGGATATAAGAACGAGAAATGCATCTCTCGGCATTTGAATCCTAAAATATGTTAACTGCTCGAAACTACGACTACAAAGAATGATTTCATTTCGCAAAAGAGAACTAATGGGTCAAAATTTAGGCCTTTTGATACAATATTATTTTCAAGGTTATTACTTCAGAAGAGTTGAACACAATCGTAAAACGTTACGAACAGTTTTGTATAAACGTTTTATTACAAATGTCAAATTAAAAAAATAATAATAATACAGTACGATTACGATTAATTTATACAGGTAACTGCACAATATATTTCAATAATTAAACCTGGTTCCACTTGAATTTTTTGTTTGTTTTTTAATAATCTGTGGTGAATTTTACCAAAATCGTAACCTGAACTCTTCTCTGTAAACAAACAGCTGGATTAACACAACCTCACTGTACTTGTTAATATAAAGAGATTGATATTTTTACCAATTTCAAAATTAGCCTATTTTAGTGAAACTGTTACACGCTATAACCAAATACAAAATTTTATTTGTTAATTAATTTTATATATATGTAAAACGCATGAGCCCCAATTAAAAAAAAACAAAACAAAACAGGTTAAACACTTGCGACCTCCTAGGTGACACAAAGGCAATTACATTTAACCCTTTTAGTGGCATGGACTTTTTTGCATCAATAAAAATGTAATGTTTTTTAATTTTTGACATATTTTAAACTAAAGAAAATATTTTATGAAAATTATGTTTTCAAATGGACACACTGTGTACAGTAAGAAAAAAACATAACAAAACTATATACTTCAGTGATTTATAATTTTATCAGCCAAAATTTACTTACAAAATTCTGGTCATAACAATTGCAACATATAGTTTTGAGAAATTATAAATAGGAGGCGAAATTGAATAATTTATTAAATAATTGTATTAATTAAACCTGTCAACATAATGTTAATATCGGCGATGATTCTTGAAACAACAGAACAGGTTAAATCTTGAAGAAGGAAGAAATAGTCCATTTTAATAATTCACTCTGAAGAATTAACACACTTCCTTTCTAACTTTAAGGTTTATATCTCGTCTTATATAAAACTGAGCCGCCTTGGTGGCCTAGTTTATAGCGTATTGAGCATTCACCCCGAAGACCCGGGTTCGATTCCCGGCCAGGGCTTGGCATTTTCATACGCTATAAATCATCCTATCGTCTGCATTAGCCCAAGTGTGCACAATAGTCGAACGTTAAACACCAAAAAAAAACTTATATAAAACTTTAAAATGTAGTCCAACTGCAACTATTATTCTGAAAAATACAATTTGTATTATTCTACACATAGTCAGGTGTCAACTTCATTATAATACTGAACATTATATAACTTAAGTTAAAAGTATTAACTTTTACTGTTTTGTTAAACTTTAGTTGTGTTTAAAAGTAATTACGGTTAAAATGTTTATTCCAAAATGGTGTCAGAATTTTGAAATTGGGAAATTATTCCGAATTTTCCAACACAATTTGTCAACCAGAATTAAAAAGTAATACAATGCATGCTAGAAGGTTACAGAATAAATTGCAAGTATCTTATTTTATTTACTGAATTTCAAATAATAAAATTTTGCATAAAATGTTTGTCTCAATACTAAATTTGGATTGATAATTACTAAAATTAAAACGTAAAACTGACCCTATATATATATATATATATATATATATATATATATATATATATATATACTTTCATAATTAAAAACAAATGGATATAAGCACGTGAAATGCATCTCTCGGCATGTGAATCCTGAAATATATTAATAGCTCGAAACTACGACTGCAAAGAATGACTTGATTTCGCAAAAGAGGACCAATGGGTCAAAATTTAGGCCTTTTGATACAATATTATTTTCAAGGTTATTACTTGAGAACAGTTGAACACAATCGTAAAACATTACATACAGTTTTGAATAAACGTATTATTACAAAAGTCAAATTAAAAAAAATATATTACAGTATGATTACGATTAATTTATACAGGTAACTGCACAATATATTTCAATAATTAAACCTGGTTTCACTTGGATTTTTTGTTTGTTTTTTAATAATCTGTGGTGAATTTTACCAAAATCGTAACCTGAACTCTTCTCTGTAAACAAACAGCTGGATTAACACAACCTCACTGTACTTGTTAATATAAAGAGATTGATATTTTTACCAATTTCAGAATTAGCCTATTTTAGTGAAACTGTTACACGCTATAACCAAATAAAAAATTTTATTTGTTAATTAATTTTATATATGTGTAAAACGCATGAGCCCTAATTAAAAAAAAAACAGGTTAAACTCTTGTGACCTCCCAGGTGACACAAAGGCAATTACATTTAACCCTTTTAGTGGCATGGACTTTTTTGCATGAATAAAAATGTAAAGTTTTTTACTTTTGGACATATTTTAAACTGAAGAAAATATTTTATGAAAATTATATTTTCAAATGGACACACTGTGTACAGTAAGAAAAAAATTAACAAAACTGTATATTTAAGTGATTTATAATTTTATCAACAACCATATCTGACGGTTTTGTTTGCAATGTAGATTTGAGTAATTGAATGATTAAATTGGTGAAGATGCCTAGGCTAGTGTTTTCAATGTAGGCAAATATTTATTGTCTGTGAAAACGGAAATGTGAATATGTCTCATAAAACAGGTGGCATACATTTAAAAAATCAAGGTCGAACTGCAACCGATGCGATAGGCATTGCATTCCTTGGTACAGCTGACTGTACAGCTGACTGTTGTTTATTTGAACGAGCACAGAGCATAAACAGAGTAAGGGGTCATCGACCACTGATTAGCGCTAGAGGAATGTACAGATTATGCCCGATCAAAACCATTAGTCATTAAAATTATGTCAGCGCCATTTCCATTCCACCTACGTATTTATTCCTCTACCTTTTAACTAACAAAAAGGAGATGAGTAAATGAATAATTTCACTTTGTTAAAAATTTGTATAAGTCCTAAACGTTAAAAAAAATTCAGTTGAGCTGACCTATAAATCTGGAAAGCGCAAGTTACAATACTTTTAATTAACACGACAACATTTGGATATTAATTATAGCATATATTATAAAAGATATAATTAAACCATTTTTTAAATAAACATTACTATTAAAAACGAAAAGATTAAATTTATGGAGTTTGTTTGGGAATATGTTCATACAAACCGTAAACTTACTTTCCCTGTAGGCTACCGTATTATATTATAAAATAATAATAATAATAATAATAATAATAATAATAATAATAAATAATTAGTAATAATAATAATAATAATTAATAATAATAATAAGTAGAGTACAATATTAAAAACAGTACAACAAATACTTTCTTGAGATAATTATTTTATTGCAGAATAGAAAGAAGTGTTGAATGTTGTGGCGTGGGAACTATGGCACGCGCCAGGTAAAGGTAAACCCTCGGCCTATTGTTCAGCGGCCCCTCTCACTCAGTAATTGTTTGTTTTGACATGTTATGACCGCACGTCGCTAATCTGTGATCTCACCTGTCATTGATATAGTACTTGTAAATAAACAGTAATTATAATCTTTGTTTACATTGGTCCTAAAACCAATATACACCGTTACTTTGCAAAGCACTGGGTAAACATTTCCCCAAATATCGTAAAAATATTTCAACAGCGCAACACGTAACGTAAAATTAAACAAAATTATTTACAGCTTTTTTTAATGTTTTTTTTTTTTAGAATAAACATCAAAAAGGTAAAGGTTTTTTAATACGAGCAACTGACGTATCACTTACCAAATCACTTAGTATATAGCCACTATAGACCGGATATAGAAATATAAAATTATTTTGAATACACATTAAACCGTAATTCATCATTTAAAGCTTAAAAAACAAAACGACAAACTCAAATTTTGACTTATTCTTTAGCTGTCACAAACTAATCGAAGAGAGTACGCCTACAAATATCTCTGTCGGCATTCATGGAATCCTCTTATTCGTTATTATAATAAATAAAGGATTATTCATTATTATATTATATGGGAATTATATTATTCATTTTATTATATAGGGCAGTGGTCGGCAAACCGCGGCTCTTTGACTCCTAGGCTGCGGCTCTCCACGAAACGTTTAGTACAGGAATAATATTTATTAACTTGCCTTGTAACAGACGAGTAAACTTTTCGAAACGCAAGCCTACATAAAAACAGCACATTTTTATTGTACCGTTAGTTAAGCTAATACATATTTAGCAAAGGCAAGCTCGAGAGTGTACTTTTAATTCTAATTATTTCCATAAAAATGTCGCTACTAAAGCAAAGCTTAAGTTTAAAATGAAATGGCTCCGAATAAACTTCAGTTTTGTATTGTTTATATTTGGCCCTTTTGGATGACGAGTTTGCCGACCACTGATATAGGGGATTATTCATTATTACATATCTTGGCATAAATCATATAATTTCCATTATATGATTACACCAAATATAGCTTTGATAGTTACATTTCATAAATAAAATTCTATAGGATTAGCGTACGTTAATATAATTGCAGTAAAGGACCTAAGCCGAGTGCACAAAACGCATTCAAAACCGAACCAATTGTTTTAATGCGTGCAGTCACTGAGAGCGAAAAGCGGCTGGGCGAAGCCCCTAATTATATATAGTGGCCGCAATTATATATTGAATGCTGCCCTATATGACTCCGCGCTGCCCTGCGCAATTGGCGTTCACCTAATCTTGGATTAATCATTTTAAATTAGTTTCGTTGAATACAAATGACAAAAACTTACTTCTTTATCATAATTATTGTACCACCGAAAGTTTTCCACACGTGTATGTTCCTTTTAAACCTTTCATAACATTAGACTACATAATTGCATTTCGCACGTAATTTCGAATAACGGTACAGACGAGCGACAACCTGTATTTTTTACCTTATGCTAAGAAAATTATAAATAATAAAACTATAAATATCGGCAGTTTTTCAAATATCCGCCTGAAAATAAAACAAAAATTAATTAAATACAGTACAAAGTTTCATATAATCTTGTCTAACGCAATTCAAAACTGATTTTACAAAGCAATTAAATTTATACCTCTTTGAATTTTTTGGTATCCGCTACACGTCATCGGTGACTATCCCAACTTCCAGAACGTCCTGGAAGCCCCTTCCTTTCTTCTTTGAGTTTCCGTCGCCAAGTGTTGTGCTCTATTCCACCGGATCGCAATTTATTTTAAAGTAAGATTGGATATATTTTGAATTCCTAATTTTAAGTGGAAATAATTAAGAAACAATCAATTGATACGTTAATCGGTTAATTAATTAACATACTTGTTAGTTTTTTTTTTAATTTAGCTTACACCTTATATTCTGATTTTTTTATAGTCGCCATGATGATTTTTAAAAATTTCCAACGCTTTTCTTTTTGATTTCTGTTACGAAGTGTTTTGTAATAAATTACTCCATCGCGTTTATTAAACTTTAGTGCTTCAAGGTGAAATTGATTTTTTATGGAAAGTGGTTAGTAAAAAAAAACTCGATATATTTTGATACTAATATAAATATGTATTGCGGTAGTTGGATATACCAACTGTGTTAGAACAGAAAGTCCTGAAGTCAGATTAGTTTGCACCTAATATAACTTTAGTTTTTTATGGTGAACAAATTAGACCTAGCTGATAAATTAGGAAACATGTAGCTGAATTGAAAAGCTACTACCAATTGCAAAAACGTTATTTGTTAAAATAAATCTATTAATAATTGTATACATATCAAGTAGCCTACTGTAATAAGTTTGTTTTAATAACAGCCTATAAGCCTATATTTAATTCCGGTTTTTATAGTCGCCATGTTTTTTTTGCCCGGGGGTATACAACCCCTTAACATCTACAAATTAATCTTTTAATCCTTTGCTTGTTCTTGTTATTATATGAGGGTGTAAAATTTGTTTCTGTAGGGCATTAGTGAATAAAATTTATTAAATTACAATGCCTTTAAATAAAACTGACTTCTTATGGAAAAATGCACATGAGTAAATAAAGGGGTAGGTTACAAGTTCGGGGGTTGCTATTACACCCACAGCCATGCAGATATTAATTTAGTTGGATTTAGAAATCCTTAGCCTGTGTCAAATTAGTTTATTTGCACCTGCTAGACCCATACCATTTACTAATGAAGGCAAATATTAAAACAAAACTAATTACAACAAAACAGGATTAGGATGGTGTTAGGGTGAGCCCTAGGGTTAGCATACTACAGTTGTCAAATTAGGTTAGTTTTTAGATTAGAAAACACTGCCCAACCTAGCCAACTGAATTGCACAGTTTATTTACAATCTACCATGTACCAATTACAATCAGTTTACTGTTCATTAATTAATTAACATGCCACCTAAATATTCTTAATTATTTAAGACTTAATATTAATTAAATATTTAATTAATTATAACTGCTAAAGCAGTTTCACTTCAACCTTGTCATAACGCAGGCATACTTTATATATTTCACATATATATTTATAAATATTGAAACTACAATAGGGCCTACAAGTTAAATTTTTTTCAAACTTTAGTTTCCTTTATTGATCAGTCTACTAGTAACAATAGGTGTGAAATGTTGTGGTCATAACCAAAATCTGAAGTTTAAAAAAATGTTGACGTATACTATAATTACAGAACTAATAAATAAATATATATTTATTTATATTTATTATTATATATAATGTATATATTAGTGTAGCAAGCTGTAGAGTATTTTGTGCTATGTCTGATGATACCTCATATTAAAATGGAACAGCTGTACGGTAGCAGTTGAACGAAAAACAACAAAACTACTATCAACAGATAATATATAGGTATGTAGATTAGTTAATGAATAAAATTATATATGAATTAATGAATTCCATTAATTTACAATTAAATGATATTTAAGTCATATTTAAAATTATCAATATGTACTTTCAAAAATTGATTTTTTTTAATATCCTTACTTTTTGCCCGTTAAAGACTAATGAGGACGAGACACTGGCATTAAAGGAAAAGATAAAGTTTGACATTAACTGTACCTCGAACCACTGAACTTAAAGTGTGCCGTTCAGAGATGTAGCAAACTGACCGATGTCTTAGTCACATTGACTGTCCATTTAACGATAGGTAGACTATGTTAAAACTATATACAAAATTTAGACTATTATAACGGTTGATTTTTTTCGGTTATAGTGGCTATATTTTGAAGGTGGGTTAATTAGCAATCTAACACTATAATAACCATATAAGTTGATAATTGTCACTTCAGTTACTACTGTAATATTTCTACACCAGAAACTTTCTAAAATATTAATGAAAATTTTATACTATTTTTTAACCAAAATATATTTTTTTGGTGATAACTTGATTTTAGATAACTAAAATTAGTTAAATGAATATTCTTTATTAAAAATTATATATTTATATATTGCACTTAAAACCGGTGTGCATCCTTTTGATACAACTGTTTCAAAAGAAATATTGTTCCAATATTCTGCCAAATTTGAACCTAACATTTTCTAGGTGGTCCTTTCTCTGTGCCTGAAGTTGAAATTACGAAATTAAACATTCTTTTTATTGCTCAAATTCATAACTGAACTGGCTTCAAGTTAACGTAAATTGGCTGCCGATAATCCACATTAACTTTGGATTAATTAACTAATTTGTGGTCAATTACAAGGTCTAATTAGGTTCACTAAAATTGATTATGGCTTTATTAGACTGTGCTAAGGTTGGCCACAATTGAGGGCAGTCGCCTGAATAGCAAATAACTTTTGAGCGCCATTCATTCCATTAAGTTCACTTTGCTTTTCAATTTCGATAGCCTCTGTAATAATCCTAATAAGATTGTTGTAAGAACACAAACTTGATGATAAGAAGCAAGGAAGTATCCACTCCTAACACCAAAAAGAAATCAGCCACACTAGATTTTGAAACGGGCAAACGGATAGCTAACGCACAGAATTACAAAACTAGCATTATAAGAGAAACTATCGAAATAGAGAAACAATGTGAATTTAACAGGGGGAATGATGCCAACAATTTACCTGTTGTTTAGAGGTCTATCTTCAATTATGTCTGCTCTAAGTGCAGTCTTACAAAGTTTTATCAATCTCACTGGACCTAACCAACCAGGCTTTATAAGCTAAATAGGTTGATTTACATCAAATTTATGCCAGACATTTAATATATGAAAAACTTAATATATGTACAGGAGCTCTTCTACAAAAAACCCTAATGAACAAATGTTAAGCTTTTTCATTTCGACGTGAGATTTTCAGCAAGAACCACTTCGGAGATGACAGAAATGATTTTGGTGAAATGTCATAACAATGAAGATTCTCGTAGAACAGTTGCGTCAAATGGATTTGAGGTTTCATTAAATTAATATAATATGGTACTGTGTGAGAATTTTCACCTGATTTTAGTTTTATTAAAAATTCGCCCTCAAAATTTCAGTGATGCTAAAGGTGTAATGATCTTCCGCCTTACGATCCTTCCAATCCTCAAGTATTTATGAAAATTTCGAAAATATTGGAACGTAAATAAACATATACTTCTGGACTGATATTCACTCCGGTGCCTACATTTTGAGTGATGTTAGTAGGCCATCCAATTAGGTTAGGTTGTACAAGAAGGTTTTAAAGCAATTTAAAAAATATTTTTGTGTTGGACCCACCGTTGATGTTCAATATTTTTATGTTTGCTACTCTTGCACCATTTCAAAATATTTATATTTAGGGTTATTTTAGGTAAAACATGAAATTTATCTGAAACGATATAGTCTTTTATATATTTAAAAACAAAATAGTTTTTTTGGGAAAAACATTTCAAAAATTAATTTTTCAAAACACAATTACTCCCTTTGCTTTACTGTAAACACTTATCCCTCATTCTCAGTAAAAACTGACCTACAGCAAGCCACGTTAATGCTCGTACTTTTTTCAGAAAAAGTAAATTATATCTATTAGGATTTTTTCTGTTAAAAGCATGCAGCTCACCTTTTTTGCAAAAGTGAAACTAGAAAATGAATTTAGTGTACAATAAAATTTAATATTCTTAAAGAGAATTCAAGCATGTTCTTCAAATTTTATAAATTAGTATTTAAAACCATTATGCCATTTATATACTATGTGACCTTTCGTATTTGAACATAAGGTTAGGTCATGTGTAGTGCAGAGTCATTTTTTCACATACTCTTATTTCATTTACAACTACTCTTTTCAGAGTTCAAAACACAATTACTCCCTTTGCTTTACTATAAACACTTATCCCTCATTCTCAGTAAAAATTGACCTACAGCAAGCCACGTTAATGCTCCTACTTTTTTCAGAAAAAGTAAATTATATCAATTAGGATTTTTTCTGTTAAAAGCATGCAGCTCACCTTTTTTGCAAAAGTGAAACTGAAAAAATGAATTTAGTGTACAATAAAATTTAATATTCTTAAAGATAATTCAAGCACGTTCTTCGAATTTAATAAATTAGTATTTAAAACCATTACGCCATTTATATAAATAATTAGTTTTTGATAAACAAAAAAATCAAGTTTTTACCCCCCGCCCCCAATAGACATAGCTCGTACGAGAGGTAGCCTATAATGAGAGAAAAAAATCAATCTTTATGAATGTTATTTATTTTTATTTCTAAATATGAAAAATTTAGAAAGTACCGGAAGAGACAAAACAGTTTATAAGGCAAGTCACTTTGCCTCTAACAATTTGTCACAAGACAAAAACATTTTACTAAAAATATTTCGTTTCAGACCGTCTGAACCTAACCTGAAACAATTTCACATTCTCTCGCTAATATCATTTCTAACTAAAATGGTGAGCGATAAAGAAGTTTCTGCTATTATATTTTATTTTTATATCAAGTTGTGAAATTGAAAGGCTAATTCCAACAATTTGGACATAGAAATTAGCAAAAAAGGATATTAATTTGAATGATCTTTTGGTACTAGCGGAGAATAGCATGACCATTGTTATCTGAGAATTAAAATTTTTTATTAAATACAGATTATTCTGAATATTATGACTGCTAGTTGTATGGAATAGAGCAATTTCGAAAATTGTTTTCTTTGCATGACATATTTATATCAGATAAAACATAAGATTTATCACTAAGTAGAAGAAATATTATATAAACTATACTTTAGCATTTATGTGATCATTGTTTAATAGCAATTTTATTACTATTTCTTAAAAATATTTTACAGAAATATTTTTACCCAACAATTTTGTTTACATGTAATAGACTAAGTGGAGACATTTTTCCCTTTCTTATTTATGTTACATCACAAAACTTAATAAATATTTAATGCAGTACACTTAGTGAATTTACTGCCACAAGCGCAACTGGAAATCATGTTTTTGTATTAGGCCTACAAATGTTTAAGCTTAAATTAGAAATGTATAATAAACATATAAAACTGTATCAGGTTTTTCATGTACAACCATGTTAGATAGGTTCATAAGTCTTTCTTTTTTTTAAAAGTTGTACATTCATGTATTGTCTTTGAATAATACAAAACCGAATTCGGTTTTTCACACACAACTGTATTGAGTATTTCACACACAACTGTGTCGGGTATTTCACAAACAACCGTGTCAGTTAGGTTATGAAATCTTTTTCTTTAAAAAAAGTTTATTTTTCATGTTTAATAACATGCATTTAATTAATCGTTTTTGTGACAAAAAACATGTTACCTACTTTTGTATAGTACTGATTTTGAGGTTACTTTTATTTTTGAGTTCTTTTTAACTTTTCATAGTTTCCGTACTATAGTATGTTGTATTATTATTAATGGGCACATAAAAGCTTTTAGTTAGGTTCTTAAGTTTTTTTTTTAAATAGAATTTATTGTTTTCATTGGGAAATTTTGCACAATTTAATTTATTGAAACAATTATGAAAAAGGAACTAGTCCATCATTACAAGGAATGAATCATGGAACAAGATAGCCTCTGAACTGAAATAAATCGTAAATAAACTTCAAAATTAAAACGGTTTTACAAATTTTAGTGAAATAAAAATAACATTTACGAAAATTATAGAATGTTTAATAAAAGTATAGTTAATATAATATTTGTACTATTCAGTGATGAAGTTTACATTTTCATAAATCTAATATTTCACACAATGGAATAACTTTCAAAATTTTATCTTATTTCCATATAAATAGCAATTTTCAAAAAATCACAGTGACGATCATTTTTGAATCCTCACAAAAAATCCTTCACCATACATAATATTCAAAATTATATATACTTAAAAAAATTGTATTTTGGTGGTCACGCTATTCTCTACAATTACCGATTCCTTTAGCTCCTTTAGTTGCAAGTCTACAATACAGGCTTAGCTTTAACCAAATGAATTAATTGATCTGCTTCAACTTCCATGTTAATAATGTAAATTATTATTTACTAATTTATTATTAAACTAACTGTAGTCTAAATTATAACTTTCATTAGAAGTTATTAAACTTAAACTCAGGATTTGTGTAAGTCATTGGTACCCATGTGCCAAGCATGCGTAAATAAAACTGTTTCAAGCACTTTTAGAGATGAGACAAAATTGTACAGACAATTTCGTCCCTTCATCGTTTTTTATCAGTTTATCAGACAGCTTTAAACAAACTTTTCTGCCAGTGTGTTGTAGACCAATAACAAACCACGTTAATTAACTTTGAGTTAGTCTATGACAAAAATGCCTAGGCTTGAGACATTTCATTTTAATTAACAGCTAGCATAATGGACAAAGTTGCTCTACAGCATGCTTGATTTTAGAAGCAGAGAAACTTGTTCTAAAAATAACCCAACAGCCTATATACAATTAGGTAAATACTTTAACTAAAAATAAATAATGTTTTTTTAAATAGTTGACTATAGGCCCTATTTTCTTTTTTTCTTTATCTTAGATCTTGCAGTTCCTCGGAGCCTGTGGCCCTTACACCAAGGTCTATTGGCCTAATAATGTAATTCGCCACTGTTTCCTATATATCAAGAGTAAAAGAGCCTAATATGTAACTCATACAGTTTCAAAAAGATATTTTGTTATTTGTAAGTTACTCGGATATTAGTAACTGCTTCGCTAACACAAGACAATTAGTTATAACTGTTATACAAAAGGCATCTCAAAAGCCAGTCTAGCTTTTTAAATTATTTTTAACCTGTAAGGACAAACTTTGTTCTGCAACACATTCAAAAATTAACTAGGTCTACAATCTTTCATATTATAGTTTGGTGTTGTATTCAAAATCACGATGTTAGTTTTATAACAATTATAGAAGAACTCACTTTGGTTTCACAAAATTAAAAATAATGCTAAGACACAGAAAGTCTTATAGGTTATGATCGGTTTGTTCAAACATCTGGAGATATGAACATTTCTATCCACAGATCCTTTTTTGTATTTTCGTACAATTAACTGATCAGTAACTTTACAAATTACTAACCCAATTATTTCGATCAAAACTGAACAAAAAAAAAAACAATAACCAAGTTTGTTTACATAAACTGATTACTTAGCAGAAGACAATAAAAAGGGTATATTTTTGGTGACTCATTAGCATCAGTAGGCAGTGTTTAAAAACAAAGCAAACAATAACCTTTAATATAATGCATTTTTTAATAAAATAGATATCTTCATATTATCATGTAAAAACTTTTAAATGCGTTCTTACAATCATAAAAGTATGAAACATTTTTTTAAAAAAGTGAAAAATGTTACTAAAGGATATAAAAAAAGGAGCTCACAGTACCATGTCATTAAAAGTACATGCAAAGTTGAAAAAGATAAATAACCATTTTTGATTTAAAATTAAAATTACTGTATTGGTTATAATTAATTCATAATTTTAAAATTAATTTAAAATGTGTTTAAGTATACATGTTATTTTTATTTATGGGTAAAACCTTGATTGGTTTTATAAAATTTAAACTATTTACAACTTACCCAAACACAATGTGCTTTTCTATCTTGACCATTAGCTTCAATAGCAAGTGGTGGAGCACAAAAGCAAACATTATAAATTTATATATTTATTGTTTGAAGAAATAATTATTTACATGTTATCATGCAAATATCTCATAAAATATGTCTGTACAAAGACAAGAGTTTTTAAGACTATTCTTAAATTGAGAAGATAAAATTAATGAAAGATTTTAAAAAAATATATAAGTAGCCTACAGTATCTTGTCTTTAGGATAATGTAAGATTTGACAAAGATGTAAAAGTTTTTTACATTTCATTGATAAACTATTCATATTATTATAATAGTAAGCACTCAAAATAATGTAACATTGTGATTTAGTATCCAATTCACTTAATTACACAGGTGAACATGGTTAAACAGATTTTAAAAATTCTACTAACTCACCCAAAAACAATATGCCTTTTAAGGTGAACATTAGCATCAATAGCCAGTGTTTAAGAAACAAAGCAAACAATAACATTTAATAATATGTATTTTTTGTAAAATAACTATTTTCAGATTATTATATAAAAACTTTTAAATGTGTTCCTACAATCAAAGAGTATGAAACATTTTTCAAAATAAGTGAAAAACGTTACTAAAGGATTTAAAAAAATATGGAGCACACAGTACCATGTCATTAAAAGACCATGCAAAGTTGGAAAAAAGATAAATAACCATTTTACATTTTAATGTTAAATTATTTATATTTTTATAATAATAAGTTTTTAAATAAATTTAATTTTGTGATTTAGTATGCATGCTACTTCTTCTCCAGTGTAATACAAATTGATAGGTTTTTACTAAATTTTAATCTATTTACAAGCTACCCAAAAACAATATGCTTTTCCATCTTGACCATTACCTTCGATAGCAACTAGTTGTAAACTAAAGCAAACATTATATATTTATATAATTAATTTTTGAAGAAATAATTATTTACATATTATCATTGAAATATCTCAAAATAGGTCTGTGCAGAGAGATCAGAGTTTGAAACAAATTCTAAACTGAAAAATATATTTTTAAAATTATAGACTACAATTCTTTGTATTTAGGATAATGTAACATTCGACAAACATGTAAAAGTTTTTTATATTGCATTGTTAAAATATTTTTATTTATATATTTATTTCAAATGATATATTAATTATTTTAAATTAATTCAATGGGTAAATAATAATTTATTTATTTGACATTGTAAATAATTTCTATTTTATGGGAAAGTAAATGAGCAGTTGTGAAGGATAAATAATTGTTTTTTAATAACAGTGATTTAAAAATAACACTTACAATACAACATTATGTGTGCATAAAATTAATATTGGATGTTAAACTATTCATATTATTATAATAATAAACACTCAAAATCATTACGTAACATTGTGGTTTAGTGTGCAATACACTTAATTACAAGGGTGAACATGTGTAAACAGGTTTTAAAAAAGATTAACCTGTTACTAACTCACCCAAAAACAATATGCTTTTTTTGGTGAACATTAGCATCAGTAGCCAGTGTTTAAGAAACAAAGCAAACAATAACATTTAATAATATGTATTTTTTGTAAAATAACTATTTTCAGATTATTATATAAAAACTTTTAAATGTGTTCCTACAATCAAAGAGTATGAAACATTTTTCAAAATAAGTGAAAAACGTTACTAAAGGCTTTAAAAAAATAAGTAGCACACAGTTCCAAGTCATTAAAAGTCCATGCAAAGTTGGAAAAAAATAAATAATCATTTTACATTTTAATGTAAAATTATTTATATTTTTATAATAATAAGTTTTTAAATAAATTTAAATTTGTCATTTAGTATGCATGCTACTTCTTCTTCTCCAGGGTAATACTAACTGATAGGTTTTTACTAAATTTTAATCTATTTAAGACTTACCCTAAAACAATATGCTTCTCTACCTTGACCATTAGCTTCAATAGCAATTGGTTGAAAACGAAAGCAAACATTATATATTCATATAATTAATATTTGTTGAAATAATTATTTACACGTTACCATGGATATATCTAATAAAATATGTCTGTGCATAGATCAGAGTTTGAAACTAATCCTAATCTGAGATGATAAAATTAATTGAATATTTAAAAAAATTATAAATAGCCTACAGTTTCTTGTCTTTAGTATAATGTAAGATTTCAAAAAGATGTAAAAAATTTTACCATTTCATTGTTGAACTATTTATATATTTATAATATTAAGCAATCAAAATAAGGTAATATATACACATAAATGTAATATTGTGATTTAGTATGCAGTACATTTAGTTAGAAGGGTGAAAAAAGGTATATACGTTAATTTTTTTTTAACCTATTACTAACACACCCAAAAACTATATGCTTTTTTGGTGAACATTAGCATCAGTAGGCAGTGTTTAAAAACAAAGCAAACATTAACATTTAATAATGTATTTTTTAAAATGCTATTTTCATATTAACATATAAAAACTTTTAAATGTGTTCCTACAATCAAAGAGTATGAAACATTTTTCAAAATAGGTGAAAAACGTTACTAAAGGATTTTAAAAAATATGGAGCACACAGTACCATGTCATTAAAAGTACATGCAAAGTTGGAAAAAAATAAATAACCATTTTTGATTTAAAATTAAAATTACTTAATTGGTTACAATTAATTCAATTATTTTAAAATTAATTTAAGGTTGTGTTTTGGTATACATGTTATTTTTATTCACGGGTAAAACCTTGATTGGTTTTATGAAATTTTAACCAATTTCCACTTACCCAAAAACAATATGCTTTTTGACATTGACCATTAGCTTCAATAGCAAGTGGTGGAGCACAAAAGCAAACATTATACATTTATATAATTATTGTTTGAAGAAATAATTATTTACATGTTATCATGCAAATATCTCATAAAATATGTCTGTACAAAGATAAGAGTTTTTAAGACAATTCTTAAATTGAGAAGATAAAATTAATGAAAGATTTTAAAAAAAATTATAAGTAGCCTACAGTATCTTGTCTTTAGGATAATGTAAGATTTGACAAAGATGTAAAAGTTTTTTTACATTTCATTGATAAACTATTCATATTATTATAATAGTAAGCACTCAAAATAATGTAACATTGTGATTTAGTATCCAATTCACTTAATTACACAGGTGAACATGGTTAAACAGATTTTTTAAAATTCTACTAACTCACCCAAAAACAATATATCTTTTAAGGTGAACATTAGCATAGCCAGAGTTTATGAAACAAAGCAAACAATAACATTTATTAATATGTATTTTTTGTAAAATAACTATTTTCAGATTATTATATAAAAACTTTTAAAAGTGTTCCTACAATCAAAGAGTATGAAACATTTTTCAAAATAAGTGAAAAACGTTACTAAAGGATTTTAAAAAATATGGAGCACACAGTACCATGTCATTAAAAGACCATGCAAAGTTGGAAAAAAGATAAATAACCATTTTTGATTTAAAATTAAATTTACTTAATTGGTTACAATTAATTTAATTGGTTTTTAAATTAATTAAGGTTGTGTTTTTGTATACATGTTATTTTTATTCACGGGTAAAATAGTGATTGGTTTTATGAAATTTTTACCAATTTCCAAATTACCCAAGAACAATATGCTTTCCGACATTGACCATTAGCTTCAATAGCAAGTGGTGGAACACAAAAGCAAACATTATATATTTATATAATTATTGTTTGAAGAAATAATTATTTACATATTATAATGTTAATTGCTCGTAAAATATGTCTGTACATGGATAAGTGTTTGATACATTCCTTAAACTGAGAAGAAAAATACTAATGAAAAATTTTTAAAATAATAATAAACGGCCTACAATTCCATGTCATTAAGATAATGTAAGATTCAACAAAAGATTTAAAAGTAATAATATTTCAATGTGAAATCATTAGTATGATTATAATGTGTATGTAAAAAATAATATTAAATGTCAGTAAAATTATATTTACATGAAACGAGTCAATTTAAGAAACAGATATTAATTAAAGATTAAAAAATAGTAGCATACAGTTCCATTTGTTTAGGACCAAGCAATATTGGACAAAAGATTTTAAAAAAATTCTTTAACAATAATGTTTTCAATTAAATTAAGATCGTGATTTAGCATGCATGCCACTTAATTTTGAAGGGTAAATCAGTGATAGATTTTATAAAATCTTAATCTTATGTACATCTTACCCAAAAACAAAATGCTTTTCTAGCTTGAACATTATCTTAATTAGCAAGTGCTTGTATATAATAGAAAACAGTTTTCTGCTTATTACCCTGGAATTATCCAATAAAATATGTCTGTTCAAATACCAGTTTGTTTTTAAATTGTGTAAAACGAATTATATATATATATATATATATATATATATATATATATATATATATATATATATATAAAGTGATTAAGTACAAATTACTAAAAATAAAATTATTTATGATATTTAATTTATAAATAACTGAATTAAAATTGAGATTTATTATGTAAACACTTAATTTTAAGTGTAGATGAACAATTGGATTTTATAAAACTTTAACTTATTTACAACTTACCCCAAAATAATATACTTTTCTTTTACCATGAACATTGACTGCAACAGCAAGTGTCTGAAAACAAAAAAGACAATATCAATTAATACCGTACATTTATGGGAATTAATTAATGAGGAACTAAACACATTGCATATAAAACATGGTTATATGCCACTAGAAATACATATTGACATTATCTATTTTAGCTACTCAAAAATTTATTATAGCCACTAGTAATAATAAATTAATTTATTATTTTATAACAGATAATGTAGTTTAGGAACTCTGCTCTTTATATCCTTATAAGCTCTTTACGTCAAGATAAAAAATGCAGGTACATTATTGTTGCATATTTCTTCTATAGAAATTTTGATTGCATATATAAAATCCGCCGTGTGTGTGTGTGTGTGTGTGTGTGTATAAAAATTTGCATAACTATACTAACATTAAATTCATCCAAATTAAAATTAAAATTATTTTTAAATAATAATAATTCAATATTATTAACATTAATGTGTCTAATAAACATAATAGGATTGTGTTTGTGTGTGTGTGTGTGTGTGTGTGTGTGTGTGTGTGTGTGTGTGTGTGTGTGTGTGTGTGTGTGTGTGTGCAAGTGTGTGTGTGTGTGTGTGCGTGCGTGCGTGTGTGTGAAATTTAGAAATGTCTAATTTTAAACTTAATTACATTGTATAATCCATTAAACACTGTTAACAATGATTTTTAAAGTTCATGTATCACATTATACGTATATAATGAGTTCAACGATGACGAAGGTTTTAACAAAATATATCTCAGTATACCAGAATCATTGTTTGACTTATATGTACGAAATAGAAATAAAAACTATTTACGCCTGTCTTTATTCAAAAAAGGTTTTTTTTTAACTTCCGACTATTGTGCACACTTGGGCTAATGCAGACGATGGGATGACTTATAGCGTATGAAAATGCCAAGCCCTGGCCGGGAATCGAACCCGGGTCCTCGAGGTGAAAGCCCGTAGACCACCGAGGCGGCTCAAGGAAACATATGCCCAATGGTGATGAAACCATATGATAAAATGTGTTTGAGTAACTTTGAAACTTTAAAAAAATAACTTTAATTTTACAGACAATGAATTTTTCAGTATATCACTATTCTATATCAAACTGTAGATGACTACAATAAAAATATATTTCAAACAGTTTTTATTGTTATTTTGAAATTTCATTGTTTAACACGTTAATAATTAATATAAAAGTATTTTAAAATCATAATTTTTCTGTTACACTAAAATCGCATGTATTCCAATTAATTCTTATTTATTACTGCTACATTTTTTCTACAATTTCTTTGTTAAAGCAAATTTATTTTTACATAGTCTTGTTTTAACGAAATAAAAGCAACGCAGTACAAAATATAATTAAATAGAAAATTCAAATATTGTGAAGAACTCAAGTCTAATAACAATTTAGAGAAGTCTTAGACTATTGATTTATACTTTAAATTAAGTTAAAACCTGAAGAACCGCCTGGTGGCCTAGTGGCGTACTAGGCTTTCACCCCGAGGACCCGGGTTCGATTCCCGGCGAGGGCTTGGCATTTTCATACGCTATAAATCATTCCATCGTCTGCATTTGCCCAAGTGTGCACAATGGTCGGACGTTAAAAAAAAAAAAAAAAAGCTGAAGTGATTTCTTAAAGGGATGTAATGAAGCGATGTATGCCTGCAGTTCACAAAAGACACAAGTTTCTGCAGTAATAGGTCAAACATTAAACTGAGGGGGAAATAAAAACATAACAGAAAATATATTACAGACCAATATTCGTTGTAGAGCTATATTTTGACAAATGTTTTTTTTTGTAAAAATAAAATGTCTATGTATAAACAAATATTAATTTTATATTATTAATAGTGCTGTATACAATATACTGATCGCATTAAGTACATGCATTAGGGCTAATGCAAAAATAATTTAATAGTTATTAAGTGTACTACTCTCGAACAGGATTGGGAATGAAAATTAAAAGTATATTTTATTATACTGTCAATGAAGTTGGTTTTAAATATATGAAACGTATATAAAAACCATTATACCTAAAATTATAAGAAATGTATATTTAAATATACAAAAAATGTATAAAAAATTATACATAAAAAAGTAATATATTTCTAATTATTTTTTAAAATATTTCAGGGTTTTAATTCTTTCACGAAATTAACTCTAATTCTGAGAACAAGAACTTCTTCAGGGAAAGTACATTCAACTGTAGAAGACTACGTTAAAATACTTCCTATAATTGTAAGTACATTACTTTTTTTTAACTGTGCATGTATAACATTTACTCTCTGTTTCACGACTCATGAAATGTTTTAATTCTAATAATAAATGCTTCAAAGGTAAATCTATATATATAAAACGCAATGTCCTGACTGAATGACTGATCAACGTACAGCCCAAACTATAAAACCTAGACTTGAAATTTTGAGGATGTCTTCGTTTTAATATGTAAGCGCGTACTAACAAAGTATTTTGAAAAATTTTGATATTTAAGGTACACAATGCCATTAAACTACTTACCCTATCCAATTTTACTAATTAACGAACAGCCGAGACTATTATAGCTAGAGTCTTGAAATTTTTAGGGTACCTTCTAACAAACATTGTCGAGATGCACTAAGATAGAATTCTGCACAAATTTTTATTGTAACTAACTACGATATTAGTAATTCTAAAAATTAAAAAAAATATGTCCAATGATTGATAACAAGTTGAGTCAATTTGAAATTTATATGAAATATAATTATACTGAGGACATGAAATAATTAAGAAAATATTAGATCATTAAACATAAATTTATTAAGGTACACAATGCCATTAAACTACTTACCCTAACTAATTTTATTAATTAACGTACAGCCGAGACTATTATAGCTAGGGGCTTGACGATTTAAGGGTACCTTATTTACAACAATGTCGAAATGTTCTGAAAAAGGATTTTGCAATAAAAATTGATTTTACCACAATGTCTATTATAGCTAGAGACTTGACATTTTTATTGTACCTCCTGACAACAAAGTCAAGGTGCTAAAAGAAAGGATTTGGGAAAATTTTTGTTATTGCCATTAAACTGCTTACCTAGTCTAATTTTATTAATATACGTACAGACGAGACTATTATAGCTAGTGACTTGAAATATTGAGGGTAACTTCTAACAAACATTGTCGAGATGCACTAAGATAGAATTTTGCACAAATTTGTTATTGGTACTAATTACGATATTTGTAATTCTAAAAATAAAAAAAAATATATCCAATGATTGATAAAGTATTTTGTCAATTTGAAATTTAAATGAAATATAATTATACTGAGGACATGAAATAATTAAGAAAATATTAAATCATTAAACATAACTTTTTTAAGGTACACAATGCCATTAAACTACTTACCCTATTATATTTTACTAATTAACGAATAGCCCGGACTATTATAGCTAGAATCCTGAAATTTTTAGGGTACCTTCTAACAAACATTGTCGAGATGCACTAAAATAGAATTTTGCACCAATTTGTTATTGGAACAAATCACGATTATTTATTTCTAAAAATAAAAAAAAAATTATCCAATGATTGACAAAGTATTTTGTCAATTTGAAATTTAAATGAAATATAATTATACTGAGGACATGAAATAATTAAGAAAATAATAAATCATTGAACATAACTTTTTTAAGGTACACAATGCCATTAAACTACTTACCCTATCGAATTTTACTAATTAACGAACAGCCGAGACTATTATAGTTAGAGTCTTGAAATTTTTAGGGTACCTTCTAGCAAACATTGTCGAGATGCACTAAGATAGAATTCTGCACAAATTTTTATTGTAACTAACTACGATATTAGTAATTCTAAAAATTAAAAAAATATGTCCAATGATTGATAACAAGTTGAGTCAATTTGAAATTTATATGAAATATAATTATACTGAGGACATGAAATAATTAAGAAAATATTAGATCATTAAACATAAATTTTTAAAGGTACACAATGCCATTAAACTACTTACCCTAACTAATTTTATTAATTAACGTACAGCCGAGACTATTATAGCTAGAGGCTTGACGTTTTAAGGGTACCTTATTTACAATAATGTCGAGATGCCCTGAGAAAGGATTTTGCAATAAAAATTGATTTTACCACAACGTCTATTATAGCTAGAGACTTGACATTTTATTGTACCTCCTGACAACAAAGTCAAGGTGCTAAAAGAAAGGATTTGGGAAAATTTTTGTTATTGCCATTAAACTGTTTACCTAGTCCGATTTTATTAATATACGTACAGACGAGACTATTATAGCTAGTGACTTGAAATATTGAGGGTAACTTCTAACAAACATTGTCGAGATGCACTAAGATAGAATTTTGCACAAATTTGTTATTGGTACTAATTACGATATTTGTAATTCTAAAAATAAAAAAAAATATATCCAATGATTGATAAAGTATTTTGTCAATTTGAAATTTAAAT
>JAJIZJ010000228.1:0-75000 GCA_022606455.1 Callitettix versicolor
AAAAGCACATTGAGGCTATTATCGCCTCCCTAAATGTAAGTGTGAGTGTAAAGTGTTAAAGTCATAAGTGTAGTGTTGTAAGTATAAGTGTTTGTTAGACTTGAGTACTGCGAGGGTCATCTAAATTCTCTAAATATGTGCAGCTAGTCTGCACCCCCCTGCAGTATATTAAAGAAATCACAGAACTACACAAAATTAAATTACATTTTACTGGCACGCAACATTCATCTTCTAACTGGTTGTGTGAACGCTTGCACTACACATTAATTGAACATATTAGGTTACTAAACAATCAGGAGGAGTTTAAGAAAGACAATATTGTGAAAAAAGTGAAATATGCAGTAACAGCTTATAATAACAGTATCCATTCAGTCACAAAATTGATCCCTTTCGAAGTACGATACGGATACATAACACACAATAATATACTGGCAATAAATTTAGAGAATGAATTTTTGAACGACTATATAATTAGCCATAAAGGAAAAAAATATATGAACAAATTAGGGACAGTAATAAAGAAAACATCCAGGTTAAACGGAATCAAAACAAAGAACCGCTACCTGAAATACCGGAAGAAGTTTACGTAAAAACAACACTAAAACAAAGTAAAACTAAGAATAAGTTTAATAAGGAAAAAATATAAAAAATAATCCGCAGAGAAAGACTGCAGAAACCCGAGGCAGGCATCATTACATGAAAAACCAAATACACTTGTCAAAAAGATATTTTTTGACTATATTCAAAAACCAAACCAAACAAGCTATGGGTACAGTGCATGGATTACAAAAAAATGGGCTGACGAGAGATGTATAGATATGCCAGGATTGCCACACTTCGTTTGCAAACATAGCTTTGCTTCCCGGCTGCCTGTCTTATAAGTTTTAGAGTATCTCTGATTGTTTGATTGTTCGTAGTTTCTCCTCTTCGGTAATGTCCGCATTTCTTATTTGTTTTGTCAGCTTTCTCACCTCATTGTCTAATGTAAATTGTATCTCGTCCGCAAGTTCAAGCTGGATTTCGTCAATTATATTCTCCCTTGTTTCTACCTCGGGTACTCTGACACGCGCGGAGCTCTCCATGCTCTTCTTCACCTTGCTCATTGGAAGAATTCTTTGTAAAGCACTCTTCTTAAGGAATCCATGATGTCCTGTTCAACTTGTACTTACCCACTTGTAATGTTCTGAGTCTAGTGTCAACCCTCTCCTCGTGCGTCTGACCGCCTTCAGAATCTGTGCGGCCGCCGCCGAACACAGGGGCTCTCAGCGATCGGAATCGACGTCCGTATTCACCCTTGCGGTCTTATTCACCTGGGATATATCTTGTTTTAGACCACACATATTCATTCTTCATCAAAAGAAGACGGAATAGAGCTCCGAGAGAGGCAATAAGAAGAAATTAGAGACACCTAGCCCTCGAATACTGTAATAGCGTCAGGGTCGGAAGAAAGGCTTAGTGCCTAATAGAAAGAAAAATGAGTCGGGTGTTCACCCAAAACAAGATGAAGAAATGTGAAAACACCAGCTCGGGAATCCCTGGGGTTGCTAAGCCCCACACTAGATGTGAGCCCCGAGGTAATTATTATTATTATTATTATTATTATTATTATTATTATTATTATTATTATTATTATTATTATTATTATTATTATTATTATTATTATTATTATTATTATTATCATCATCATCATCATCATTATTATCATCATTATTATTATCATCATTATTATTATCATCATCATCATCATCATCATCATCATCATTATTATTATTATTATTATTATTATTATTATTATTATTATTATTATTATTATTATTATTATTATTATTATTATTATTATTATTATTATTATTATTATTATTATTATTATTATTATTATTATTATTATTATTATTATTATTATTATTATTATTATTATTATTATTATTATTATTATTATTATTATTATTATTATTATTATTATTATTATTATTATTATTATTATTATTATTATTGATCTCTGTGCGATGAGCTGAACGACGACCCTGGGAATGGGATATAAATTGGTCACACGCAGGTTGGGGCTGCTGGTGCCAATAGGACTATGAGTGCCAGAGTAGTTGAAAATGTGGTAGGTTCTCTTTTCCTAACCATCCACGTATGGAAAATCCAAAGATACATCAAGAGAATATGGATATCCCTCTCTTCACAGAGGTTGAATTAGCAACAGCTGTAAAAACGCTTAAGGATGGGAAGGCTCCCGGCCCAGACGGAATTCCACCGGAGGTCATAAAGATAGTTGCTAGTGCTCAACCAAAACTCCTTCTCAACATGTATAATGCATGCCTGGAGGCAGGAATATTTGCACATCCCTGGAAGGTGGCCCGACTTGTTCTGATAAGGAAAGGAAAGGGCTGCCCTGACTCTCCAGCGTCATATAGACCTCTGTGCATGTTGGACGTGGTAGGCAAGTTGCTGGAGAATCTAATAAGATCTCGCTTACAGCATTCAGTTCAGGCGGTGGGAGGTCTTTCGGAGCGCCAACACGGATTTCGGGCAGGGCACTCTACAATAGGTGCTATACAAGAAGTTGTGGAAGCTGTTGACGTTGCTGATGGGTCTTGTCATGCGGCTAGACCCATTGTCTTACTGGTCACGTTAGACATAAGGAATGCGTTCAACACAGTTCGGTGGGAAAACATAATGAGAGAATTGGAACACACTTTCTTTGTTCCACGGTACTTGTTGACCATTATTGGGGATTACCTAAATGATCGCTGGATCATGTGTGATACGGAAGAGGGATACTTGAGCAAAGAAGTAACAGCAGGAGTGGCTCAGGGTTCCATACTTGGACCTGATCTGTGGAACATCTCGTATGATGGCCTCTTAAGATTGGACATGCCTGAAGGAGTACGCTTGGTAGGGTACGCTGATGATGTGGCTGCGGTTATCACTGCCAGGAATTTAGAGTTGGTTCAATTACGACTTAACCAAGTCATGCGCCGAGTAAGTGCATGGATGGAAAGCCACGGATTGCAGCTCGCTATCCCTAAGACCGAAATGGTCTTGTTAACGAGGAAACGAATACCCACAATCGTTCCGATGATGGTAGGAATGGAATGTATGTACACCAAGAGGTCGGCAAAGTATTTAGGAGTAACGTTGGATACCAAGTTGACTTTCTGGGAACATATTAGACTTGCGTGTGACAAAGCGGAAGTTATGTCCAACTCGCTTGGAAGACTTATGGCAAATATGGGTGGTCCACGTGCGGGTAGGCGGCGACTCCTGATGACGGTGGTACATTCGGTGTTGCTGTATGGAGCAGAAATCTGGGCAGACGCAATTAATGTTAGAAGACGTCGATCTCGATTACTCTCAATCCAAAGAATTGGAGCTATGAGAATTATAAGCTCCTACCGAACAGTGTCAGAGGCAGCGGTGCTGGTCGTGGCGGGTGTCATCCCGATTGACCTCTTGGCGCAGGAACGGAAGAACATCTTCACTTTAAGTAAGGAAGTCAGCAGAACTGAAGCTGCTAAAAATTGTAGAGAGATTACTTTGCTGGAGTGGCAATCACGATGGGATGGTGAGAATAAAGGGAGGTGGACAGCAAGTCTCATAAGAAACGTGCGCATCTGGACCAAGCGAGGACATGGTGAAGTTAATTTCTACCTCACGCAGTTTCTGACAGGGCATGGTTACTTCCGATCCTATCTTCACAAGATGGGTAAAGTGAGTTCTATGAATTGCCGAACCTGTGAAAATAGAAGAGACGATGCAAGACACACTTTCTTCGAATGTGAAAGATTCTCATACCAACGGCGAGAAATAAATAACAAGATCGGAGAATGCACGGTGGATAATATAGTGGAAAAGATGTTGTTTTCCAAGAACAACTGGGATAGTATCTCAAGGTACATAGAAGAGATTTTGCGCTGTAAGAGAGAAGAAGGATGGCTTGAGTCATAGATTTGTAAGGACTGCAGAGTTATTACCATCAGAAGACTTATGAACAAGATAGCAGGGCAATAAAGTTAGGCAGACTTGGCATATTATGGTGTTTGACCTGCTGGTCAAAAGGATGGTGGATGACCCTATAGGGGAAGACAGATCCTCTCCTCTGTGAAGTAATATCTCAGTGATGGTCCCGCAGAGGAGGGAAGATGGAATGGAAGGTTTAATGGTTTTTACCGGGGTAAGGAGGCTGCCCACCACCTTCAGTCCCCGGACAAAGTCATAAAGATTTTTGTCCTTTTTTCCTTCCTTAAAAAAAAAAAAAAAAAAAAAAAAAAAAAAAAAAAAAATTATTATTATTATTATTATTA
The DNA here is from genome assembly GCA_022606455.1 of Callitettix versicolor. Taxonomy (NCBI): domain Eukaryota; kingdom Metazoa; phylum Arthropoda; class Insecta; order Hemiptera; family Cercopidae; genus Callitettix; species Callitettix versicolor. The sequence continues at coordinate 4,311 of JAJIZJ010000228.1, forward strand.
TTATTATTATTATTATTATTATCATTATTATTATTATTATTATTATTATTATTATTATTATTATTATTATTATTATTATTATTATTATTATTATTATTATTATTATTATTATTATTATTATTATTATTATTATTATTATTATTATTATTATTATTATTATTATTATTATTATTATTATTATTATTATTATTATTATTATTATTATTATTATTATTATTATTATTATTATTATTATTATTATTATTATTATTATTATTATTATTATTATTATTATTATTATTATTATCATTGGGCGAAGCCCTTCTTCCCAGCAATTTTGACAATACAAAAAACACATCTCCTCCGAAACTACTGAACCGATTTTGATGAAATTTGATATGCTTCTGCAGCATAGTTCTGCGGATGTCGTGGCGCAAACCTTATCGTAATATTAATTTTTAATCAAAAGTTACTCTAGGCTTTAGCTGCTCCACCTACTCTCTCTTAATGACTTTTTAACTGCAATATTAGTATAGCTGGGTGCTTAGCTTTATTTCAGCCGGTAAATACAGCATGTAATTTACTGCAGTATATTTGTTCGGAATGGACTTATATTGTTTACATATCAGTCGCTACTTGGATTGTTTACATATCAGCCGGTACTTGCCGTAATACCCATTGACTTTACGTTCAAGTTCTATAATGTAACGTTCAAAAAAATTCCAATTTTCAGTTGAGTACATGAAGTTACAAAGTGAAGAGCCTGATTAATTTCGAATTTTTATTGTTTAGTGTATTCAGTGAAATTACAAAGTGAGGAGTCCGATTATAATTGAGTACTGTATTATAATATATAATACTCAATATAATATGTAATACATAATATAATACATAATATAATACATAATATATATAATACTCAATTATAATATAATTGAGTACTGTATATTTTACAATAATTCAAATGCCTAAAAGAAAAAGATGTTCTTTTATCGGACGACACACACGTAATCAAATAAATAATAGGCGCAGAATAAACAGTGGCGAAGTGGTTGAAAATGTTCCTGAAGTTGTTGCAAATGTTCCTGTTGTGGCTTCCGATAGTTCCTCGTATAACAACGTGGATATTAATCTTCAAGTTACGCTGGAAGAGGAATTGAAAAAACTAAAATTTTATGAGTGTCAGAATTGTTCTCGGGTTGTTATGCAAACAAATTCTACTGAGATATGTAAACAATGTAAGTCCATTCCGAACAAATTTACTGCAGTAAATTACATGGATCCAGGTACCATTCCAAATGAACTAAAAGATCTTACATATGTAGAAAAGCTTTTAATTGCAAAAGTGCATCCTGTTATGCGTGTATATAGAGTAAAATCACAATGTCTCCTGGGTCAATACGCGTACAAAGGTGATATCATTAATATCGGACAAGATGTTAATGAAATCGTGCGAAAACTGCCACGTACTACTGCTTCGTTAAGTTTGATAGTTATCAGGCGCGAAGGTTCCAGCGGTCATCGTGATTTTCATGTCAGACAATCCAAAATCATAAATGCTCTAAATTGTTTAAAACACAATAATCCTTTCTATGCCGACATCGATATTGATAATGAGCTTTTATTACAGCTGCCATTACATATATAATCAAATTCCTGCAGTTGAACTTGAAAATACAAACGACACTGAAGATGATCAATTGCAAGGAGTTTATGAAAGCCACATAACCAACATCAGATTGCAAGAAGCTCAGCGTATTCAAAATGCTGTCAATAACGTCATTCCATTGCCTAAAGGAACTAATGTTATCAATGAATTCACCTGCGAAGGTTATATTAGTATGGCATTTCCAACGCTATTTTCCTATGGATCGGCTGAATTGAACGATAACAGGCGTAATAAAAAACTTACAGTTAAAGAATATTTTCAGTATTTAATAGAATGTAAAGATCAGCGTTTTGCTAAAGACCCAAGTTTCCGATTTTTTGCTTTAAATACAGTTCATCGACATGATGCTATTCAAAAAGGAACTATTTTTGCAAAAAAGTCGCATTTTAATGGAACCATAGCAGAGCTTAAAACTAAAATAGTAGAAAATCCTAAAATAATAACCAGTTTGAGTTTTTGGTGTGGGCAAATTTCTGGCACAAAGTCATACTGGTATCAGCGTAAATCAGAACTTGAAGTTATGCTCAAGCAGTGTAAAATGCCTACTGTATTTATAACTTTAAGTTCTGCTGATTTGTGGTGGCCAGATTTGTCTCGGCTCTTTAATTTGAATTGTGAAGAAGCAGAATTATTGTGAAGAAGAAGAAATAGCAGAAAAACGTCAACAACTTATAAACGATAATCCAGTGATCGTTGAAAACTATTTTACGTACCGTGCAACTTTTTTATCAAAAACATTTTATGTTCAAAATTTGAAATTTCTGACTACTGGTTTCGTTTCGAATTTCAGTACAGAGGTTCATGCCATTTACATGGCCTTCTGTGGATATCTGGAGCACCAAACCCTGTAAGTTTTGACTCGGCCTCTGAACAAGAAGTTTTAATTGCTAAAATTTTCTATGATAATTTAGTAAGTGCAATAAATCCTCTGCCAACAGTTCCTCCAGCACCTGTCCACCCTCTTTACAATCGATCAATTACAATTTTACCAGTAACAGCATCTTTTCAAAAATCAGGAGTTCACTGTTCCAGGAAACAATTTCCATTAATGCTTGGGTACGCGGTCAGCATTCATCGATCTCAAGGAATTACATTGGATACGGCTGTAGTCAATTTAGGAGACAAAGAATTTTCAGTTGGTTTATCTTATGTTACACTGTCTCGTGTAAAAACTCTAGCTGGATTACTATTAAAACCAACATTTAATTTTAACAGACTCGAGAAAATTAATAAAAGCAAAGCAATGGCAGGAAGACGTGCAGAATTGTCACGGCTTGAACAAATAGCAACACAATTTTAGTAGTAAAGAAATACAATAATTAATAATAAAATGTAATATTTGAAAGCAAAAATAAATACTACATATTTACTGTAAACTTTGTACTGAATTTTTCATATTCCCAACATCGAAGGATTCGCCCTTTTTATGCCCCAAGCATTCCTAGTTATTATTCGAATTTTAAAACATATTAACTTCTTCACTTATATCATTATTTTCTACTAGACGGATTTAAATAAATCAGTTTACATTTTAAATTAACATAAAATCAAATTTATATCAGGAAATTATATCTTATAATTGTTATTTTTTATTATTGTTACATAAAAATTTAAAGGATTAAAATTGAATTTTTACTACTAAGAGTTATAAAAATACTTTATTCTTCATCAATCAAATAATCTTTTGAATAGAATAATTATGTTCAAGAGAACGTATTCTATGTTAGTTGTGTATTTATTGGTATATTGAATTTTGAAACAAAGTAATTTCTAAAAAATATATTAAGATTTTTTTGTCATTTTTGATTAAAGTTAACCATATTTTCAAATAATCTTAATAATTTACGTTACAGCACGAATCCCACAAATTGGCATACAAAAATTATATCAAAAATATTTTTTTTATATGCTATGGTTTATTACTGAAGTATTACACTCGAATTATTAAAATTTTAATGGGATATATAGGCTACTGAGACAGTAATATTATCAGCTCATTGTTATCTACCCATTGATCTTGCAGTCTTATTAGCAATAAAATAGAACTAAAGTAATTAGCAAATGTCAAAGAAAAGCATTTATTATTGTTTTGAAATAATAAAAGGAATTTTTGAAAATGTGTAAAAGTTTTAAATATTCCCAAATCTTTAATAACTTTTAAGAAATCATCATTAAACACACACACACACACACACACACACACACACACACACACACACACACACACACACACACACACACACATATATATATATATATATATATATATATATATATATATATATAATAACAATTATTATTATTATCTGCGAACAGACCCTGTTGGATCACGCAAAGCACTCTGACTCATGTCTTACTCCTTCTAATCCTCCACACCTCCCTCATCCTGACCCCATGGATCCTCTTCTGCTCCTCCGTCCTGCTCTCTTTGGGATTTCATTCTCTGGGACCTTCCAACCGAGCATCTTTCTCCTGTATGTGTTCCTGTCTTCAGTGTCTGTTGAGTCTATTTCTGAGTGAAATTTAGAAACACTTACGAATACAGTTACTCTTATATGAAACCTAGTATAAATAAACAAAATAACATTAATCAATTCTACATAATAATTTACAAAATATACGTTCTTACGGATAAATAGCATACTTACAAATTCTGTAATATAAATCAATGGTTTTAATTATTAATCAAAAAAATTGTTTTGTTTGTAATAAGAAAAAACATACACAACAAAAATAACAAATATTTTTTTTGAAATATCAATAAAGTAAAGTAAGCTATCTGTATCACGTAGTGGCCAATTCAATTGAAATTAATATTTCAACCTTTGAAAATAATAATAAAATAATATCCAGATAATAAACTAATTACGTAATAATAAAATATTATCCTATTAACAAAATAATATCCTAATAATAAAATATTTCTTGTCAATAAAATAATATCGTATTAATAAAATAATATCCTAATAATAAAATAATATCCTAAAAGGATATAAGTAAATTATACATTTAACAGAATCACAATATCAAATTTTCATCAACAATAATATTCGTTGTAAACACTAAAGATTATTACAAACATATGAAACTCTTATGGATAAAACATACATTGCATACTTACTAGAACAGTAATAAAATTCAATATTTACTCATTATTTGTCATGTAAAACTGTTTTCTTGTTAACAAGAATTAGAAAATTAGAAGGTACAAATTCATATACTTGAATAAAGAAAGAAATTATTTCCTTAAATATCATGATGAATTTTGTTTAAAAAATAAAATCAAATCTTACATTTTAAATACATTTTATCTCCAAATTTATAAAGAAATTATTTTATTAAAATATAAATCTACTGTCTGTTGTATTTATTATGGATTATTACTTTCTTAGTACAAAACCTTAATTCTGTCATGATTTACATATTACATATAGAGAATAATAGCCAGTGATAAAACATGTTTGTTAATCTGTCTACTGATTCTGCTGTTTTAACAATGTATTAAGCTATAACATTGAATATCCAAACAATCCTAACCATTTCCACAAACTTAATTTTATGAACTCTAATCAACAAAGACAATTTGGAAATATTTCAATTAAAAAAAACTACTGAAAATTTTCAGTCAGTTCAGATGGACATTTCCGGATGTCAGACCCGGAAACACGGTCAGTAAAATCAAACTTTTTCAGACGAAAGGAAACCCAGTAGGCGAGGATAATTACGATCATTCAAATGATCAATTGTCTGAACAAACGACAAATACTTATCTATGACAATACTTATGACAATTAATTACTTATCTGATAATAATTATTAGTTGTAACTTGATAAAAATAGATAGTTTGTAGTCATTTCTCTTATATTGGATTATAATACAAAGGTATTTTAAAAACTATATTAAACTTTCCCTTTAATTTCTATTAACGTTTTTAGCATTTTCAAAAACACTTAATATAATACATTAAGAAATAATAACAAAATTATATTCTACAATGATTTCACTAAACAAAACTACTTAATAAATTGAACATAACGTCTAAATTATAACAACAATTGGATTGGCTCAATCGATTGACTTAAAATTTATAACAACCAATCAAAACTTCTTTTAACAGAACCTTAGTGTTTCACACGCGTCGCCGATTTTTGATAACTATTCATAATGGCCAAGGTGTAATCCGGTGTAGGCGAGACAAAACTCAGTACACCAATAAATACCAGTTATTGTGGACACTTTTCATTGTTTAATTGTTATTATGACAACAATTGTGCACCTTAACTACTGGTGCAATTATAAACCACCCACAAAGGGTACAATGTAGCCCCAGAATAGCTAGACGGAAACCAGCAATGCTGACCTAAATTTAAATCTTGTATATCAATAAACATTAAGCCGAGACATTTCAAACTTTACAACAACGTTAACGATACATTGGAAATATATCAGAAATATTTTGAAATTATTTGGAAAAAATTGTGACGGATAAATGTGTAATACAAATTATACTATTGTTTAATTATATTCATAACTGTTATAAAACATATGAAACATAATAATTTGACTATACATAGTCGTTTGATTCACGTTAATAGGTGAGCGGTTTATATTTTATAACGGTTAATGGATTATATTATTAGATTATTATAAACACCGACTATTTTGGGAAGTTAACAAATTTAATGAATATGTATCTTGAATGCAAATATGCTACTGGAATTGAAAAACGTTGAACACATGGAAATCTTCACTCAATTGGAATGAGGCACTTAAATTGTACATTTTTTGAAAACAAATTTAGTCCTGAAAATTTATTAAGTTTTAGAGTTTTTGGTTTGAATCTGAATAGGTAATTCGCAAATAAATAGGGAATACTCCGATTAATTAAAATTTTACCTGTTTAGACACAAAACTTAAATTTTAGTTTAGAGACTTTTTAAAGGCTAACAGTACTTTTACGAATATTATAATATGCACAAAAGACGTAGAGAGCTGAAATTTCGTACATAAATGTTTACCTTAGGCTTTAGAGGTACGCAAAGAAAAGGTTTTCCAAAGTTCCTCGCCTAAAGATTTCACAAAAAGTAAAAACGAACTTTACATTTTATCTTTGTTTCTTTTCGTCAAAAAGGCAAAAAGAGTTGAGAATTCGAATACTTAATTACCTTAAGCTTTAAAAATGTGCAAAAAAGAGATTTCCAAAAATCCACGCATAAAGCTTTAAATAGGTATATTTTACTTTATATTTTGTCTATATATATCTCCACATCAAAATTTAAAAAAATTAATAAAAAACTTAGTAACTGCGTTTTGGTACACAGGCTTATTTTAAGCTTTGTAGTGTACAAGGAAAGTGTTTTTCGAAAATTACTTTTTGAATGATAGGTTACAATTTAGTTATTTTTTTATTTTTAGTTTACAGGCCATTATTGTTTATATAAAAAAGCTTCTTCATAGAACATGAAAATTTCTATTTTGGAACTTTTGTCCGCTCTTTATAAGGAAATGGCTTCCATGACACTTTTTCATTGTTACGGAACGCAAAGTTTAAGGCAATCTTAAACCCTCATTAAAGTTTTGACACAAAATGGTGGGCACTCACAATGCCTGATTTATATAAGAAATGGAGTATTTTCAGGCGCTCTAGACTTACTGTAGTTTGTATTGAAACAAAATGTTTTAGTCGAATTTCAAGTTAATCAACTATAATGTTTAATTCCCGAAAAAAACTTAATTTTCTTTGTATTTTGTAAATATATGCCTTGCAAAATACACAGCTAACTAATACTGTATTTCATATACGATAGTATAGTTAGAGAAGGATTATTTATTTGTAATCAAATAATAAATTTATTGAAAAATATACGTATTTTTTAATTATTCGTATTTAATAAATGTGAATGTTTACAAGATTTAAATTCACCGCGTTAGTGCTCCCCCTTTATTTGGCACACTGGCAACACCCTCACCCCTAATCAGTTCTTAGCGTGACTCGGTAAGAAGGGGACGTTCGTTTCACAGCTGCCCGCTTTTTTTCACAAATGTCAAGGTATCGTGGTAGCGAAAGTCATTAAAAAATTATTTACGGGAACTAATTAATTTTTGTTTTTTGTGTTTAAATTATTTTGGTGTAAGTTTAAATAGTGATCATTGTACAAGTCTCATATTTAATAATGCTTTTTTTTTGTTACGTACTTAAACATTTTTTAAATTTTGTTTTCAGGACGGAGCATAATAATTTTTTTAAGTTATCTCTTTAATGACGGATACATTCAGGTATTTAATTTTTTTTATATTAGACTTAGAAAAAATCTAATATTCTAGTCTATTCTAGTTAAATCTAAGTTATAAATGTAGGCCCTTCAATAATATTACTTTCGTGTATAATAAAATGTAATAATTTAATATTAAATGCACATTTTTAGTGTAGGTCTACAACAGTACATTTTTTCAAAATCCAAACTGAATTTCAATTAAAGAACTGTAGTTTTTTACGCAAAAATTAATAATAATTTCAGAGATCCTAGTAAATGAATTACATTTATGTAATTTTTTATATGAAAGTAGATAAACAATATTTTAGTGCATTGCAATATCCCAGTTTATAGGGTCATTATGCTATGAACTGTAATTTCATCTATATTTTTAAAAGTAAGCAAATAAATCAATTAGTACTTACAAAGTATACAAATTTATCCAGGAAGTGATTCGGGTGTATTCTTTATTGTAACGCTTATAATCACACTTTATATTTAGCCCAACAATTATAATCTTTCAAAAAGCTGTCGCAAGAACTTTGATGATTGTGAACAGAAAAACTCTTCTATCGCTTTTATTTAATGAAATAAAAATACTTGTATTTAGATACATTTATGTGTTTTTAGACAGGTTCCTTTAAGACAGTTTAATTTTAGAAACAAGTCAGCAGTGATGGTTTCTCAAACAAAATTAACAGTTCATCGACAATTTTTTACCGTAAAATCGTAGAGATTTTTTTTTGTTATTTAGTGAGTTACAGGGTTGGAAAATCTAATCTTAAAAACAGATCTTTGAAGTTGACCCACCCATAACAGCCCACCCATTTCAAAATTAAGCAAATCATCAGTTTTGCTAAAACGAACGTTAGTCTGGCTTTAGAATTCTTAAATAAATATAATTCATTATGGATGGCCTAACCTTCGAAGGGCTCATGCAAAATTAAAAGTCAAAACTTTTGTAACGTAAGTCAATTCTATTTCATTAATTTCTGGTTGTATTGGCAAAGAAAACGTTAGTTTCTCGTTTATATCAGTTTTGTAAATGTGCCTGTATGCGTGTACCAACTTCACGTTTTCTTTAAGACTGTCACAATGACACTTTAAAGTTACGAAAATCGTTAGTTTTATTTAGTTTTACAAAAACCCGCGTTACGGATAGTTTCGGATAGTTTTAAAAGAGAGAAAGTTAGTTTCACATTCCTTATTAATTTAATAAGAGCCTGAGTGGGTGGACAAACTTTACGTTTTTTTAAGAATGTCACAAAGGTAATTTAAAACTAAGCCAATAGTTAGTTTCAGTTAGTTTTGATTAAAAAAAAAATTGTTTCACACTAACATTTAATGTTGGCATGACAAGTGCCCGTGAAACGTTAAACAGTTTTAGTAATTAATTACATAAATAAAAAAATATATTAATAAAAGCGAGGATATCCAAATCATGAAACTAGTGATTTTCCGGTAGCGAATATGAAAAAAGCATCCCCTAATCCGATTCGTCCTATTGAATGACAAACGTGTCATCCAAAAGAGCCTAAAATAAAACGTTTAATCAAAGAGCCATTTTTTAAACTTAATCTTTGCTTTAGTAGAGATATTTTTATGGAAATAATTCTAATTATTTCCCCCACCCAGACTTGGAACACTGGTCGTGTAGAACACGCTTTGGAGGGTCATAATGCCCTGATCATATACACGTTTGTCCCTAAAGTTGCCTTATTTCAGTGAATGTTTTTTACATGATGTTAGAATTTATGATTTTTTAAATAGGATTTGAACAATTAAAACGAAGGCTTTTTAAATTTTGAAACTGATTACGACGATGAAGTCAGAATTTCAATATTTTTTAAAATTAGAAATATTTAACGTTTTAAAACGGTTAAACTGATATTGCTGGATGACAAACTGGTTTTCCAAGCTATTACAAAAAATGTTTTTTTGAAAAATTTGATTAAAATTAATACAAAATTGCTTAAAATAAACTATAACTTGTCATGAAATAAATAAAAAATAGCGTTGAAAATGTGTAAAGTTTTAAATTGATCCAAATATTCACAAAATTTATGAAAACATCATTAAATAACATACTTACACACACATACATATATAAATAATTATATATATATATATATATATATATATATATATATGTATATATATATATATATATATATATATATATATATATATATATATTGGTTTGAACAAAGAATTACTATTAAATTCGTACTAGCTAAGAATTAAAAAACACATCTTTTTTACTATGTCAAATTACTAAGTGAAATTTAGAAACACTTACGTATACAGTTACTTTTATATCAAACAGAGTATAAATAAACAAAATAAAATTAATTAAATCTACAAAATAATTTAGAAATATACGTCCTTACGTATATGTAAGGACAAAAAATATATGTTTGTTGTAAGTGTATTAAAATTTTTCAGTTTGTTTTTACATTAGTAAAAGCATATGACTTAAAGGTAAAAAGCTTACTTGCAAAATCAGTTTTTTAATTATCAATCAAAAACAATTGTGAACTTTATAATAATAAGAAAATCATACAAAACCAGAATAACAGTTTTTTTCTTTAAATATCTTGTTGAGTTATTCGCAATTGTAATTTTAATACTTCTACAATTTTAAAATACTTTATACTTTTTTGTTGCATTAACTGAAATTTATGACTAATTTACTAAGCGAGTTATGAAGTATGAATTACATAACGACTTTAATAACTCAGTGATAAAAATGAGTTTATTCGTCATCCACTCACTGTTACTGTTGTCTTAATAACTGTAAAATGAATGCAAAAAAACTGAGTATGATTAACGAAAGAAATTACTTTCATTGATGCAGAATTATTCGCACTTGTAAACTATTAAATTTATACAAACTTATAAATTTAAAATAAGTTTTATTCTAAAGTAACAAATCTAAATATTTTGTATGTGCTGCGTTTTATTATTTTAGAAGCATAGCAACATTATTTAAAAAGTACATTATAAGCTTAATAATTCAGTGATGAAATTCAGTTTATCGTCATCCATCCCCTAATTATTTGTTTCGGTAACTGTCATCGCCTCAATAACGTAGCAACCGAGTTACACAGCTGGACTTATTTGAAAACATCGAAAAACATCAAAATTAAATTTACAAACGTCACTCCTGGTTTTCAATTAGCCTACGCCTGAATTGAATGTATGACTTTATTAATAAGCAGTAATCATGTCGACGAAGGCTCTTTACGTTGTAATACTCAAATTTAAATATATTCTATTCCTACCATAAGATAAAAGATTTATGTTTTGCACCCGTCTTTAGGCACACCCTAATATTTTACAATGTTTTTAAGACATTTTTAGCGTGAAACAAAATTGTTTGTATAGATATCTAAACATAGCTGCAATACTAACTTGTTGCTATATAAAAACTTTTTGTATGGTCTAAAGCTTATTACACTTGTATGAAACCGGAAAGATCAAAGAATTACTTCACATTCTTACAAGTAGAGGTACAAAAAAATGTACACATTACATCGACAGATTATTGGCCAGTGATAAAATTACGTAATTCGTCATATATCAACCTAATCTCTTTTGTTGATAATGAAAGAAATAATTTCATTAGATGACATCGACAAATACTTACTTACGTGTGTAAAAGTTTAAATACTTACAAAAACTTATAATTATGTTATAAATGAAAAAAGGTATATATATATATATATAAATTGAGTATTATTGTTTTAAACATTACATTATTTCACATTAATATATTTTTATATATATATATATATATATATATATATATATATATATATATTTTAATTATTTAAAAATACATATATATCTTTTAACACATATATGCTATATTTTAAAAAACTACATCATATATTTATTGTCACTTTTATATCATATTTATTCTTGCAAACACTTCAAACGTACAGAATAACATTTTTTTGTGAATTTCATGAGTTTTTTATTAATTTATTAAGTTATAAAATAGTAAAAGTTACATTGCAGGCTTGATTCGATAGTAATAAAAATGTTTATCTCGTCATCTACTTACACATTATTGTTTCTGAAACGATGGAATTATGTTTAAACATTTTAAAATAATGTTACATTCGTCCAAAAGTGCAAAACTATTCAGGTGGAGAAACAGGTTAACCTCAAGTGTTTAATGAAGCTGGGGAAACTGCTATAGAATTGTAAAAGAAGTGTACGGAAGAGATTTTTATCGCGCAAACAAGTTTTTGAGTCAATGTTCAGTATACTGATAAGCCTTCCCTAGCTTCGACAATTCTAATTTCGTTGGCGTGTTTCGGAGAACCCCCATCTTCAAAAACTATATCTATACTCTATACTCTAATAATTTGTACTAACCTATACTCTATATAAAGAGTATAGATGTAGATTTTGAAGATGGAAGTTCTCCGAAACACATCGACGAAAGTAGATTTGACGAAGCTAGGGAAGGCAGAAGAAAGTGACAATAATACTAGCAAAAACAAAAAGAATAATGTAAAGAGGATTTCAAGTTGTTGATTGTATAAAAGGTGTAAGTAATGTAATATAAAAGGTGTCCGTAGAACGTTAAATGACCGAAAAAGAAACGCGCCTTGAACAACCCTCAACATCAAGAACAGACAACATCCAGAAAATTTCTAAATTGATCCACGAAAAAAGTGGTATGAGTGAGTGTCCGAGTTCTTGTCGAACACTCAGGAATTAATAATGTGTATATATTATACGCAAGAAAACGTATTTCTGACGAATATTATTTTGTATAAATACTGAATCTTTGCATTCAGGTTTTTTTTTAAATTATGAGAAACACATATGGACCAATTCAATTGAAATTTGTTTTTGCAAAAATTCAAACTTTCAAAGTAATAATAAAATAACATCCTAATAATAAAATAATATCCTAATACTAAATGAATATACTAAATGAATAATAAAACAATATCCAATTAACAAAATAATATCCTAATAATAAAATAATATATTAAAAGTTTTTAAATAAATTATACATTTAACAGAACTAAAAGTATAAAATTTTCATTAACAATAATATTCGTTGTAATCACTAAAGATTATTACGAACGTATGACACTGGATTGATTAAAATATACATTGCACACTTACTAGAACAGTAATAAAATTCAATATTTACTCATTATTTGTCATGTAAAAGTTTCATCTTTTAATCGACAATTAGAAAATTATAGCATAAAAATTAGTCTTAGTAAAATTATGCTTAAAATATTTAATAATTCCATTTTGATAGTCAGAAATTAACCATCGCACATGGAAGCAATATTGTTGTTGATATAATTTTGACATGTCAATTTGTTATAAAGTTTTATTTAGAACTTCCATTGTCAATAAAATGTAAATTATAATTTTGTTATTTTTTTTATAACTAAAAAATAGTTTTTAAAATTGTGAAAAAGTATAATCGTAATAAAATAAAAATAGTTTATTATTTTTTTCACTATTGAACATATCAATATATATATATATATATACACACACAAACATATAAAACTTGGCCTCTCAAAGTTAAAGTCAATCTTTCAATTACTGTTAACCTTTCCCTTATGGTTCGACCATTAGTAATAGTTTACTGAAGTGAAGTTTATTCACTCGTATGAAAATATTTTTTTGTATATCTCGGTTTCCGATTAACTAATTTCCTTTAACAGAACTATTATTATATGGTGTCACACACACACACACACACACACACACACACACACACACACACACACACACACACACACACACACACACACACACACACACACACACACACACACACACACACACACACACACACACACACACACACACACACACACACACACACACACACACACACACACACACACACACACACACACACACATACACACATACATACATATATATATATATATATATATATATATATATATATATATATATATATATATATGTCAGATTAAATTAAATAAAAACAAATTAATTCAATAAAGTTTTTAGAGTGACTAAGATGTACTGAAGGTAAAAAGAATGACAATTATGTATCAGTAAAAGTATAAATATAATCATATAATATTTAACCAATACATTTTTCAAATATTGGCCATATTGCTGATATGTAATGACAATAACATCAGATCAGATATGTATTACTGATCTGTAATACATACAGATATGTACAGATATGTATGATCTGTTCGAATCACGATGTTAAAAAAAGTCACACTAAATTTATTTGTTTTACTCAACCGATATAAAAGTTTTTTTTAATTCCATGCAATAAATAAATATTTAACAATATAGAAATATTAGAAAAAATAATAAATTTTTTATAGAACATGTTTAACTTTGTTTTACGTGGGACGTAAAAATAATCGCTTCAATTTGAAAGTTTTCTGTAGTAGAATGATTGGTTTTACAAATTTGGTTTTCGTGAATTGCATTCAAATTTTAAAATCCAACGTTGTGATATAATTGACGATCTCATATCGAACCAATTTAATTCTCGAGATACTTATTTATGTCAGTTTATATTTATTTTTGTTAATACTGTTCTGTAGGTATATAGGCAAGTTAGTAATTTTAATATATAAACTTATTGACTGATCTTCTTTTGAAGGATTTCATTTGTTTACATAAATATTACTTTTTAAATTAAAACAATGAATTTTATACAATGTTTGAACGTATTAATAAAGTATATGACAATTTATATATACATTTTATTTGTTTAAAGATGCGCTGGTGAGTGTTACTGCGTGAAAAACAATTTGTAAGGAAGACTAAAATGAGAGAAGGATCAATCGACTGACTTAAAATTTATAACAACAAATCAAAAATTCTTTGAATAGAACCTTAGTGTTTCACACAAGCAGCCGATTTTTAAGATAACTATTCATAATGGCCAAGGTGTAATCCGGTATGGGCGAGACAAAACTTGGCACCCCAATAAAAAACAGTTATTGTGGACCCTTTTCATTGTTTAATTGTTATTATAACAACAATTGTGCACCTTACCTAACGGGTACCTAAAGGGTGGTTCATTAAACAATTGTAATACAATTTCTTTTAGACAAAATTAATTAAATAATGTCAAAATTATATTCTTGACGGATTTAAATTAATTTAACTATTTATTAAATTGATATAATAACAAAATAGTAAAAAATAGTATTAATAACAATTAATTAATTCGTTAACTAAAGTTAATCGAACACACTGATTAACAATAAAACGACTCTAAAGTAATTATGGAAAGTTGCACTAAAGCAAGGTCTTATTACTCTGAAATAAGAAAGGGAAATAAAAAAATGTGTTTTTTCATATTTTTCGAAATTATGATAACGTAAATGTACAATATTAAAAAGACTTATTTTTGTGTGTAACATATACACACATACGCTTGAATAAGGAAAGATACTGCTTTCATAAATTATCATTTACAATAAGTCATTTAAAAAAATATATCA
The DNA here is from genome assembly GCA_022606455.1 of Callitettix versicolor. NCBI lineage: Eukaryota > Metazoa > Arthropoda > Insecta > Hemiptera > Cercopidae > Callitettix > Callitettix versicolor. The sequence continues at coordinate 19,713 of JAJIZJ010000228.1, forward strand.
ACAATAATGTTTGTTGTATGTGCTATGGTTTAGTAATGAAGTTCTAATCTGGAATGAAAAAAATATAAATCACATTTTTACTAAGGTAGGGATAAAAAATTATTTATATCGTTTTCTATAAATAATTTTGCCGTCTCATTAAATATAAAACGACTACAAAGTAAATGCTGAATGTTGAACTGAAGCAGGTTACCTTGATATAAAATGGAAATACAAGAAAATTTAATGATTTAAGTCGTAAAAATTACTTAAACATGTGGATTAATTTTAAATATAATAGAACTTATATTCATATGCCTGAAATAAAAAAAGAAATTACCACTTTTGAAATCCAGGTTGATTTATTTTTACACCTTTATTATGTATTATCTTCAAATTTTATTTCAGGTTTTTTTCTGTCGTTTTCAAGGTCAATTACATTCTTACTGTTTTTTCTTAATTCGCAAAAATTGTACATCCAATGATCCAATGATTTAAAATCTAGGTATGAAGGGAAACATGATTACTGGACCAGAGATAGACTAGTGTGAGATATGCCGGCGTGTACTCAGGATGAAGACAAACAATGAGAGAATTACCCCAGGGAGCAGAGTCTAGCACAACTTTCTTCAATGTTTACATTAACGACCTGACAAAAGCGATCAAGAAGTTAAGAGGGGCGAGGTCATAGTGTTCGCGGATGACGTGGTTATTTTTACTGGGCCAAGTAACAATAACAAGAACCAGTTCAAAAGCTTGGAAGGGAAGATGAATTCAGCTTGGAAATCCTCCACAGCTGGGCGACTGAAAACTTTGATGGAAATAAATAAGTCAAAAACCGTCTACCAGTTCTTCTCACTAAAACATGAAAACCCTAAGTTCGACTTAAGATATGACAATCAAGCCTTGACAAAAACGTAATCACCAGGACGTCACGATATTTACTAATATCATGGTCGTTACGATATTTAATAATATCAAAGGTTCATTAAATAATAACAATACTTTGCCCTAAGTATACAATCTGAAAATATCAATAATGAATTCTATAAACTTGGCGTCTTTATATATTTTCATGTTTTTTTTCAAATGTGTAAATATTGTAAAAGTTATTTCTAATTTAATAAAGGTCTGTGGCTATAAAATGAAATAACTGTCACACAAATCAGTGATAAAAATTTAAGATATGACTCCAATTATCTTAAAAATTTAATTGCTCCAATTATCCTACTGTCTTATTAACAATAGATAGAATCTTTTAAATATTTATGCTGGAATAAAGAAAGAAAAATTATTTTCATTAAATATCATGTAGAGTATTCGCACATGTTAACATAAAAAAACGTTCATAAATTTACAAAACTATCCAAGGTATTTCATAAGATACCAATTTATTTTTGTTGCATTAACTGAGATTTATTACTAAATTATTGAGACAACCATGAAGTAAAATTACTTAATTTGCCTAATAAATCACTTTAAAAAATCTGATTGTCTTTAACCATCTATTGACCATGTGTTTCTGTGAACACTTGAGAACATTAAACATTATTTTTGGAAAATGTTTTTAAAAAATATACGAATTTAAAAACTCTTATTCTTTTACGATACCATGTATTAACCAAGTTATATTCTAAACTTACTTAACTAAAGAAAACTTTTTAACAAACTGATACATAAGATTTATATTATTATATCAACAATAATATTGGTTGTTTGTGCTACAGTTTAGTATACTGGTGAACTCATATAATACTTTTACAAATATATAAAAAAATAATAAAGTTATATACGAAAACACTGAATTATAAAAGAAGATATTTTAAAAACACATTAAGCACAATGATCGTTAATTTCGATTAATATTTTTCTTTTTTTTTAAGTGGGGAAAGACTTTATGTCCTGCGTGTGGGACTCCTCTTGATGCTACCAACATGAATCTTATCATTTAAGGGTATACCCACTAAAACCCCCGCTCCCACCTAGGCAGCACTCCACCCCGTGACCGCTTTCTCACTACATCAGGGTGGTACCTATTCTATAGCCTTCTCAGGCTCCAATCCTCTCTATGTCTGTATCCAGCCTTCCTCCTTTTTACTGCGTAGAACTGTCTCTTATAATTCGAGATGGCATTACTTTCCCTTTCTAATATTAATATCTTTTCCACTATTTTTTCTGCAGATTGTTCGCCAGTGATTCGAATAAAGTCTTCGCGTTGAACTCGAAAGCGTTCACATTCGAAGGTGTGCTTGTCATCAACTCTCTTCTCTTTAAAGAACCGACAATTCTCAAAAGTAACTTTTCCCATCTTGTGTAGGTATACTCGTGTGTTTCCGTGACCTGTTAAAAACTGGCTACTATTAATAATACTAATACTAATACTAATACTGATACTGATACTGATACTGATACTGATACTGATACTGATACTGATACTGATACTGATACTGATACTGATACTGATACTGATACTGATACTGATACTGATACTGATACTGATACTGATTCTGATTCTGATACGGATAATGATAATGATACTGATACTGATACTGATACTGTAACTGATACTGCAACTGCAACTGATACTGATACTGATACTGATACTGATACTGATACTGATACTGATACTGATACTGATACTGATACTGATACTGATACGGATAATGATAATGATACTGATACTGAAACTGCAACTGCAACTGATACTGATACTGATACTGATACTGATACTGATACTGATACTGATACTGATACTGATACTGATACTGATACTGATACTGATACTGATACTGATACTGATACTGATACTGATACTGATACTGATACTGATACTGATACTGATACTGATACTGATACTGATACTGATACTGATACTGATACTGATACTGATACTGATACTGATACTGATACTGATACTGGTACTGGTACTGATACTGATACTGATACTGATACTAATACTCATACTAATACTCATACTAATACTAATACTAATACTAATACTAATACTAATAATTCTGCTGCTGCTGCTGCTACTACTACCACCACCACCACCACCACCACCACCACTACTACTATTATTTTTATTACTACTACTGCTACTACTTCTACTACTGATAATACTATTACTGCTACAACAAGAACAACAACAACAACTACTACTACTACTACTTACTACTACCACTACGACTGCTATTTCTTACACACGAGGACAGCAAGTGTACTGGGGAACTGAGGATATCTCGAAGCTGTGACTGTAGTGTCTTAAGCTAAGATGGAAAGCACAGAAAACTTGGGGAAGATTGGAGGCTACGATGTGGGAAGCAAAACACAAATAATCCAATTAAGAACTAGAGAAGGTAATGAGACAGAGGAGAGAACGGTGTTGGAGGAATCTCTGTCATGATATAATTGAAGATCCGTGAGGAATTGGATTATACTAGTGCAACGCAAGCATGGTGGTTCCAGTGTCAGTAAATCCTTGAGCTTAGATAAAGTTAAAAGGATAGTGGACGCTCCATTCCTTGTTCAACCACAGTTGAGAAGCCCGAAGAAAAATACAATAAATAGGGAGATTCCACTCTTCACTTAAATGGAATTAAATTAAACCGTCAGGGCTCAAAAGCGGTGAAGCCCCAGACCAAAATGAGGATCCTGCGGAGGTGATAAAAGTAAACGCAGAAATACAACCCAATTTCTTCTGAATATGTATAACATTTTTTAAAAGCTGGACGTTTCGCCTCGTCGTGGAAGGTGGCTAGGTTAGTGATAATGGGTAAGGTAATTGGCTCTTCAGAGGACCCATTATAGTACCGACCATTGAGTATACTGAACACAGCTGTAAAGGTCTTGGAAAAATCTAATTAAGCAATGATTGCAGCAGGCGATCCAAGCGACAGGTTGTGTCGAGGACAATTAGCATGGTTTTCGGAGAGGACATTCCACGTTGAGTGACATTCAGCATGTGGTGGATGCTATCCAGGTAGCAGTGTTTGTCATGGAGCTAGACCCGTAATGCATTTAGTGACGATGGATGTAAAAAATGCTTTTAACTAAGTTCGGTGTTTACATATTGTATGTATATATATATATACATATTAAAGGCGCTAAAGGGAACCTTTTCAGTGTCAGAATATTTCTTGGCCATTATGTGGAGTTATCATAATAATCGGCGACTTGGGTGTGAAAACAAAGAATTGGATTTCATAAAGAACATAACAGTGGGCGCTGCCTAGGGGATGAATACTGTGACGCGGAATTGTGGAATGTACCCTAAGACAGTCTACTTAGGTTGGAAATGCCGAACGGCATTTATCTGGTCGGCTATGCAGACGATGTAGCGGTAGTGATGACGGCAAGAGACGTGGAACTGGCTTAGCTACGAATAAACGAGGTTATGCACCGAGTTACAGTATGGATGGGAAGGCATGGAATGAAAATCGCTATTTCGAAAACGGAGATTGTGTTGTTGACAAGAAAATGTTTAAATACCACGTGCAACTTCCGAAGGTTGTAATCCGAATATGTCAATACGACACGAACAGCAAAATACCTCGGGGTCACGCTTGACAAGAAATTAAGTTTCGGGGAACATATTATAGCTACGAGCGACAGAGACATAAAGAAAGATGCATCACTTAGTAGATTCTTAGGCGGCCCAAGAGCGAGCAAGCGACGACTTCTAATGTCCACGCTACAATCATTACGGGGCTAAAATCTGGGCAGATGCGTTTTAGGTGCGGAGGTATCGCACTCGGTTAGTTGCTGTTCAAAATACCGCACAGTATCAGGGGCTGCGGTGTTCGTCATGGCGGGTGTTATTTCAATAGATCTAATGGCGGCAGAACGAAGAATCATCTTTAAGCTCAGTACATGATGAATTGAGAAAAAGCCTCAAAAAGAGCAAGAATTGACACAATGCTTACGGGGCAGAACTTCTGGGAAATTGAAAGCAAGGGGCGCTGGGCTGCTGAATTGATCTGAAATATAAGAGAATAGATGGATCGCAAGCATAAGGAGGTACATTTTTATATTATCCAGTTTTTAACAGGGCACGGATATATCCGAGTATACCTGCACAAGATGGGAAAACTTACTTCTGAGAACTGCCGGTTCTTTAAAGTCAAGAGAGATGATGCCAAACACACCTTCTTTGAATGTGAACGCTTTCGAGTGCAACGCGAAGATCTTAGTGGAATCACTGGAGAACTTTTTGAAGAAAATATAATGGAAAAGATGTTAATATCAGAAAAGTAATGGGATGCCATTTTGAATTATATAGGGACAGTTCTACGCAGAAGAAAGAAGAAATTATGGATACAGACATAGAGATGATTGGAGCCTGAGAATGCTATTGATTAGGTACCTCCCTGATGAAGTGTGAAAGCGGTCACAGAGTACTTCTGCTACATAGGTTAGAGCGGGTTTTTAATGGGTATACTCTTAGATGATAAGAGTCATGTTGGGACATGTTGATCATCATTAAGGGGAGTCCCACACGCAGGACATAATGTCTTTCCCTCCTTAAATAAATATATAATATTAATAGAAATTAACGAACATTGTGCTTAATGTGTTTTTAAATATCTTCTCTTATAATTCAGTATTTTCGTAAATAGCTTTATTATTTTTTGTAAAGTTGTAAAAGTATTACATGAGTTCACCAGTATACTAAACTGTAGCACAAACAACCAATGTTATTGTTGATATAATAATATCAATCTTATCTATCAGTTTGTTAAATAGTTTTCTTTAGTTAAATACCTTTAGAATATAACTTGGTTAATACATTGTAACGTAAAAGAATAAGAGTTTTTAAATTCGTATATGTTTTTTAAAAATCTGTCAAAAAACAATGTTTAATGTTCTTACGTGTTCACAGAAACACATAGTCTGTAGATGGTTAAAGATAATGTGATCTTTTTAAATGATTTCTTAGTCAAATTACGTAATTTTACTTCATGGTTGTCTTAATAATTTAGTAATAAATCTCAGTTAATGCAACAAAAATAATTTTGTATTTTATGAAATAGCTTCGATAGTTTTGTAAATTTATAAAAGTACTTTTTATGTTAACCCGTGCAAAATACTCTACATTATATTTCATGAATATAATTTTTCTTTCTTTATTCCATCACAATCGATTAAAAGTGTCTTCAATTGTTAATAAGACAGCAGAATGATTGGATCAATCATAAATAAACAGATTTTTATTACTGATTTGTATGACAGTTATTTAATTTTATAGCCACACACCTTTATTAAAATAGAAATAAGTTTTACAATATTAACTCATTTAAAAAAATTTACGTACAGATATATCCGGTATAATTTACTACAAATTATTTCAAAATATTTCTGATATATCGCCTTTGTTATCAATGTTTAGTTAACATTGTTGTAAAGTTTGAAATTTCTAGGCTTAAACGATTTTTGAAATACAAGATTTTAAATGAAGTTTGACATTTCTGGTTTCAGACTCGCTAGGGTTAGGCTACATTTTACATGTGTTTCTATTAAAAGCTATAAATGTAAAACTGCTCAACCGATTAAAGTGATTCAAATGACTTTGTACAGTCAAATGATTATGTTTTCATATTGTTTATAACAGTTATGAATATTTTTAAAAGTAATTCCGCAAAGAATAGCAAAATTTATAATTACTCATATATCCGGAATAATTTATTCCAAATAATTTCAAAATATTTCTCATATATCAACACTGTTGCCTTAATATCATTGTTAGGTTTGAAATGTCTAGGCTTAATGGTTTTTGAAATACAAGATTTTAAATGTAGATCGGAATTGCTGGTTTCCGTCTCGCTGTGATTAGGCTACACTTTTAGGTAGTGTCAATTTTCTTGCTTACACCGGAATACATCTTGGTCATTATGAATAGTTATCATACTATGTTCAAACATTCTATAAAATTCATCATTTTAAATTGAAAATTAATATTTATATAAACAAATGAAATCCATCAAAGGAAATCAGTCAAAAATTTTATATTTTTATCTTACTAACTATATACCGGTATTAACAAAAATAAATATAAACTGAAATAAATGATTAATTCGTGATTTAAATAGGTTCTCAATTATATCACAACGTTTGGATTTTAAAATTTGTATGCAATTTACGTAATCGTAATTTGTAAAACCAAACATTCTACTATAAACTTTCAAATTAGAAGCAAATTTTTTTATGTCCCACCTAAAACAATGTTAAACATGTTTTATAAAAGATGTATAATTATTTCTAAAAATTCTATGTTGTTAAATATTTTTTTATTGCACGGAATTTGTTTGCATAGCATTAAAAAAATAAGGATTGAGTAAAACAATATTATATAAATGTGACTTTTTTTTAACGTCATGATTCTAAAAGATCATTTGTGAGTAATATATATCTGATCTGATGTTATTATCATTACATATCAGAAATAGTGACAATATTTAAAAAATGTTTAGCTTAAATATTATATGATTATGTTTATAAATTTAAACTATTACCGATCCATTATTTTCTTTATTTTAAATTCAGTAAATTTTAGTCACTCTAAAAACATAATTGAATTATTTTTTTAAATTAATTTATATATAAATTTTAATTAATTTATTATATATATATATATAGTATATATATATCTGTGTGTGTGTGTGTGTGTGTGTGTGTGTGTGTGTGTGTGTGTGTGTGTGTGTGTGTGTGTGTGTGTGTGTGTGTGTGTGTGTGTGTGTGTGTGTGTGTGTGTGTGTGTGTGTGTGTGTGTGTGTGTGTGTGTGTGTGTGTGTGTGTGTGTGTGTGTGTGTGTGTATGAAACAATACATTATAGTGCTGTTAATGGAAATTAGTTCATCGGAAACCGAGATATACAAAAAACTATTTTAATGAGTGAATAAACTTAATTTTAGTAAAGTATTACTAATGGTCGAACCATAAGAAAAAGGTTAACAGTATCTGAAAGATAGGCTTTAACTCTGAGAGAAGGATGTTATATGTTATATGTATATACATAATTAAAAACAATTTACAATGAGGACTAATTTTATTAGGTACATAATGATATGACTCTGAAAACCAAAATATAATTTCAATGACTACAAGTATGGTATTTGACCTAAATTGATAAAAATATTTTTAACTTGCTGTATAAGGACATTAAAATAATAACTACTTAAGCTCTAAAATTTTCCTTATCAAGAAAAATTTAGAATAATCGTCACTCAGTAAACAATCACGCACAGAAACATACACTTTAGGGAACAAAGAACTCAGTTGTGGTGTACATGACTAAAGAGAGGAACGCCACAAGTAACGGTATTAACTAAACAAATTTATAAGATTTATATATATATATATATATATATATGGTTAAGTCATCGCCAACACAAAAACTTAGTAATAAACTTCAGGAAATACTACAAAAAAGAGAGCTAATTTGAGGAATAGTGTCTGTAAAAATTTATTAAGTTTTTATAAGTATTTCAACTTTACACGTAAGTAATTGTTGATGAAATCTAATGAAATAATTTCTTTCATTATCACGAACTAGATATATATAGCTTATTTTTCATTGTTACAACAAAAAATTATATGACGAAATACAAGATTTGTTGGTATATGAGGAATAAACGTAATTTTATCACAAGCCAATAATCTGTCGATGTAACATATACATGATTTTTGTACCTCTACTTGTAAGAATCTGAACAAATTCTCAATCTTTCGGTTTCATACGAGTTTAATAATCTTTAAAACATACAAAAAGTTTTAATATAACAACTAATTAGTATTGCAGCTACGTTTAGAAATCTATAAAAAAATTCCTGTTTCACACCTAAAATGATTTAAAAACATTGTAAAATATTAGAATGTACTTAAATTTGTGTTTTTTAACGTACAGAGCCTTCGTCGCCATGAACACTGCTAAATAACAAAGACATAAATTCAAATATAAATTTAGAAATGTAACAGTTTACTTGCAACCGTTGGTGACATTACGGAGAAAGAACGTAGCAATTAGGGTGAAGCTATTGTGTACGGCAGATGCGATGTTGTACGCAGCCAGTCATACCTGGACAGTAATGTGATAATTTACCGCGAGATACGCGAGATACGCGAGCACTGCTAAATAACAAAGACATAAATTCAAATATAAAATTAGAAATGTAACAGTTTACTTGCAACCGTTGGTGACATTACGGAGAAAGAACGTAGCAATTAGGGTGAAGCTATTGTGTACGGAAGATGCGATGTTGTACTCAGCCAGTCATACCTGGACAGTAATGTGATAATTTACCGCGAGATACGCGAGATACGCGAGCACTGCTAACCATTCAGAAGAGAGTATTGGTTGAAGGGAAAATAAAGTACTTTCTTCACAGGCTTAGGATGTTTGAAAACCAGGAGAGACGTTTAAATTTATCTTGGATGTTTTCGATGTTTTCAAATAAGTCCTGGATGTGTAACTCGTTTGCTGTTATTGAGGCGATGACAGTTACTGGAACAAATAATTAGGGGATGAATGACGATGAACTGAATTTCATCACTTAATTATAAACGTTAAAATGTACTTTTAAATAACGGTACTTTGCTTCTATAATGAAAAAAACCCAATACATACAAAACCTTTAGATTCGCTACTTTAGAATAAAATTCCTTTTAAATTTATAAGAATATATAACTTTAGGAGTTTACAAGTGCGAATAAATCTGCATCAGTGAAAGTAATTTCTTTCGTTATTCAAACTTAGTTTTTTTACATTCATTTTACAGTTATCAAGACAACAGTAACCGTGAGTGGATGACGAATAAACTGATTTTTATCACTGTGTTATTAAGGTCGTTGTGTAATTCATACCTCATAGCTGCCTTAGTAAATTATTAATAAATTTCACTTAATGCAACAAAAAAAGACTCTGGTATTTTTAAATTGCTGAAGTATTAAAAGTATTTGCGATTGCAAATAACTCGATATGACATTTAATGAAATATTATTTGTTATTCTGGTTTTGTATGTTTTTTCATATTATTATAAAGAACATAATTTTCTTTGATTGATAATTCAAAAAAATATTTTTATTACAGATTTTGTAAGTAAGCTATTTACTTTTAAGTGTAATGCTCTTATTAATATAATATCAAACTGAAATATTTTAATACCCCTACAACAAACATATATTTTTTTGTTTATCCTTACATATCCGTAAGGACGTATATTTTGTAAATTGTTTTGTAGAATTAATTAATGTTATTTGCTTTATTTATACTCTTTTTCATATAAGAGTAACTCTATGCGTAAGTGTTTCTAAATTTCACTTACTATTTTGACACAGTAAACAAAAGATATATTTTTTAATTCTTATCAAGTACGAATTTAATAGTAATTCTCAGTGCAAACAAATATATATGTGTATATATATATATATATATATTTTTTTTTTTTCTTTGTCCTATATATACGTAAAGAATTATATTTTGTAAATTATTTTGTTGAATTAATTAATGTTATTTTGTTTTTTTTTAATACGTTTCATATAAGAGCGTAATTGTTTCTAAATTTCACTTAGTATTTTGACATAGTAAACAAAAGTATATAATTCTTAGCAAGTACGAATTAAAAGTAATTCTTAGTACAAACCAATTATTTAATGATATTTTTTAAAATTTTGTGAAAATTAGGAAATATTTAATACTTTTACATATTTTCAAAAATTCCACTTGTTATTTGAAATAATAAATGCTTTACTTTGGCATTTACTAATTACTTTGTTGTATTGTTAATGAGACTGGAAGATCAATGGGTAGATAACAAATGAACTGATTATATTACTGCCTCAGTAAATATGCGATTAAAAGTTTAATCATTCGAGTGTAATACATTAGTAATAAACCATAGCATTTACAAAAAAATTTATTTTTGATATAATTTTGAATTTTAATGTCAATTTGTGTGATCCGTTTTGTAACGTAATTTATTGTGGATATCTGAAAAAAGGGTTAACTTTAATCAAAATTGACAAAAATTGCTTAAAAGTTTTTTTAATTTCTTTGTTTTAAAATTTAGTACTGAAACAATGAATTTACAATTAACATAGAATTCGTTTTCTTGAATGTATTTTTCTACTAAAAATTTTATTTGATTGATGACGAATAAAGTATTTTTATAACACTCTCAGTAAAAATCCAGTTTCAATTTTAATCCTTTAAATGTTTATGTGACAATAATAACAAATAACACATAAAGAAATTATTTCCTGATATAATATTGATTTTATGTTAATTTACAAAATGAAAAAAATTAGTTAAATCCGTCTAGTAAAAAATAATGATATGTGTAGAATTGAATATGTTTCAAAATGCCAATAATAATGATAATAATAATAATAATAATAATAATAATAATAATAATAATAATAATAATAATAATAATAATAATAATAATAATAATAATAATAATAATAATAATAATAATAATAATAATAATAATAATAATAATAATAATAATAATAATAATATCAATAAAAATGAAAACGACAACAACAACGATATCGATATCGATAAAGATAACGATAACGATAACGGTGACAGTGACGGTGAAAGTGACGGTAACCGTGACTGTGATGGTGGCAGTGACGGTGACGGTGACGGTGACGGTGACGTTGACGGTGACGGTGAGGGTGAGGGTGAAAGTGACGGTGGCAGTGGCGGTGACGGTGGCCGTTGCGGTGTCGGTGGTGGTGTCGGTGGTTGGCTGTAGCGATGGCGATGGCGATGGCGATGGAAATCATAGAGTGGAAAATGACATACTGATTTTTATTAATGAGTTGTTACTTTTGCGGTGTAGTGTTTAACTCATCACAGCATTAATAACTTGGTATTAAACTTCAAGAAATCCTACAAGAAAAGTGTGGTAATGTAAGGAATAACGTCTGTAAAAATGTATAAGTTTTTGTAAGTATTTACACTTTTACACGTAAGTAATTGTTGATGACATTTAATGCTATTATTTCTTCCATTGTCAAGAACTAGATATAGGTAGTTTACTTTTCATTGTTACCACAACAGATTAAGTTGATATATGACGATTAAACACATTTTTATCACTGGCCAATAATCTGTCGATGTAACATGTGCATGATTTTTGTTCCTCTACTTGTAAGAATGTGAAGTAATTCGATGATCTTTCATGTTTCATAAGAGTGTAATAATCTTAAGGACATACAAAAAGTTATAATATAACAACAAGTGAGTATTGCAGCTCGTATGTTCAGAAAGCTATACAAACAATTTCCGTTTCACGCTTAAAATGTCTGAAAAACATTGTAAAATATTAGGGTGTGCCTAATGACAGGTGCAAATCATAAATCTTTTATCCTATGGTAGGAATAGAATGTACTTAAATATAAGTTTTGAAATGTAAAGAGCCTTTGTCGGCATGAACACTGCTAATTAACAAAGTTATAAATTCAAAAATTTAACAGTTTTCTTGCAACCATTGGTGACATTACGGAGAAAGAACGTAGCAATCAGGATGAAGCTATTGTGTACGGAAGATGCGACGTTGTACGCAGACAGTTATACCCGGACACAAAACGTTTTAATTTATCGTGAGATTCGCGAACACTGCTGACCATTCGGAAGGGTGTAATGGTTGACTGAAAAATAATGTACTTGCTTCACAGGCGTAGGCTGTTTGAAAACCAGGAGAGACGTTTGGAAATTTATCTTTGATGTTTGTCGATGTTTTCAAGTAAGTCCAGGTTGTGTAACTCGGTTGCTATGTTATTGAGGCGATGACAGTTAGCGGAACAAATACAAAAGTGATTGATGACGATAAACTGTATTTTATCACAGAATTATTAAATTTATAAGGTACTTTTTAAATAATTTCTACTTTGCTTCTGTAATAACAAAACGCAGCACATTCAAAAAATTTAGATTAGTTACTCTAGAATAAAACCCCTTTTGAATCTATAAGATTGTATACCTTTAAGAGTTTACAAGTGCGAATATTTCTACATCAGTGAAAGTAATTTCATTCATTATTCATACTTATTACCATAGAATACGTTCTGTTTAAAACATTATTCTTAACAAAATTTTTTTTTGATTGATGAAGAATAAAGTATTTTTATAACTGTTTAGTAGTAAAAATTCAAGTTTAATTTTAATCCTTTTAATTTTTATGTGACAATAATAAATAATAACACATAAAAGATATTATTTCCTGATATACACTTGATTTCATGTCAATTTACAAAATAAACAGATTTAGTTAAATCCATCTTGTAGATAATAATTATGTATGTGAAGAAGTGAATATGTTTTAAAATGCGAATAATAATAATTATAATAATAAAAGTAATAATAATAAAAATAATAATAATAATAATAATAATAATAATAATAATAATAATAATATTATTATTATTATTATTATTATTAATAATAATAATAATAATAATAATAAACCTCAGTGGCTCACATTTAGTGAGTACGGAGCTTAGAGACCCCGGGGGGTGGTTCCTGATCTGGTGTTTTCACCTTTCTTGATCTTGTCTTGGATGAACAGCATACTCTTTTCTCTTTCTATTGGGCACTAGGACTTTATTCCGAGACCCGGTGGTCGACGCCGGCCGCACGGATTCTTTGGGCGGCCAGAAGCATGAGGAGAGTTATTCACAACTTGGCCTCAGAATGTTTGGTCCATGTAGTTAAGAAGTTCATACTCAGGAAGCGACCACAATTATATTACTTTCACATTGGAGAAAATAAGGAAACCCGCACTTTTATGAGGAAACATCTATGTAGATGGAACTTGGGGAGGATGGATAACAAGATACTGAGGGTAGCTGTAAATTGTGGACTGTTTTCCAGTCAAATTGACTACCCTGAGTTTTCGAAAGTTAAGGACTGAGATGATGTGGTTAATGGAGTGTCGCGGATCATTCGTCAGGCTTGCGATTTAGCCATGCCCCGCAAAAGACCTTACACACGAAGACAGCAGGTTTACTATTGGACTGAGTATATTTCGAAGCAGAGACGGAAGACTCTTAAGCTCAGAAGGAAGGCACAGAGAACTCGGAGGTGATTTTAGGCAACGATGTGGGAAGCAAAACACATATAATTTAAAAAATAACTAGCAAAGTTTATCCTACAGAGCAAAGAACGGTGTTGGGGGAATCTCTGTCATGATATAATCGAAGACCCGTGGGCAATTGGATTAAACTAGTGCAACGCATGCTTGGCTGTTCGAGTGTCAGTAATTCCATGAGCTTAGATAAAGCTAAAAGGATGGTAGACGCTCTATTCCCTGATCAACCACAGTTGAGGCACCCAAAGACAAATACAATTAATAGTTAAAGCCCACGGAGATGGAATTAAAGTTAACCATGGGATCGCTCAAGAGCGATAAAGCCCTAGTCCCAGATGGGAATCCAGCGGAGGTGATAAATGTAATGGCAGAAATACAGCCCCAACTCCTGCTGAATATGTATAATACATGTTTAAAAGCGGAAAATTTCGCTTCGTCGTGGAAGGTGCCTCGGTTGGTGCTAATAACTAAGGGAAGGAGCTCTTCAGGGGACCCATCATCGTACCGACCATGAGTATGCTGAACACAGCAGGAAAAGTCATGGAAAAGCTAATTAAGCCACAATTGCAGCAGGCGATCCAAGCGACACGTGGTGTCTGGGACAATTAGCATGGGTTTCGGAGGAGAAGACATTACACGTTGAGTGGCATTCAGCAAGTGGTGGATGATATCCAGGTAATAAATATTATATGTCATGGAGGTAGACCCATAATTATTTTAGTGACGCTGGATGTAAAAAATGCTTTTAACTAACTTCGATGGATTGATGTATTGAAGGCCCTAGAAAGAATCTTTTCAGTGACGGAATACATCTTGGCCATTATGAGGAGTTATCATAACAATTTGCCGCTCGTGTGTTAAAAGAAAGAAGGGGATTTCATCAAGAACATAACAGCTGGCGCGGCCCAGGGTTCAATATTGTGACCGGAATTGTGGAATGTATCCTTCGACAAGCTACTTAGGTTGGAAATGCCGAACGGCGTTTATCTGATCGGCTATGCAGACGATATTGCGGTAGCGATAACGGCAAGAGACGTGGAGCTAGCTTAGCTACGACTAAACCAGGTTATGCACTGAGTTACAGAATGGATGAGAAGGCATAGAATGCAAATCGCGATTCCGAAAGCGGATTTTGTGTTTTCGACAAGGATGCGATTACCGACCTTGTGCAACTTCATGGTGGGACCGGAAAAAGTCAATACGACGCGATCAGCAAAATACTTCGGTGTCACGCTTGACAAAAAGTTAAGATTCTGGGAACATATCAGAGCTACGAGCGACAGAGACAAAATGAGAGATGCATCCCTTAATAGACTCATGGCAAACATAGGCGGCCCAAGAGCGAGCAAGCGACGACTTCTGATGATCACGCTACAATCAATGTTATTATACGGGGTTGAAATCTGGGCGAGTGCGTTTCAGGTGCAGAATTATTGCACTCGGCTAGTTACTGTTCAGAAAACAGGGGCGATGAGAATTGCGAGTCCTTACCGCACTGTGTCAGAGGCTGCGGTGTTCGTGGTGGCGGGTGTTAATCCAATAGATCTGTTGGCGGCAGAACGAAAGACCTTCTTTAAGCTCAGAACAAAGCCTCAAAAATAGAAAGTTTTTACACAATGCTTACGTGACAGAACCTCTGGGAAATTGAAAGCAAATGGTGCTGGACTGCTGAATTGATCAGAAATATAAGAGACTGGATGGATCGCAAACATGGGGAAGTAAATTTTTATATTACTCAGATTTTAACAGGCCACGGATACTTCGAAGTATACCAGCACAAGATGGGAAAAGTTACAGCTCAGCGCGTGTCAGGGCGCCAGAGGTAGAAACATTGGAGAATCAATATGACGAAATCCAGCTTGAACTAGCGGACGAGATACAAACTACAGTCGACAATGAGGTGAAAAGGCTGACAAAACAAATCAGAGATGTGAACATTACCGAAGAGGAGAAACTACGAACAATCAAACAATCAGAGATACTCTAAAACGTATGAGCCAGGCTGCCAGGAAGCAAAGAAATGTTTGCAAACGAAGTGTAGCATTCCTGGCATATTTTTAAAATTATTTAAAGTGTAAGAATTGTTTTTACAGTTTAAAGAAAATTCATCATGATATTTCAGGAAATAATTCCTTTCTTTATTCACGTATAACAATTTGTATCTTATAATTTTCTAATTGTTCTTAACAAGATAACAGTTTTAAATGAATAATAATGAGTAAGTATTGAATTTTATTACTGTTCTAGTAAGTATGCAGTGTATGTTTTAACCATTTGAGTTTCATACGTTTGTAATAATCTTTAGTGTTTACAACGAATATTATTTTTATGAAAATTTGACACTTGTAATTCTGTTAAATGTGTAATTTACTTATACCCTTTTAGGAAATTATTTTATAATTAGAATATTATTTTAATTGGTATATTATTTTATTATTAGGATATTATTTTATTATTATTTTAAAAGGTTGAAATATTAATCGTTTTTGCAAAAACAAATTTCAATTGAATTGGTCAACACGTGTTTCTCGTAATTTAAAAAAAACCTGAGTGCAAAAATTCAGTATTTATACAGAATAATAGGCGTCACATATATCTTTTCTTGTATATAACATAGTTTAATATAAAACATTATTAATTCCTAAGTCGTCGACAAGAGCTCGGACACTCACTCATACCACTTTTTTCGTGGAACAATTTAGACATTTTCTGGATGTTGTCTGTTCTTGATGTTGAGGGTCGTCCAAGGCGAGTTTTACTTACACAATATACACCTTTTTACACCTTTTATACGCTCAAAAACTTGAAATTCTTTTTATATTCTCCTTTTTTCCTTCTCTTTGATCTTTCTATTGGGCTCTAGGTCTTTTCCCTCATCCTGACGCTATTAGAGTATTCGAGGACTAGTGTCTTTAATTTATTCTTATTGCCTCTCTCTAAGTACTATTCAACCTTTTTTGTACTTAAGAATGAATATGAGCGATCTAATTAAAGATATACCCCAGGTGAATAAGCCTACAAGGGTGAATTCCAACGTCGATTCCAAACAGTGGAGGATAGAACTGACGAAATCCAGATTGAACTTGCGGAAGAGATACAAACTACATTGGACAATTAGGTGAAAAGGCTGACAAAACAAATCAGAGATGCAAGAAAAGAGTGGTAATGTAAGGAATAATGTCTGTAAAAATTGATAAGTAAAGCTTCTGAAGGAAGGGGCTCTTCAGAAGACCCGTCATCGTACCGACCATTCAGTATGTTCAACACAGCTGTAAAGGTCATGGAAAAGCTAATTAAGCCACGATTGCAGCAGGCGATCCAAGCGATAGGTGGACTCGCGGACAATGAGCATCGGTTTCGGAGAGGACATTACACGTTGCGTGAGGTGATGAATGCTATTCTGGTTGCAAATAGTGTATGTCATGGAGCGAGAGCCATAATTATTTTAGTGACGCTGGATGTAAAAAATGCTTTTAACTAAGTTCGGTGGATTGATGTATTGAAGGCGCTAGAGGGAATCTTTTCAGTGCAGTAGAACATCTTGGCCACTGTGAGGGGTTATCATAAAAATCGGCAACTTGTGTGTGAAACCAAAGAAGGGGATTTCATCATGAACATAACAGCGGGCGCTGTCCAGTAGTCAATATTGGGACCGGATTTGTGGAATGTATCTTAACTTTAAGAATTTACAAGTGCGAGTAATTCTACATCAATGAAAGTAATTTCTTTCGTTATTCAAACTTAGTTTTTTTACATTCATTTTACAGTTATCAAGATAACAGTAACAATGAGTGGATGACGAATAAACTGATTTTTACCACTGAGTTATTAAGGTCGATATGTTATTCATACCTCATACACACCTTAGTAAATTAGTAATAAATTTCAGTTAATGCAACAAAAAAGACTCTGGTATATTAAAATTGTAGAAGTGTTAAACATATTTACAATTGCGAATAACTAAAAATGTATAGAAAAATTATTTGTTATTCTTGTTTTGTACGTTTTTTCTTATTATTATAAAAAACCCATTTTTGTTTGATATTTAATTAAAAAACTTATTTTTTTAACTGATTTTGTAAGTAAGCTATTTACTTTTAAGTCATATGATCTTACTAATGTAATTTACAAACTGAAATATTTTTATTCTATTACAACAAATATATACTGTTTTATCTATACATGTACTTAAGGATGTATATTTTTTAAAATTAATTAATGTAATTTTGTTTATTTATACTCGGTTTCATATAAGAGTTTTAGTATGCGTACGTATAACTAATTTTATCTTAGTATTTTGACATAGTGAACAAAAGATATTTAATTCTTAGCAAGTACGATTTTAATAGGAATTCTCAGTACAAACCAATATATGTGTGTTATTTAATGTTAATTTCATTATATTTTGGGAAGTTTTGGACTTTAAAAATTAAAGTTAAATTAAAATTAACTTCCTCAGTTAATATGAGATTAAACTTTAATTCATTCGAGTGTAATAGTTAAGTAATAAACCATAGCATATAACAAATCAATTTTGATATAAATTTGAATTTTTATGACACATTATGTGATCAGTTTTGTAACGTAAATTATTAAGGTTACTTGACAATATGGTTAACTTTAATAAAAAATGACAAAAATATATATATTTTTTTAATTTCTTTGTTTCAGAATTCAGTATTGAAACAAAAAATACACAACTAACAAAGAATAAGTTCTTTTGAACACATTATTCTATTAAAAATATTCAAAAGATTAATTGATTGATGAAGTATAAAGTAATTTTATAACCCTCTTAGCACAAACAACCAATATTATTGTTGATATAATAATATAAATCTTATGTATCAGTTTGTTAAAAAGTTTTCTTTAGTTAAATACGTTTTGAATATAATGTGGTTAATACATTGTACGGTAAAAGAATAAGAGTTTTTAAATTCGTATATCTTTTAAAAAAACTTTCAAAAAATAATGTTTAATGTTCTCAAGTGTTCACAGAAACACATAGTCTGTGGATGATTGAAGATAATCTGATTTGTTTAACTGAATTATTAGGTTAATTATGTAAATTTACTTTATGGTTGTCTTATAATTTATTAATACGTAAATCTCAGTAAAAGCAATACAAATAATTTTGTATTTCATGATATAGCTTAGATAGTTCTGTAAATTTATAAAAGTATTTTTTATATTAACCCTTGCAAAATACTCTACATTATATTTAATGAATATAATTTTTCTTTATTCCACCCTAATCGTTGAAATCCTATTGTTAATAAGGCAGTCGGATGATTTTATCAATCATAAAAAGACAGATTTTTATCACTGATTTGTATGACAGTTATTTAATATTAAAGCCATAAAACTTTATTAAAATAATAAATAATAATGATAAAAAAAATAAAATTTAAAAAATAAAAAATAATGATATATGTGAAGAAGTGAATATGTTTTAAAATACGAAAAATAATGATAATAATAAATAATGTAATAATAATAGTAATAGTAATAATAATAATAATAATAATAATAATAATAATAATAATAATAATAATAATAATAATAATAATAATAATAATAATAATAATAATAATAATAATAATAATAATAATAATAATAATAATAATAATAATAATAATAATAATAATAATAATAATAATAATAATAATAATAATAATAATAATAATAATAATAATAATAATAATAATAATAATAAATTCTCTTAGGGTCTCACATCTAGTGAGTACAGTGCTTAGCACCCCGGGGGTTCCCCACCTGGTATTTTCACCATTCTTCATCTTGTCTTGGGTGAACACCCGACTCTTTTTTCTTTCTATTGGGCACTAGGCCTTTCTTACGTCCCTGACGCAATTAGAGTATTCGAGGGCTAGGGGTCTCTAATTTCTCCGTATGTCTCTCTCGAAGCTCTATTCCGCCATTCTTTTGATGAAGGTTGAATATTTGTGATCAATATATTTGTACTAAATCAAGATATACAGCAGTTGGATGTGAATGCAAGGATGAATTCCAATGTCGAATCCGATCGAGTTTAGAACGAATAACTGATTTTTATCACTGAGTTATTAAGGTCGTTATGTAATTGATACACCATATCGCCTTAGTTTAATTAGTAATAAATTTCATTTCTTGCAACAAATAAACCCTCTGGTATTTTAAACTTGTACGCATATTAAACGTATTTTAAAAATTGCGAAAACCCTGATATGTTATTTAAAGAAAAAGTATTGGTATTCTCGTTTCGTATTTTTTTTTATGTTATAAAGAACGCAATTTTCTTTGATTGATAATTAATAATATATATTTTTATTACAGTATTTCTAAGTAAGCTTTTTACAGTTAAGTAATGTGCTCTTATTTATGTAATAACATACTAAAATATTTGAATGAACTTACAACAAAAATATATTTTTTTGTTTATCCTTATATATCCGTAAGACCGTATATTTTGTAAATTATTTTGTAGAATTAATTAATGTTATTTTGTTTATTTATACTCTGTTTCATATAAGAGTAACTCTATGCGTAAGTGTTTCTAAATTTCATCAAATACTATATAAGTATTTTGATATAGTAAAAACAGATGTATTTTGTAATTCTTAGCAAGTTCGAATTTAACAGTAATTCTTAGTACAAACCAATATATGTATATATATATATATATATATATATATATATATATATATATATATATATATGTGTGTGTGTGTGTGTGTGTGTTTTATTTAATGATGATTTCCTAAAATTTTGTGAAGATTGGGAAGTATGTAAAAATATATAAAACTTTTACACATTTACAAAAAATACCATTTTGTTATTTCAAAACAATATTAAATGATTCACTTTGGCATTTACTAATTACTTTGTTGTATTGTTAATGAGACTGTAACAAATGATTACATTAATGGTTAGATAACAAATGAACTGATTATATTATTGTCTCAGTAAATATGCGATTAAAATTTTAATCATTCGAATGTAATACTTCAGTAATAAACCAGAGCATATACAAAAAAATTATTTATTTTTGATATAAAATTGATTATTTAAATCACATTTTGTAATCCGTTTTGTAACGTAAATTATTAAGGTTACTTGAATATATGGTTAACTTCAATCAAAAATGACAAAAAATGCTTAAATATATTTTTTTGAATTTCTTTCTTTTTAAATTCAGTATTGAACAATCGAATACACAACTTATATAGAATGCGTTCTCTTGATTAAATTGCCTCTTCAAAAAATTATTTTATTAATGATGAATAAAATATTCTTATTATTATCTTAGTAAAAATTCAATATTAATTTTAATCCTTTAAATTCTTATGTGACAATATTAAGAAATAACACTCACAAGATATTATTTCCTGATATAATCTTGATTTCATGTTAATTTACAAAATAAACAGATATAATTAAATCCGTCTAGTACAAAATAATGATATGTGTAGAAATGAATATGTTTCAAAATGCGAATAATAATGATAATAATAATAATAAGAAATATAATAATAATAAATATAATAATAATAATAATAATAATAATAATAATAATAATAATAATAATAATAATAATAATAATAATAATAATAATAATAATAATAATAATAATCCTCGGAGAGTGGATCAGCTGGAATGGTCTAGAGAAGAAAGCCATGGAATCTAGACGAAACAAAATGGAAATAGCTTTCCAGCTCACAAAAGACACCTATAACAAAAAATCACTCTCCTGGAATGCCAAGATAAGACATTATAATACTGTAGTCAAGCCTGAAGCCCTTTACGCTGCGGAAACGTTGTCCATAACGACTTATGGACCAATGGAAAAGTTGGAGATCAAAGAAAGAAAAATTCTACGGAAAATTCTAGGTCCCAAATTCTATAATAATAAACTTGTGCACATTAGTAATAAGACCCTGTATAGGAGGACCGAAAAGATGTCCCATACAATAAAGAAAAGGAGGATTGACTTCTATGGTCACATCCTACGAATGGACCCGAAAAGGATAACAAAAAGGATTTTCGACTTTTTCCGCAATAAGAAAACCAAACTGAACTGGTTTAAGGAGATAGAGAGGGACCTACGAGAGTTTCAAATTACAGAAGAGATGCTTGCAGATAGATCCGTAAAGAGTATAATCGAAGGTAAAATGAAGAGGTTCCAGGACAGGGTCAAGACCAAAATACCATATAGGATTTCTGAGGCAGAGAGGACGGCAAGATCTGAAAGGATGAAGAAATACTGGGCGGACAGGAAAGCACGACACACTGAACATTGATTGATCAATCGTCCCCCAAAGTGGGTGAAACGTAGAATAATAATAATAATAATAATAATAATAATAATAATAATAATAATAATAATAATAATAATAATAATAATAATAATAATAATAATAATAATAATAATAATAATAATAATAATAGTAATAACAATAACAATGAAAACGACAACGACAACGATAACGATAACGATAACGATAACTAATCTATAATTTATATAGAGTATAGATTAGTATAGAGTATAGATATAGATTTTGAATATGGAGGTTCTCCGAAACTCGTCAATGAAAGTAGAATTGACGAATTTAGGGAAGGCAGATAATTATACTGAACATAGACTCAAAAACGTTTTTGCGTGATAAAAAATTCAATTCTTTTAACGTGTCACGAGATTCTATAGCAGTCTCCCCAGTTTCATTAAACACTTGAGGTTAACCTGTTTCTCCACCTGAATAGTTTTGCACTTTTGGACGAATTTAACATTATTTTAAAATGTTTAAATATAATTACATCGTTTCAGAAACAATAATGTGTGAGTAGATGAGATAAACATTTTTATTACTACGCCATCAAGGCTGCAATGTAATTTTTACTATTTTATAACTTAATTAATTAATAAAGAACTCATGAAATTCAAAAAAGGTAAATGTTATTTTGTGCGTTTGAAGTTCTTGTAAGAATGAATATGATATAAAATTGACAATAAATATATGATATATTGTTTAAAATATAGCATATATGAGTTAAAAGATGTATATGTATTTTTAAATAATTAAAATATTTATAGTTTTTAAAATATAATATGGTGAAATAATTTAATGTTGAAAACAATAAATAATTATAACAATAAAGACAGTAATAATAATAATAATAATAATAATAATAATAATAATAATAATAATAATAATAATAATAATAATAATAATAATAATAATAATAATAATATAATAATAATAATAATAATAATAATAATAATAATAATAATAATAATAATAATAATAATAATAATAATAATAATAATAATAATAATAATAATAATAATAATTATTATTATTATTATTATTATTATTATTATTATTTTAACACTAATAATAACAAATTTAATTATTATTCCATCTGGGACTCACAGCTAATGTGTACGAGCTTTAGCAACCCCAGGGGGGTTCTCGAGCAAGTGTTTACACCTTTCTTCATCTTGTCTTGGGTGAACACTAGAAGAATACTTAAGAAGTGATCACAATTACAATACTTTCTCCATTGGAGACCAGCACTTTTAGGAGGAAACATCAATACAGACGGAACTTGGGGAAGATAGATATCAAGGTACTGAGGAAGCTGTAAATTTTTGACAGCTTTGCACTCAATTTGACTACACGGAGTATCCTATAAAATAGTATAGGACTCAGAGGATGTGGTTAATGTTGTGTCGAGTGTTATACGTCAGACTTGCGATTTGGCCATGCCATGCAAAAGACCTTACACACGAAGACAACAGGTTTACTGGTGGACTGACAGTATCACGGAGCAGAGATGGAAGTTTCGTAAGCTCAGAATAAAGGCACAGAGAACTCGGGGAAGATTGGAGGCTACGATGTGTAAAGCGAAACACAAAGAATCTGGAAAAAAACTAGCAAAGATTTTCAGACATAGCAAAGAGTGGTGTTGGAGAAATCTCTGTCATGATATAATTGAAGACCCGATTTGGATTTAAACTGGTGCAACGCAAGCTTGGTGGTTCGAGTGTCAGTAAATCCATGAGCTTAGGTAACGTTAAAAGGATGGTGGACGCTTTATTCCCTGATAAACCACCGTTGTATAGAAGAGTGTAGAAGTGAATTTGTTTCAAAATGCAATCAATAATGATAATATTAATAATAATAATAATGAAAACGACAACTACAACGATATCGATAACGATAACTAATCTATAATTTATATAGAGTATAGGTTAGTATGGAGTATTAGAGTATAGATATAGATTTTGAATATGGAGGTTCTCCGAAACACGTCAACGAAAGTAGAGTTGACTAAGCTAGGGAAGGCTGATCATTATACTGAACATAGACTCAAAAACTTGTTTGAGCGATAAAAATCACTTCCGTACATTTCTTTTAACGTGACACGAGATTCTATAATAGTTTCCCCAGTTTCATTAAACACTTGAGGTTAACCTGTTTCTCCACCTGAATAGTTTTGCACTTTTGGACGATTGTAACATTATTTTAAAATATTTAAATATAATTACATCGTTTCAGAAACAATAATGTGTGAGTAGATGACGAGACAAACATTTTTATTACTTACGCATTAAGGATGCAATGTAATTTTTACTATTTTATAACTTAATTAATTAATAAAAAACTCATGAAATTCAAAAAAAGTAAATGTTATTTTGTGCGTTTGAAGTTCTTGCAAGAACGAATATGATATAAAATTGACAATAAATATATGATATATTGTTTAAAATATAGCATATATGAGTTAAAAGATGTATATGTATTTTTAATTAATTAAAATATATATAATTTTTAAAATATATTAGTGTAAAATAATTTAATGTTGAAAACAATAATACTGAATTTATATATATATATATAATATATACACACACCTTTTTTATTTATAAAAAATATAAGTTTTTGTAAGTATTTAATCTTTTACACACGTAAGTAATTGTTCATGACATCTAATGACATTAATTCTTTCATTACTTACTTCTTTCATACTTAACTTTTCATTGTTACAAAACATATTAAGTTGATACATATAAACATATATATATATATATATATATATATATATATATATATATGTGTGTGTGTGTGTATGTATAGTTAAAATTTTGTGAATGTTTTGAGTGACTTAATTCGTTTACGGGAAGTAGAGAGAGGATAATCTTTGAGTGGATAATGATATACTAATTTTTATTACTGAGTTGTTAAGTTTGCCGTGTAATTTTTAACTCATGAATGCTTTAATAACTCAGTAATAAACTTCAAGAAATACTTCAAGAAAAGAGTGGTAATGTAAGAAGTAATGTCTGTAAAAATTTATAAGTTTTTGTAAGTATTTAAAATTTTACACACGTAAGTATTTGTTGTTGACATCTAATTAATGTATTTCTTTCATTATCAAAAATTATCAAAAAAAAATATAGATAGCTTACTTTTCATTGTTACCACAACAGAATATATTGATATATGATGAATAAATATATTTTTATCACTGGCCAATTATCTGTCGTTGTAACATGCACATGATTTTTGTACCTCTACTTGTAAAAATGTGAAGTAATTCTTTGATCCTTCGGGTTTCATACGAGTGTAATAATCTTTAGAACATACAAAAAGTTCTTATATAGCATTACAGCAATGTTCAGGAATCCATACAAACAATTCCTTTTTCACGCTTAAAATGTCTTAAAGAGATTGTAAAATATTGGGGTTTGCCTAAAGAAAGGTGCAAATCATAAATATTTTATCCCATATTAGGAATAGAATGTACTTAATTTGAGTATTGCAACGTAGAGAGCCTTCGTTTGCAAGAGCACTGCTAAATAACAAAGTCATAAATTCAACTATAAAATTAGAAATAAAACAGTTCTCTTGCAACCGTTGGTGTCATTACAGAAAACGTACTTCTCAATCAAGATAAAGCTGTTGTATACGGCAGATGCGAAGTTGTACGCAGCCAGTCATACCTTAACAGAAATGTGATAATGTACTCCGAGATACACGAGCACTGCGAACCGTTCAGAAGAGTATTGGTTGACGGGAAAATAATGTACTTGCTCGCAGGCGTAGGCTGTTTGAAAACCAGGAAAGACGTTTGGAAATTTATCTTGGATTTTTTTCTATGTTTTCAAGAGAGTCCAGTTCTGTAACTCGATTACTATGTTATTGAGGCTATGACAGTTAACGGATAAAAATTATTATGGGATAGAATACCTTGGGGTCACACTTGACAAAAAGTTAAGTTTCGGGGAACATATCAGAGCTACGTGCGATAGAGCCACAGAGAAAGTTACATCACTTAGTAGACTCATGGCAAACATAGGCGGCCCAAGAGCGTGCAAGCGACGTCTTCTGATGTCCAGGTTACAAACAATGTTATTAAACTGGGCGGAAGCGTTGTAGGTGCCGAAGTAACGCACTCGGCTAGTTGCTGTTCAGAAAGAATGGTAATGAGAATTGCGAGTTCTTATCGCACAGTATCAGAGGCTGCGGTGTTCGTCGTGGCGGATGTTAATCCACAGATCTAATGGCGGCAGAACGAAAGACCATCTTTAAGTCTTAAAGGTCAGTACAATGATGAGTTCAGAACATCTCAAAAAGAGCAAGAGTTGACACAATGTTTAGGTGGCAGAACCGCTAGGAAATTGAAAGCAAGGGGCGCTGGACGGCTGAATTGGTCAGAAATATAAGAGCCTTGATGGATCGCAAACATAAGGAGGTACATCGTTATATTACCCAGTTTATACAAGCCACGGATACTTCCGAGTATACCTACACAAGATGGGAAAAGTTACTTCTAAGAACAGTCTGTTCTTTAAAGACAAGAGAGATGATGCCAAGCACACCTTCTTCGAATGTGAACTTTTTCAAGTGCAACAAGAAAGACTTAGTCGAATCACTGGAGAACTTTCTGCAGAAAATATAGTGGAGAATATGTTAATATCAGAAAAGGAATGAGATATACCTTTATTAAAAAAAATAAATTTTACAATATTAACACATTTGAAAACGTTTACATACTGATATATCCGGTATAATTTATTCCAAATTATTTCAAAATATATATGATATATCGTCTATGCTTCGTTAACGTCATTGTAAAGTTTGAAATATCTAGACTTAATGGTTTTTGAAATATGAGATTTTAAATCATTGCTGGTTTCCGACTGGCTATGGTCAGGCTACATTTTACACGGGTTTCTATTAACCGCTATAAAATATAAACCGTTCAACCGATTAACATGATTGAAAAGCGTTTGTTTGTTTGTAACAGTTACGAATATTTTAAAAAAATAATTGCGTTAAGAATAGTAAAATTTAATTTACACATATATCGGAGAAAATTTATTCCAAATAATTTCAAATTATTTAGGATATATCGTCAATATTTCGTTAACGTTTTTGCAAAGTGTGAAATTTTTAGGTTTAATGGTTTCGGAAAAACAATATTTTTAATGTAGATCGGTATTTTTGGTTTCCGACTCCCTTGGGTTAGTCTACCTTTTACATGGGTTTCTATAAACCGCTCAACCGATTAATATGATTCAAAATCATTTGTATAGTCAATTGAATTTGTTTTCATATCGTTTATAACAGTATGAATATTTTCAAAAATAATTCCGAAAAGAATAGTAAAATATTAATAACACATATGTCCGTCATAATATTTTGCAAATAATTTCAAACTATTTCTTATATATTATCAATGTTTTGTTAACGTTATTTAAAATTTGGGCTTAAGGTTTTTGAAATACAAGATTTTAAATGAAGGTTGCCGGTTTCAGACTCGCTAGGATTAGGCTACATTTTATAGGTGTTTTTATTAACCGCTATGAAATGTAAACTGCTCAACTGATTTACATGTTTCAAAAGCTTTTGCATTGTCAAATGGTTATGTTTTCATATAATTTGTAACGTATATTATTATTTTAAGTAAAAAACCCCAAAAAATTGTAAAATTTCAATTCCACATTTGTTCGGGACAATTTATTCAATATATTTTCAAAATATTTTTGATATATCGACAATGTTTCCTTAACGTCATTTTAAGTTTCAGAATGTCTAGGCTTAATGGTTTTTGAAATACAAGATTTTAAATGTAGGTCGGCATTGCTGGTTTCCGTCTTGCTATGGTTTTGCTGCACTTTTAGGATTTTTCTCGTAAACCACCTTGGTGTCAATTTTCTCGCCTATACCGGAATACTTCTTGGCCATTATGAATAGTTATCATAAAAATCGGCGGCTTGTGTGTGAAATTCTAAGGTTCTATTTCAAGAAGTTTTGATTTGTTGTTATAAATTTTAAGTCAATCGAATGATTCCTTCTTAGTTTTTTGTCGTCCTTACAAATTTCTTTTCACGCTGACACACGCACCAGGGCATCTTTAAACAAATAAAATGTATACATAAATTGTCATATGCTTTTTTAATATGTTTAAACATTCTATAAATTTCATCGATTTAAATTGAAAACCAATATTTATGTAAACAAATGAAATCAATCAAAGGAAATCATTCAACAATTTTACATTTTAATCTTACTAACTGTATAATTACAGAACGATATTAAAACAAAATGTATAAAATAAAATAAATGTTTAATTTGGGAATTAAATAGGTTCGATATGAAATCGTCAATTATATCACAACGTTGGATTTTAAAATTTGAATGCAATTCACGTAAACCAAATTTGTAAAACCAAACATTTTACTACAGAAAACTTTCAAACTGGAAGTGAATTTTTTAAAAGATGTTAAACATGTTTTATACAAGATTTATTATTACTTCTAATAATTCTATGTTATTTTATTGCTCGGAATTTGTTTGCATGGAATTAAAAAAAATATATCGATTCAGTAAAACATAAAATTATAGTTTGACTTTTTTTTAACGTCATGATTCTAAAAGATCAAATGTGAGTAATACATATGACACATATGTTCTGATTTTATTGGCATTACATAACAGCAATAATGCCAATATTTAAAAAATGTCTTGCTTAAATATTATATGATTATATTTATTATTTTAAAATATTACTGATCCATTATTGTCATTATTTTATTTTATTTTATATTTATTTATATTTATATTTATATTTATATATTATTTATATTTATTTTATAGTAAATTTTATTCACTAAAAAAAATTATTAAATTAAATTCTTTAATTAATTTTATCTAAATAATACACACACATACACACACACACACACATATCTATATTTTTATCTATCTATATATATATATATATATATATATAACGCCGCCTCGGTTGTCTAGTGGATAGCGTACTAGGCTTTCACCCCGAGGACCCGAGTTCGATTCCCGGTGAGGGCTTGGCAATTTCTTACGCTATAAATCATCCCACAGTCTGCATTAGCCCAAGTGAGCACAATAGTCGAACGTTATACACCATATATATATATATATATATATATATATATATATATATATATATATATATATATAAATAGACTCAACAGACGTTGAAAACAGGAACACATACAGGAGAAAGATGCTCGGTAGGAAGGTCCCAGAAAATGAAATCCCAAAGAGAGCAGGTGTAAAATGGACGGAGGAGCGGAAGAGGATCCATGAGGACAGGATGAGGGAGGTGTGGAGGATTAGAAGAAGCAAGACATGAGTCAGAGTGCTTTGCGTGATCCAACAGGGTCTATACGTAGATAATAATAATAATAATAATATATATGAAACAGCTGATTATAGTGTTGTTAAAGGAAATTAGTTAATCGGAAATCGAGAAATACAAAAACCTATTTTCATGTGAGTGAATAAACTCAACTTTAGTAAACTCTTATTAATTGTCGAAACATAAGAAAAAGTTTAAGAGTAACCAAAAGATAGGCTTTAATTCAGAGAGGAAGATTTTAGATGTATACACATAATTAGAGACAATATACAATAAAGAAGTTATTTTATTATTTATATATTGATATGAAAATGCAAATAAAAATATGATTTCAAAGACTACAAATATGGTATTTGTCTAAATATGATAATAATATTTTTAACTTGCAGTATAAGGACATTAAAATAATAACTATTTAAGGTCTACAATTTTACTTACCAAGCAAAATTTAGAAGAAACGTCACTAAGTAAACAATCACGCACAGAAACATACAGTTTAGAGAACAAAGAACTCAGTTGTGGTGTACATGATAAGGAGTGGAACACCAAAACTAACGGTATTAACTAGACAAACTTATAAGCTTTGTGACAACTAACCCGTGTGACTTTTAGCCCGGGACTCCCCTACGTATATTGAAAATTATATATAAGTATTTCTATAATTAAATATATATATATATATATATATATATATATATATATATATATATATATATAGATATAGATATAGATATAGATATATATATATATATATATATATATATATATATATATATATATATATATATATATATATATAGAGAGAGAGAGAGAGAGAGAGAGAGAGAGAGAGAGAAAGAGTTAAGTCATCGCTAAATTAATATCTTAGCGATATCTTAGTACTTCAAGAAATACTACAAGAAAATACTGCTAATTTAAGGAATAATGTCAGTAAAAATTTATAAGTTTTTGTAAGTATTTATACTTTACACACGTAAGTAATTGTTGATGATATATAAAGAAATTATTTCTTTCATTATCAAGAACTAGATATAGATAGCTTATTTTTCAATGTTACAACGGAAGTTTCTATGACGAAATATAAGATTTGTTGTTACATGAGAAATATATGTATTTTTATCACTGGCCAATAATCTGTCGATGTAACATATACATGATTTTTGTACTTTTACTTTACTTTTACTTTAAGATCTAAAGTAATTCTTTGATCTTTCGGGTTTCATACGAGTGTAATAATCTTTAGAACATACAAAAAGCTTTAATATAGCAACAAGTTAGTATTGCAGCTATGTTTAGAAATCTTTAGAAATATTCCTGTTTCACACCTAAAATGACTTACAAACATTGTAGGATATTATGGTGTACTTAAATTTGAGTTTTGTAACTTATAGAGCCTTCGTCTGTATGAGCACTACTAATTAACAAAGTCATAAAATCAATTTTTAAATTTAGAAATTTAACAATTTACTTGCAACCTTTGGTGACATTACGGAGAAAGAACGTAACAATCAGGATAAAGCTATTGTGTACGGGAGATGCGAAGTTGTACGTAGCCAGTCATACCTGGACAGAATCGTGATAATTTACAGCAAGATTCGCGAGAGTAGGATTCCGGACACTATAGCCCAAAACATGGCGGCCGCTAATGTATATATAAATACGTGCCGTAAGTGTGCGCGAGGTGTTGGTGGCGTCGTGACGTAGGTGTACGCAAGGTGTGCGTGCCCACCGCCATCGTGTTACGTGCCCAGCCCACCCCAAACAGGTAGATAGAGTGTTATATAAAGTAAGTCTATCTATGAGCGCCTTTCTCTCTCGTGGATGGTGTATGATATATATATATATATGATTTGGCAGTGCCAGCCGCCATCGTGTTACGTACCCGAGCCGCCTGTGGATATTAATTAATCGAATAAAAAGTTGCGCGTTTCTGGCGGGGCTCGAACCGGGGACTTTGCGCGTGTGAGGCGCACGCTATGACCACTGTACCACGTGGGAGAGTCTTGGGAAATTAGTGCGATTCGAGATATATGAAACGTAACGATTTTGCCCGATCGCCATCGTGGTACGTGCCTAGCCAGCCCTGAGACGGTGGATAGTGCGTTATATAAACATATAAAGTACTTCATTCTATGGCCGCCGCCATCGTGTTACGTGCCCGGGGCCTGTGGATAGCGCGTTATATAAACATATATAGTACTCCAATCTATGGCCGCCGCAGCCGCCGTCATCGTGTTACATGCCCCGGACCTGTGGATAGTGCGTTATATAAACGTATAAAGTACTTCATTCTATGGCCGCCGCCATCGTGTTACGTGCCCCGGGCCTGTGGATGGTGCGTTATATAAACATACAAAGTAAGTCTATCTATGACCACTCTCTCTCTCTCTCTCTCTCTCTCTCTCTAGCTACCGCCGCCATCGTGTTACGTGCCCCGGGCCTGTGGATGGTGCGTTATATAAACATACAAAGTAAGTCTATCTATGACCACCTCTCTCTCTCTCTCTCTCTCTCTCTCTCTCTCGTCTTACGTGAAAAATAAGGAAAAAGAAACAAAGATGTAAACATAAAATTGTATTTGTTTTATTGTAAATACCGTTTGCTTGCAAAACAAACAAAAAGACACTAAAATACATGAGATATAGTTGAATTATGGTAAATATTGAGTTAATGGAAAAAGACTTACAAATCAGTTACAAGGTACAAATAAAAAAATAATGAACAGATAAAAAATACAGATTTCGCGCACAACGTAATGTTATACAGTTAGGAAACATAACAATGCATCACAAATGTTTTCTTTTCATGTGCTCAAATAGTTAAAAATACAATTTCTGAACGTCCACAATAAATGTACGACAAACTGGGCAACGTTGTAAATGATTCGAGCATTCACCACACAAAACATGTCCACATGGGAGTAAAGCGGTGTCTTGAGGCTGGTCTAGGCAAACAGGGCAATTAGACGGCAAACGACGTGGATTACAACCCTCAGTTCTCGGTAAAATGAAAGCAGTTTGTATGTCCACAGGACGCGGTCCATGACGGTTCAGTCTGTCAAATCCTACAGAGAAGGAACGGCTGAGTTCAAACGCAGCTAGTCTGTAGTTCTGTACGGCAAATAGGCGATCTGTACTGTATGGAGAGCACCTAGAAACCATTTCTAAATCGTCGAATGCTGTGCGTAAATTCTCCACAGTGTCACGAATCACATTCAATGTGACTGGTGTAGGAGGGAGATCATCCTCTGTGTATTCTCTGAAACATCGACGACACTAAAACAAAAAAAAACATAATTAATTTATATATTAGTTTGAAAATAAAGGTATTATTGTGTTCCCATTTTCCCAAAAAATACTTACAGAAACTCTCAACCTATATCGCTGATTGAAGGAAATATAACGAGACATAAATCCTGGTGAGGTCAGTCGTCCGCGCCGAAAGTGTCTAAAGCCGCTCTCACTAACCGACCCTGGTACATCCAAAAATACAAAGGTGGATGCCGAGGAACTCACAGAAGGGTTGGGAGACGGTTGATCAGCCTGTCTATCAGCAGAAGCAGCAGCAGCAGGAGGAGATTGATCAGTTTGTCGATCAGCAGGAGAAGACTAATAAAAAAAAAAAAATTTTTTGAAAAATGTTCTTTCAAAATATTAGAAAAGAGATATAAATATGTGTATATATATATATCATACTTACAGGTGGTCTACTGTGGTTCTCCATCGAATTAGTTTGTAGAAAATACTTTTAATGGTAACCTGTACTGTGCCGTGTATACTTTAATAAAAGAAAAAACGTTTTTTTAAAAAAAGAAAAAAATAAACCATTGCACAAAGTCTATTCCTTCCTGTTCCATGTGTAGGAAAAGAGGACGGTAGTCATGACGTAGCCGACGGTGTAACGTTTCCGCATTTATTCGATTGAAAGTAGGTAAAGTAAGGCGCCCCAAAAATTCTAACATAAAATCAGCCGACAGTACTTGATGTAGAAAAATTTCTTCCAAGTCGAGAAAATATTGAAACTCTCTTATAAAAGCTTCCGATAATGTCTGAAATACGGATATACGCTGCCAGAATACGCGATCTCGAAACTCGCGAATAAAAGATTCCGATAAAGTCGGTCGCTTAGAAATTTCAAACCAGTCTACTCTATCAGCAAAATCTCTTATAAAACATTCAGATAGCCGCTGAAAAATACTGACATTCGTCCAATGTAAAAACGAATGAAACTCTCGTAAAGTATTTTCAGAAAATAGTTGGTGCTTGCACATTTCAGACCAATCTATTTCGTGTTTAAAATCACGTATGAAATTGTTCGACAAATTTTGAAATTTAGCTACACCAGTCCAATTGACAAAAGTGCTGTATTGTCTAAGAAAACACTCGCTTAGCGCTCGATTCGAACATAGTTCATACCAGTTTACGTATTCCTTATATCGGATAATTTTTCAATGGGGAAGTACCTACATCGCGATATATTGGCCCAGTGTAATAAAGAAAACAAATCAAAAAAACGTTCGGATATGTAGTGCCCGTACGTACGTAAAATGACACACGCGAAATCGTCATCGCCTCTTGTTATAGCTACTAAAAAATATTGTCTATCTGATTTACAGCGATAGCAAATTCCATCTGATCCTTTTTGTCCAAATATGATAATATTTTTCGGAAAATAGGCGGATATTGGAAAACGTGCGTCATTGTAAGAAAACAATCAGCAACAGAATCTGTACAACAAATAAACAAAATAAAAATTACTAAAAAGTGTGCCTCAGACCTGCTTTTTTTTAATTTTTGTTATCCGAATTATATACATATATCTATAAGTTCTAATATCGCCTCAAATCGGAAAAAAATATTTTGAAAAAAAAACATATCACTAACCTAATATTTACCACAATTCAAAAAAATTACCGGATACGTAAAGTTACAGTTTGCCCAACATGAGCGATCACAGTCATCATTTTACCGATTAATTGATCTAGCTCTGATAAGGAAAACTTATCAGCGTATCGTTTAGGAAGAAACGCGCTATTCAAGTCGCCGTTTTCGTTTTTAAATTCAATCAAAAGAGACGTTCCAAATTTTGTCGGTACCCGTTTCACACCTAGTATAGGAAACGGAGTACCAATATTTAACGAACTAATAGGCACCGTGACTATCGGATTAACGTTATTAAAACGTTCGATCAGATTAGAACAGGAAGAACTACTCTTTGAGGATGACGATGTCATACTTACAGATTTTTTTTTAAAAAAAAATAACGTAAACTAAACACAAGCGCGCACACACGACACAGCTAGGCGAACTGAAAAACGTACAATGACAGGGGTAGATTTTAATTCGAGTATATATAGGGAAACCAGAACACGCAGCGCTTATACACAATGTATCCAGCCTTAACGCCAAAGTGAATGACCTTGCCCGTAATACGAAGCCTGAATGTGCGGTTAACATATGGTGAATCGTGATATTGCTTCAACGCTGGAGTGATGCAAATGCACCAGCCTAGTAGGTTTTACATTTGACACGTGCAGTTTATAAAGTGAAGGTCAACCAACGCTACCGTGGCATGATGAAATAAACAATTGTGTTATAAATACGGGCGTAACAAGGGCGTCAAACCCATTTGCCTTTTGCGCTAGACACTGGAATGATCGCAGCTCGTAAGTTGTATTCTATTCTGTCTGTTGTTATCTCTCTCTCTCATTGCTTGTGTGTTTGTATTAATTAACGGAAATAATTATAAGTTTTGTAAAAGAATATTTTTTTATATAATAGCTAATAACATTACTTACTAAAGAATAACTTTTTAATAATAATAAACACTATCTCTGTACTTTAAAATAATTGTCTAAATAATAAACACTATTTCTGTCATAAAATAATAAAGTTTTATGTACTAGGTAAACAAGATCTTTTTCGAAAGAATAACGTTTACTAAATAATAATAATTTTCTTTTTATATAATAGGTAAACACTACCGTTTTTTTTTCGAAAAAAATTAAAGTCTATTAAATAATATTTTTT
Organism: Callitettix versicolor; assembly: GCA_022606455.1. Classification (NCBI taxonomy): domain Eukaryota; kingdom Metazoa; phylum Arthropoda; class Insecta; order Hemiptera; family Cercopidae; genus Callitettix; species Callitettix versicolor. The sequence continues at coordinate 55,499 of JAJIZJ010000228.1, forward strand.
TTTTTTGTATAATAAACAGTACCGATTTTTTTCTAATAATGGCCGCTTTTATAGTGTCTAAAGTGTCGACGTATGTGAAAAAGTTTCGTCTGCACGGGACCAAAGTGACGTTTAAATTCAATCGGCCGCCTTCAGACGCTGACGAGATTCAATGGGTCAAACAAGGTCTGACAGAACTCGTGGACGTTATGACAAAAGACGCTACCGAGGAAGATCGTTTGGGTTTCACTCTGACCAGCTTGAATTTTAAAAATCGCGAACCCGGTTACGTAGCTTTTAGACCGGCAACGGAAGTGACCGCTGACGTCCTCTGGAATATTTTCGGCGGCATAATTCAAAGCAACGCCGAAACGTTCACTACCAGTGACGTTTTCAAAGTGGATTGCACCAAAGTGAACGTTCCACTGGGTCGCGGCCGCGTTAGACCGGGGCTCTTCAATAACTTTGCCGAAGAGTGTAAAGCTAGAAGGGGGATCGTGGTGATTAAGAACAACGATTCACTGTGCCTGCCGTGCTCACTGGTAGTGGGAAAAGCGCGTGCGGACAAAGACCGAGATTACAAGGCCATCATACAAAATAGGCGAAAAAGACAGACTATCGCGGCCCGCCAACTGATGATCGACGCAGGTGTGGACATAGGGGATGCGGGGGCAGGGGTGGTAGAATTACAGCGGTTCCAAACATTCCTGACCGATTATAAAATCACCGTCTACAATTACGACAGCCGCGGTCGTAGCGTGTACTTTGAGGGCGACGCCCCGAACGCGCAGTACACTATAAACCTGATGTTTCACAACGGTCACTACAATACGATCACTAGCTTAACGGCTGCTTTCGCCTGCAATTATTATTGTGTAACTTGCCACACCCCTTACAAATGCCGAGACGAGCACAGATGCCAGGCGCGGTGCAACGCTTGTAAGCGGACGCCGCCGTGCGTAAAGGACGACAGCGCGATCCATTGCAGCGATTGCAACAGATATTTTAAAAATAAAAATTTGTTTTATCGCCCACAAAGGTTATGTCTGTCAGTCTGTACAGGAATGCGCGAAATGTAACAAACTGATTATAACTAAAAACGGAAAACCGAGCACGTTTGCGGTGAAATTTATTGCAAGGTGTGCAAAGACTATAAGCAGTCGGACCACCAATGCTACATGACGGTCGACACTCGTAAGCCTATGATCAGAGACTTCCTGTTCGTATTTTTCGACTTCGAGACGCGCCAAGACGAAGTTCTGGACACGGCTCGCGTACACCGAGTCACCTTGTGCGTGTCCAAACAGTATTGCTGGGAGTGTATGATACGCTTGACGCAAGACTGCCCCCACTGCGGTACCAGAACGCGCGTTTTCCAAAAGATCCGGTCCGCAGGTTCATGTCCTACGTCATGGACGTGCGCAAGACGTACAAAAAGTGTGCGTCATCGCGCACAACGGTCAAGCGTTCGACCACCAATTTATTTTCAAGTACGTGCTCGAAGAGACGAAATTCACGCCGAAACTCATAACGCGCGGCTCCAAGGTCATCCTCATGGAGTTGGATAACGTGAAATTCATCGACTCTCTAAATTACATGCCTATGGCCCTTTCGAAACTCCCCAAAGCGTTCGATCTGCCGCCGGAAAGCAAAAAAGGCTATTTCCCCCACCTGTTCAACACTCTGGCCAATCAAAATTACGTAGGTCCCATGCCCGGCCGCGAGTACTACTGCCCCGACTCCATGTTCGACAAGAACCACAAGGAGTTTTCCAAATGGTACGACGAACAGGTGCGCAACGAATACGTGTTCGATTTTCAAAAAGAGATTTTCGAATACTGTTATTCGGACGTGGATATACTGGCGCAAGCGTGCATAAAGTTCCGCGCTTCGTTTCTGCAGGAATGCAAAGTGGACCCTTTCCTGGAAGCCGTGACCATCGCCAGCGCGTGCAACGTGGCGTTCAAACGTAACTTTCTGAAGGCCGACACCATAGGCATAGTTCGAAAAACGGCTACCGTTTGGCCGACAAACAGTCGCTCGCCGCTCTGCAATGGTTGGCCTCGGTAGAGGAAAAGGAGCGGGAGCGGACCGCCGAAGACGACGACTACCGTTTGGAACACGCCGGTCGCGGCAGGGAGAAACAGATTGCCGGCATGAAAGTGGACGGTTATTGCGCCCGCACGGACACCGTATACGAGTTCCACGGCTGCTACTGGCACGGCTGCCAACGTTGTTTCCCTCACGGGCGCGAAGAGCCCCTAGAGGACGACCCGTCCGACACGCTCGACGCTCGTTTGCAGAGAACCAAGGCAAAAATCGATAAACTGTCACGTCTGGTCTCTTCGGTAGTGGAGATGTGGGAGTGCGAGTTCAAGGCACCGCCTCATCTCGCCTTCCAACCCACGGCACCCTTGAATCCTAGAGACGCTTTCTTCGGCGGTCGTACGGGTAACGTGCGCACCTATCACGCTTGCAAAGAGGAGAAAAATCCACTACGTGGACGTGTGCTCCCTTTACCCGTGGGTGTGCAAGTACGGTAGATACCCCTTAGGCCACCCCAAAATTCACGTAGGCGATGCGGACTGCAGGAGGGCGGGCATGGAGGCGGACGGGCTGCTGAAGTGTACCGTCCTTCCGCCTCGCGAACTCTACCACCCCGTGCTGCCGGTAAAGATGCACGAGAAACTGATGTTCGTGTTGTGCCGCACGTGCGCGGAAACGCTGAACGTCTCCGACTGCGACCACGACGTCGATCGACGAGCGCTGACAGGGACTTGGACTATGGACGAAATCCGTAAGGCCGTGGACAAGGGTTACGTCATTTTGGAAATGTTCGAAATGTGGCAGTACAAAATGGCGTCTTTCGACCAGGGCGGCGGTCTATTTACGGATTTCATTAATAAATTCTTAAAAATAAAACAAGAAGCATCCGGCTACCCCGACTGGTGTAAGACTGACGAGGACAGACAAAAGTACATAGACGACTATTTCACGGCCGAACGGGTGACACTGGAAGCGGCGAAAATCGAAAAGAACGAGGGCCGACGCTCGCTGGCCAAATTGATGTTGAATTCCTTTTGGGGAAAATTCGGCCAGCGGGAAAACCAGACAAAGACCGCGATCGTCAGACAACCAACCGAGTTGTTCAAAATGTTGGTCAGTCCGTCCGTTCGCGTTAACAATATCCAGGAGGTGAACGACGAAACCATCGTGGTGAACTGGGAGTACGTCGAAGACGTCTGCGAGGTACTTCCGACGGTCAACGTCGTACTCGCCGCTTTCACGACTGCTCAGGCTCGACTTAAACTGTACGAACACCTGGATGCCCTTGACAGACAGACCGTTTACTACGACACTGATTCTGTACTCTACCTGGAAGGTGCACACAAGGTAGAGACAGGTGACTACTTAGGGCAGATGACGGACGAACTCCTGGAGTACGGTCCCGGTTCGTATATTACAGAATTTGTATCCGGTGGACCGAAAGTCTACGGTTACAAAGTTTTGTCTACCAAATACAACGAACTGGTCACCGTATGCAAGGTCAAAGGACTCACATTGAATCTCAGCACGTCCGGCGTAGTAAATTTCGAGTCTTTAAAGAGAATGGTTCTCAATGTCGACGACGACGACGACGACGACGCCGATAAACAACCGGAAACTCTTACGGTCACAGACAAAAGGATTCGTCGCACCAAAGATCATCAAGTGATCACGGTGAACGAATCGAAAATATTTCGGGTGACGGGTGCGAAAAGAAAACGCTGCGGTGATTTCGATACACTACCGTACGGTCACCGTAGCAAAAAACAACGTTTAGAGTAAGAGAGAGAGAGAGGCACAGACAGACAGAACACTTTTTTTTCAAAATATTTTTTACCCTCTTTCTTATTGCTGAATGCAAGGTCACTGGCGAAGAGTTAATTCTCTCGTAAACATGAGTGTGTATGTGTGAATGTCCCCTCTGGCGAAGCGTGACCGCGCTCGTAAGGGTGAATGTCCCTCTGACGAGGTGTAACAACCCGTAAGGTGTATGGTGCAATAAGAAAGACGGTAAAAAGAAAAAACGGAGGTATCAGCAGAGGAATAGGAATTTTTTTTTGGAATGGATACCACGCGAGGGTGGCGAAGGTTGGGGCCACCCTCCATAAAAAAGTATAAAATCTTTTGTTTCAGATAGACAGTCGTCAGTCGGTATGAACGTGAGACGTGAAATAGCCGATGAGCTGCATAAGCCGGCGCGAAGAAATTTCAAAACACGTCGTGTCACGCTGAAGGGTGTGGACGATTTATATCAGGCGGATTTGGTGGAAATGATCCCGTACGCTAAGGGCAACAACGGTTACAAATATATACTGACAATGATAAATTGTCTGTCGAAATTCGCTATAGCCGTTCCGTTGAAAACAAAGACGAGCGCCGAAGTGGCGACCGCTCTTGAGCCGATACTCGAAAAACACCCCATGCGCCATTTTCAGACCGATCAGGGTAAAGAGTGGTTCAACGCTCACGTGGGTAAACTGATGAAAAAATACGGCATAAACCATTACACCACGTATACGGATAAGAAAGCGTCTATAGTCGAACGGCTCAATCGTACTTTGAAAACGAAAATGTGGCGCGAATTTACGGCTCGCGGCACATACGAGTGGGTAGATTTATTAAAATCGATAGTTCGGTCTTACAATAACACCGTGCACAGCACCATCGGTATGAAACCGGTTCTTGTGACGCGAAAACACGAAAACCGACTTTTGAAAAAAGTAAACGGTCCGGGTGGTGGCACTTTGGAAAAGACTAAATTCAACGTGGACGATAAAGTAAGGATTTCCAAGTATAAGAAGACCTTCGCTAAAGGCTACCTACCGAACTGGACGAACGAGGTGTTTTCTATTTACGCCGTAGTCCCGACCGCACCTACCACGTACATTTTACAAGACTCGAAAGGCGAGATTCTGAAAGGCGGGTTTTACGCCGAAGAATTAAGTAAAACCAATGTGGGCGATGTTTATCTCGTGGAAAAAGTATTGCGATCGAAAGGGAACAAAGTTCTGGTAAAGTGGTTAGGCTTTGACAAGTCGCACAACTCGTGGATCGATAAGCGCAAACTAATCGCTTGAAACGGGATATCCGTTTCCTATGTCTCCACACGCGGCCACATTCGGACAAAGCCTACTATTTATTAGACACGCGCGCGCACGAGCGGCTCAGTATCGAACGATAATGCGTATCGAGACGTCGCGTGAAAAATTGCAAATTTCAAATTTCGACGTTTTTGCAGGCGGCGGCGGCGGCGGGGGCAAGAGTAAACGTCATAGCTCGCTTTTGCCCGACACTATTCGTTGTATCGTATGCGGTCCTTCCAATTGCGGTAAAACTAACGTCGTGTTCAATTTACTTTTCGACACGAACGGTTTGAGATTCGCGAACGTTTACGTATTTTCGAAATCTCTGCACCAGCCGAAATACAAACTATTGGAAACGGTTTTCACCGAGGACACGGGTATAGGTTATTTCCCGTGTACAGAAAACGAAAGTGTCATCGACCCCAGCGAGGCCGAACCGAATTCCGTAATGATATTCGACGATATAGCGTGCGAGAGACACGATAATATACGCAAATATTTCACAATGGGACGTCACAATAATATAGACTCATTTTATCTAGGCCAAACGTACAGTAGGATTCCGAAGCAGCTGGTGCGCGACAACGCCAACTTGCTGGTAGTATTTAAACAGGACGAACTCAATTTGAGACACATTTACAACGATCACGTAAACACGGACGTTACGTTCGGTGTTTTTAAAGATATCTGCGCGGCTGCGTGGAAAGAGAAACACGGGTTCTTGGTGATAGACAAAGACAGCGAGATAGAAGAGGGCCGGTACAGGATAGGATTCGATCGTTTCTTCAAAGACCTGCAATGAGAATATACACGTACAACGATATAGCCGCGTATAAGAACATGTCTACACGTCCGCGGCGACAGCCGCCGAAATCGAACCTGTGCGCTTGGTATTACGCGGATAGGAAACGGTATTGCGGCAATTACTGTAGTAGATCGGGAAAACACGGTGACGTATTCAACAGACGTTGTTGGCGCCATAAAAGGCGCGGTGGCTACAGTAAGACCGTTCCGCCTGTCGTAATTCTGATGATCGCCAGCGCTTCGCGCATCTACAACAGGGATATTTGGCTGAAATTTCTGTGCGAGAGTGAAAAACGCGGAGTCCCGTTCGAACTGGTAATCTACAACGAACACATGCTCAACGGTACAGTACGACACCCTCAAAATCTACTCTCGCGTTTCAGACCGTTTCCGGATCTTTTTAACCGTACAGTCACAACCGGTCACGGTAACCTCGAGTACACTCAAGTCTATTTGGACATGTTGCAGTACGGCTGTTTATTCCCGAACGCGTCCAGATGTGTGGTAATTACAGAAAGAAGTATACCCATACGCGAACCTGTGGAAGCCTACAGACTGATTACAAGTTCGAGATGTATGATTGACGTGAGCTACAACGTAAAATACGGTCCCGTGCCGCCGCTTTTGCCTCACAATACACGGGGCAGAGCATTCGAGGCGGTGAACAACAAAGCGCAAGGTATGTTTACGGTAGAATTTCTTAAAGTCGCCCTGCCGAGCGTCGTCGAACAGTGCCGACACTTTGGTCTCTCTTTTGACGGTCACCGTTACAAGGTCGTCGACTCGCGACAATTGGAAACATGGCGTAATTATACGGGTGCGAATTTAGACGAATTCCTCTTATTGAATTCGTATCTTTTAGCTTCATCATCATCTTCGATTCGTCCTCTAGTTCGGCTGAAAGAGTACATGCAGGATACGCCGCGAGACGATCACCTATTGGTAGCCGAAATACCCGAGTGGCGTGACAACGTGAAACGCACCTTTGTTTTTACGGACGCGCGTAAAACTATGCGGATCCCTTTTTCGATAGCAATATGTACCGTTATCTGAGAGGGTTGCGTTGGGAGGGTAAAAGTTTTTGTACGCGTCAGCCGGTGACGTTATACAATATCTGTTGTCCGCGAAAAAGTATCCACTTTTCTTTAGATCGCTGGAATTGCCCTGAACATATAAATAACGCTACATACCGGTACAGCTGTTCATTCGACGATATGACGTTAACCGGTGATCTGGCTACGCTCGAAATCGATCGGTTGAAAGACGCCTTGAAGCGAAAATATATGCAGATGAAATTCGGCGATGCCGATATGGACGTACAATTGACAAGACAGTACAAACCCATCATCAAAGAGTTGACGAAAATACAAGACGCCTCGCAGACGCTACTACCAGTTATGACGAAAACTGAAAAACAAGAGGAAGAAGAAGAAGAAGAAGAAGACCGTTCCATGATGTCGGCAGTGTCGACACCGAAAAGAAAACACATCATCATATCCGAGCTTTCTTGATACGCCGGTCATTGCGGAAACATCATCATCAGGATCTACTTCTTCTTTATCTCCTGCTGCTGCTCTTCCGAAAGTGTCTCCGCACGCATCAGCAAAATGTAGCTAGTTATGTGTCGACACCGCAAGGACGTGACGAATCGATAGAATGGATAAACAAGACGTTTAACCACCCTGTAGTACGTAAATACATGTTGAAAATGATTACCGATACGGCGAGGAAAAGAGAAATCGATAATCTGTACGGACCGCGAATAGAAGAAGACTCGATAATGGTCGGTTCGAAAACGATACAGTTCAACGACGACGGTGACATTGTTATCGATGACGCAACCTACAAAGGTACACCGGGCCTATACGAAATACTATTCATGAGGGATCCCGTCGAGTACACGACCGAAGACGCCGCCGCGTACAAAAATATCTGTATACAAACAAACGCTCACCTCCAGAAATACAAGTCCTACGCGCCGGTCAACCGCAACCACACTTCGGTTAAATACAAACGTGTTATACAATACCTGTTTCCGCCGGCAAAACAAAATAAGAAGAAGACGAAGACGACGAGTCGTTAAACAAGGTCAAGGGTTACGCGTACTGGGACGATCCGAACGAATTGTGCGATAGATTAAAGCTTTTGCTCATGTCGTACGACGCCGGTCATACGGGTCACGCCAACGAGATAGCGTCCATTATAGAAGAACTCAAAGAGGCGGGACTGATAAAGGTTCGGGAAATAGAAAAATACGAGCAGTGATACGATGAGTGTCGACAAGTTTGGACGTTATAGCGGCGGCGGCGGCAGCGACGGCAGCAGAAATTCGGAACGCCGAGGACCACCCGGGATCGGATTCGCTCTTACTCAGGACGGAGATTACGATTTAAAACACAAAGCGTTACGTAATGTCTACACGCCCGACGACGATGGCGGCGGCGGCGACGACGAAGTTGCCGTAAATAGGGGTACGATGAAGAAACGTTGTTTAACATTCGACTCGGTGATTGCAAAATATCACGCGAAAAATAATCCTCTCGGCGGTCTAGCTAACCCGACAGCGGCGGACGACGCCGTGACCAAAGAGTACTTGGAATCTTTAATCCCCATTAAACTGGTCGACAGTTATTCGTTTGAAAATTTTCGATTACGTAATGTAGGCATGCCACAATTGGACGGGGATGCCGTCAACATCCGATATGCGAAAGAAAATATGCTCGTGAAAGACGGTGGTGGTGGGGGAAAATTTGACGCTGGCGGATCGGTTATCGGTAACGTTAAAACGCCCACAGCTAAAAATGATGCCGTTACAAAATCGTACGTGGATAATCGCGTAATAAGCGTTACAAGCGGTAACAGCTGGCATCTACAGAATAAGCGTCTCGGTCACGTAGCGGAACCTGTACTTGCTAAAGACGCTGTCAATTTAAATTTTCTAATGCAAAATACGCTTTTTCTTACTCGACTGCCGACCGGTGATGTCTTCAACGCTAATAGTAAAAGAATCACAAACGTACCTGCAGGTGTGGAGCCTATTGACGCTGTGAATGTCGAGCAATTACGCAAACAAGAGGAAAACATTAAAATGTGGGTTGCCTTTAACACATTAAACGGCGGCGGTGTTAAGGGTTACTTTGATGCTGAATATAAGCCTATCAGGAACATGGGCAAAGGGTCGAGCGATAACGACGCTGTCACTTACAATCAGATGACCGAAGCTGTAGAAATAGCGATTAATAAGGCAATGATTGGTACGACGAGTGATATTCACAAAGAACTTATCTCTTTGGCTAAGGAAATAAGGAAACGGTACAGTCACGATGACCCTAAACAGAATCTTTTATCCCATTGGCGCCAAGTGTGGGAAGAATAAATATTAATCGAAATTTTCTTCTTCTTCTTTTACTTAAAGAGCTAGTCGTAGTAATTTGTGTTTAGTGTTAAAATGGTCGGTAAACGTGCAACACGTGTCAGTCGTAAACGGAGAGCGATTAGGAAAGGTCGTGGATTGATTTCGTCCGCTGTCGATTTACTACCGTCCGCTATAAACAAAGCGGTCGATTTACTACCTGTCGAACTACATATACCTACGTACAACTACTGCGGTCCGGGAACTAAATTGAAGAAGAGATTAGCTCGCGGCGATAAGGGTATAAATCCTTTGGACGAGGCTTGCAAAGAACACGATATCGCCTACAGCCGGTACAGCGATTCACAAAATCGGAGCGAGGCGGACAATCGTTTGGCGGGAAAAGCTTGGAACCGTGTCAAAGCGAGTGACGCTTCTTTAGCGGAACGAGCGACAGCGCTCGCGGTAGCGGCCGCGATGAAAGCGAAAGCGAAATTAGGGGGAGGCGGGAGAAAGAGGAAGAAGAGGTCGGCGGCTAAAAAACGGCGCACTATTACTCAACTCATTTCCGGTTTAAGGGGAAAAGGTCTTTATCTCGGACCGTACAAGAAGAAGGTAGGCGGTGGTTGCAGAAAGCGTCGTAGGACGACTAAGAAAAAAAAAAAAACAACAACCTATTGATCGATTCGATACCCATCAGACCGTTGACGAATTTGGAATTGGAAAAGTACGCGAAACGTTTGGGCGTGGCAGCGTTCCGCGGTGTTTTCATGCGCGACGCGTTACCGCGCGGTAAACCGTGGCGAAACGAATCGGCTATCGTGAATTTGGACAGCGTGACGGGCGACGGTACTCACTGGGTATGTTATAAAAAGATAGGCGATACGGTCGAGTATTTCGATAGTTTCGGTAATCTGAGACCGCCGAAAGAGTTGATCGCGTATTTCGGTCCAACAGCCGATATTCGCTATAATTACACGAGATACCAGCGTTTCGATTCAGTCGTTTGCGGTCATCTGTGTCTAAAGTTTCTCACGACACCGTCGTCATGTCCATATGTTTGAGCGGAAACAGTTCCGAACTTTCTTGCGATTTTTTCCCGCCGATCGACGTCTCCGACGGTGGCGGCGGCGGCCAATGGGAAATCGGTCTGGTCGATTTGGCTACGTACAATTCTATTCCGAATATCAAAGACGGCGTTAATAACGAATTTCGATTGTTTACGACGACGACTAGTACGAGTGGCGACGGTCGCGATAAACGATCTCTGTTCTTTTTGAAAAATTTGGAATATGTTACTGTAAATGAAAAAGAAGAAGAAGAAGAAGAAGAAAAGAAAAGAAAACTTTCATCACCCGCTACTGCTGGTGCTGCTGCTACCGACAAAGACACGGAAAATACAAGAACAGCTCGTTTAATTACTACTACTACTGACGTCGACGATTCGACCGTTTCGTCTAAAACGGTAGACGTAAAATTGCCTACGGGTTCGTACGAAATCGACGACATTGAAAAGTACATTAAATCGAAACTAGATTCGAATATCGTTTTCTCTTTGAAACCGAACAATAACACGTTAAAGGCGGAGATATTTTGTTCGGAAACGGTAGATTTCAGCGGTGAACGTTCGATCGGCACGTTACTCGGTTTCGAAAGGAAAATTCTACGACCCGGTTATGTGCACGTTTCCGACCTGCCGGTGGACATCATCAAGGTCAGTGTAATACAAATCGAATGTAACGTGGCGTCGGGTTCGTTTCAAAACGGCGTAGAGAGTCACGTTATACACGAATTTTATCCCCGCGTACCGCCCGGCTATAAGATTATCGAGATCCCGCGAACCGTAATATATTTACCGGTCAACGTGAAATCGATTCACAACCTTACCGTCAGCCTGAAAGATCAGAACGGCGATCTCGTGGATTTCCGGAACGAAACTATTTCGATCAGATTGCATTTGAGAAGACGTCGGTAAGACGAGGCGGAATGGGTCTCGTATTTAACCGGGATACGTATAGATACGACGTTAGTCCGCGGACAAACACGAGAGTGTTAACACCTAGGAATATACGTTTTCTACGCTCTCTCGGCTTTAAAATTGTTCCGAAATAATGGATATGCTGGCGCTCGAAAGACAACCTGTGTACGATAATACGATCACCGGTAAAGAATATCATTACCACAAACCGTACGCGTCGTCCACGTTCCGCAATAACGATGAGATCCGCATACCGGTTAACCAACAGGACGTCATGACGTTACCGCACGAGAGTATGCTTTACATTACGGGTACGTTGACGGGAAAAAAGGAAAACGGTGCCAAGGCTAAAGTGGACTTTGTCAACAACGGCGTGGCGTTTCTATTCGACAATATCAGATACGAGATTGCCGGCAACGAAGTGGACGGTACGCGTCAATTGGGTATCGTGAGTACGGTGAAAAACTTACTGTCCACGCCCGAGTACAGGGTGAATAACCTCAAAAATGCCGGTTGGGTGGGTCCCGGTAGGTACGTGTCCCCCGATGCTAGAAGCGGTGAATTTTCCGTACTCGTACCGTTGAAAATGTTGATGGGATTTTTCGAGGATTACCGGCGGATAGTGGTCAACGTGAAACAGGAACTGGTACTCTTACGATCGGCTACCGATTTGAACGCCGTTTACAGCGAAGACGGCGCGACCACAGTTGACCTCGTGATTACCGGTATCACGTGGCTGTTGCATCACATTACCGTGGACGGAAAACACGAGGTGGACACGTTGCGAAAGATTCAAAACAACATCACGGCGCACATTGCGTATCGCGGATGGGACGTTATCGTACGACCGTGGTGGCCGGCCGTGAAACACGAATCGTGGGTCCTCAAGACGGCCACTATAGACCAGATGCCCCAGATCATAGCTTTAGTCTTTCAAACGGATAGGTCCAATCAGATCGCTAAAGACGCGTCCGCTTTCGATTATTGCAACATCACGGACGTACGCGTTCATCTGAATTCGGATTTTCACCCTTACGAACGCGTACGCGGTAGTGCGGCGCTAGCGTACCACAAATTCTGCGATTTCCAACAGTACTATTACGGTCGCGAACCGTCCCCTTGTGTCGATTTGCAAACGTTCAAAGAGAAAACACCGATTTTCGTAATCGATTGTTCCAAGCACAAAGATTCGTTCAGGTCGGGACCTGTCGACGTGAAACTGGAAATCGAAGCTTCCGATAATTTTCCCGCCAATACGACGGCCTATTGCGTCATCTTTTACGATAAGCACATGAGCTATTCCCTACTCACAGGCGCCATTAAAAATATAGCGGGTTTTTAGGCTGGTGGGGATGAGGAGGAGTGGGGGGAGAATTGAGGTAGGTGCGAGATGAGTGTTACAGCGTTCAGTGCGAGTCATGGAGCCGGAGCGTATGGACGTGGATCGCCAGCAGTCTACAAGACGTACGGTGCCGCCAAACTTGCCTTTAGGTATTTATTTGAAAACGGTGAATTTTTAAACAGCGATTGCAGTAAATTTATCGTGACCGGTCTTTTCCAGCACGCCGCACACGAGCTGGGCGTTTTGGTGCAGTCGGGTAAAAATAAATTCGTTTTCTTCACCTATTTCACGTTCAACGAATTGCTGAACGAACTGACGAATATAACGTCGGCGGCCGCGGCTGCTGCTGCTTCGACCGCTTCGATAAAATTTAAATTCAGTCAAGGTCACGTGATTGTCCGGAAAGTGTTCGGTAAGAGATACGTTCAGTTGTACAGCGGCGTCGGCGTCGGTAGCGGTCCGCATACCGTTTCGTTGACCGCCGACGAGTGGAAATTGTTCGCCGACAGTGTGCCTCTGGTGACGCGTCGTATCAAAGAATTGTTTTACAACGAAAAAGATTTGATCGCGTACATCATCGAGTGTCTGGCCGGCGACGGCGGCGACGAACCCGTGTCCAGTAGTCTGCCCGAAGCGGACCGTTTGTACGACGAAGTGGTCTTATTCAAAAAACATGCTGCAGCAGCAGCAGCAGCAGAACCGGCTAGCGGTAGTTGAATTTCACGCGTACGTTGATAATTGCGGCGAGTATATAGTGAAAGAATTGGCCGTTGTCAGCCGTTTCTCCTACGCGGTTACGATTTTCAAATCGCCTTACGGTTTTCACACGCTGAACGAAAAGAGTAAGAAAATCGCTCGCTGGTTACGCGAATATTTTCACTGTATAGAGTGGGCGGACGGCGATATACCGTTCGACGAGAACGTCGTACGCGAGATGTTCAGACCTTTTTCCACTTTGTACACTAAAGGTTCGGAAAAAGCGCAATTTTTACGCCGTTACCATCCGAACGTTTTGGAATTACCCGAAACGTTGGATAATAACGTCGAATGTACATATTTCAAATGCATATTACCCCGTCATAATAGCGATAGTAGTAAGTGCGCTCTGCAGAGCGCGAAACATTATTACGATTTACTCGATGCTTAGTGTACGCGAGCGCGCGCTTGTGTCTAGCAGGTCACTGGCGCGGAGTTAATTCTCCCGTAAACCTAATAGACTTGTGTGTGTGTGTGTGTGTGTGTGGAGGTCACTGGCGTGGAGTTAATTCTCCCGTAAACCAAAGAGATGTTTGTGTGACGGTCACTGGCGCGGAGTTAATTCTCCCGTAAACCTTGCTTGTGTGTGTGTTTGGAGGTCACTGGCGCGGAGTTAATTCTCCCGTAAACCTTGGTTGTGTGTGTGTTTGGAGGTCACTGGCGCGGAGTTAATTCTCCCGTAAACCAAAGAGATGTGTGTGTGTGTTTGGAGGTCACTGGCGCGGAGTTAATTCTCCCGTAAACCTGGGTTTTGTGTGTGGAGTTGATTCTCCATTGCGCGCGTGCGCGTACGCTACGCTGACGGTGTAATCTTTTATTGTAATAACCTAAAAAAATTAAAAATACAAAAAAATTAAAAAATATAAAGCAAAAAAAATTTTTTTTTGGGAGACTACAATTTTGTCATGGAGTGGTAGTCACCGGGAGTAGCGATGGTTTGGGGCTACTTCCTCAAGGGTTAAGCCTTCTGCTTAACACCGGATTGTAATGTGGGCTACGACGGCGGCTTCACCACCTCGTACGACGGTTCCAACCCCGTGTACAAACACAGAGGACAATCATGAATATGTTTATGCGGGCCCTGAAAAGGGCCATTTGTACGCTGCTCCTCGGATTCAAGGAGCAGAAGGAGGTGGAGGAGGAGGGGTATTAAGGGTCATGTCGGGGATAGTGATTGTAATAGGGAGTCCAGCATGTCAGTGTCCAGGTTGTCTAGGGTCGGGGTTATGTCAAAGTCATGGTCAGTCTGCGGGGGCTGTGGTGGTGGTGGCGATGGTGGTGGCGGGGGCTGTGTTGGTGGACGAGGGCGACGACGACGACGGTTGGACATTTTTGGTTGCCATAACCGTTGGAGGTCGTGCTGATGTACTTGCACGCCGTCTACCATCTCGATTTCGATTTTATATCCGAAATCGGTCTTTATTGTTTCAACATCCTCCAAACGTCGTATACTTTTGAATTTTCGTCTATCGCCCTGAAAAAAAACAAAAAACATTTTTTTTTATACACATACGCATATTTTTTTTTTAAAAAATCAAACACACAGAGTGAACAATAACTTCGATTTTACCTAGTAAACGATTGTAATATGTCCGCCTTGTACTGTTTAAGAGCTTCTTTCCTTCTCCACGACATGGCTGCAACTGAAGGCCTGCAGCTGTCGACCGCAAGGTGCATGTTGCCAACATGTGCATCTGTGAGTGTTGCCAGCGTGTGCACCTGAGAATGACGTTGATTTTTTTTTTTTATTTTTACAGACAAAACTCAATACTGCTGCGAACTGAAATGTTTCGTCGCGCCCGAATGCCAAGTAGACGGGCTAGCGTGCAAAATCTGCCAGTGTTTTTCCTTCTGCCATTGCCGTTGCAGAACCGTACAAATGAAATTGAATTTTGCCAGACTGCCTGTGTACAAGATAGGAGTCGACGATTACGCCTGCTGCAGGAAACGATGTACCCGCTTCACGTTTCGCGATTTGGTAGAATGCTGCGCTAGTCGCAAAGACGAAATAGCTTTTTGCAATTGCGTTTTTAAAAATTGTACCAAATCTTTCGAGTGTCAAATCGATAATTGATAATAAAAAATATCATTATTTTACGAAATGTTGTTGTTGTTGTTTCTTTTTCCTTATTTTTCACGTAAGACGAGAGAGAGAGAGAGAGAGAGAGAGAGAGAGAGAGAGAGAGAGAGAGGTGGTCATAGATAGACTTACTTTGTATGTTTATATAACGCACCATCCACAGGCCCGGGGCACGTAACACGATGGCGGCGGTAGCTAGAGAGAGAGAGAGAGAGAGAGAGAGAGAGGTGGTCATAGATAGACTTACTTTGTATGTTTATATAACGCACCATCCACAGGCCCGGGGCACGTAACACGATGGCGGCGGCCATAGAATGAAGTACTTTATACGTTTATATAACGCACTATCCACAGGTCCGGGGCATGTAACACGATGACGGCGGCTGCGGCGGCCATAGATTGGAGTACTATATATGTTTATATAACGCGCTATCCACAGGCCCCGGGCACGTAACACGATGGCGGCGGCCATAGAATGAAGTACTTTATATGTTTATATAACGCACTATCCACCGTCTCAGGGCTGGCTAGGCACGTACCACGATGGCGATCGGGCAAAATCGTTACGTTTCATATATCTCGAATCGCACTAATTTCCCAAGACTCTCCCACGTGGTACAGTGGTCATAGCGTGCGCCTCACACGCGCAAAGTCCCCGGTTCGAGCCCCGCCAGAAAGGCGCAACTTTTTTTCGATTAATTAATATCCACCGGCGGCTCGGGTACGTAACACGATGGCGGCGGCTGCCATAGAATGAAGTACTTTACATGTTTATATAACACACTATCCGCCGGCTCGGGTCGGGCTAGGCACTTAACACGATGGCGGCGGGTACGTACCGACGATGTAGGCAACGATGGACCGGGCGAGTACCCTGATTACGGGCAGGGGCTGTTCCATGAAGACAGCGTGAGGTCAACACGCACAAAACATGTGAATTTCGCTTCCATCACGTCAGCGAGACACCTGTCTGCGCCTCCATCACAGCTGCGTGCGCGTATATAGCTTCCATCATGTCAGCGACACCGCTGTGTGCCTATATATATATATATACATCAGTGGCCGCCATGTTTTGGGATATAGTGGCCGGAATCCTACTCGCGAGCACCTCTGACCATTCAGAAGAGAGTATTGGTTGACTAGAAAATAATGTACTTGCTTCACAGACATAGGCTACTTTCTGCTGTTGAAAAACACGAGAGACGTTTGGAAATTAATCTTGGATGTTTTTAGATGTTTTTCAAGTACTTCCTGGTTGTGTAACTGGGTTGCTATTATATTAATTCGGTGACAGTTACCGGAATAAATAATAAGAGGATTATTGGCGATAAACTGAATTTCATCACTGAATTATTAAGCTTATAATGTACTTCTTTTAATAATTTTACTTTGCTTCTATAATAATGAAACGCAGCACACACAAAACATTTAGATTAGATACTCTAGAATAAAACTTCTTTTAAATTTATAAGATTGTATAACTTTAAGAGTTTACAAGTGCGAATAATTCTGCATCAATGAAAGTAATTTCTTTCTTTATTCATACTTAGTTTTTTTACATTAATTTTACAGTTATCAAGACAACAGTAACAGTGAGTGGATGACGAATAAACTGATTTTTATCAGTGAGTTATTAGGATCATTATGTAATTCATACCTCATACTTGCCTTATTAAAATACTGATACATTTCAGTTAATGCATTACTGGTATATTGTAATTGTATTTTAAAATTGTAGAAGTATTAAACATATTTACAATTGCGAATAACTCAAATTGATATTTAAAGAAAAATAATTTGTTATTCTTGTATGGTAGGTTTTTTCTTATTATTATAAAAAACACAAATTTCATTGATTGATAATTAAAAAACTAATTTTTGTAACTGATTTTGTAACCGAGCTATTTATTTTAAAGTCATATGCTCTTATTAATATAATAACAAACTGAAATATTTTAATACACTTACAACAAACATATATTTTTTGTTTGTCCATACATATTCGTAAGGACGTATATTTTGTAAATTATTATGTAGAATTAATTAATGTTATTTTGTTTATTTTTACTCTGTTTCATATAAGAGTAACTGTATGCGTAAGTCTTTCTAAAGTTCACTTAGTATTTTGACATAGTAAACAAAAGGTGTATTTTTTAAATCTTAACAATTACGAATTTAATAGTAATTCTCAGTATAAACCAACATATATATATATATATATATATATATATATATATATATATGTACATATTTATTTATTTATAATTAATGAGGATTTCTTAAAACTTGTGAATATTTGGAAATATTTAAACTTTTACACATTTTCAAAAATTCCATTTGTTATTTGAAAACAATAACAAATGCTTTACTTTTATATTTGTAATTAATTTGGTGCTATTTTATTGTTAAAGAGAAGAACATTTATTGTAAATGTTTTGATATAATTTTCATTTTTGTATGTCAATTTGTGTGATCCGTGTTGTAATGTAAATTATTAAGGTTATTTGAAAATATGGTTAACTGTAATAAAAAATGACAAAAATTGCTAAATATGTTTTTTAATATTTTTTTTGTTTCAAAATTCAGTATTGAACCAATGATTACACAACTAACATAGAATACGTTCTCTTGAACACTTTATTCTATTCAAACGATTATTTGATTGTTGAAGAATAAAGTGTTTTTATATCTCTCTTAGTAGTGAAAATTCAATTTTAATCCTTTAAATTTTTATGTAACAATAATAAAAAATAACACACGTAAGATGTAATGTCCTGATGTAAATTTGATTACATGTTAATTTATAATATAAATCGAATTAGTTAAGTTCGTCTAGTAGAAAATAATGATACATGTAAAGAAGTGAATATGATTTAAAATGCGAATAATATTAAAATTAATAATAATAATAATAATAATAATAATAATAATAATAATAATAATAATAATAATAATAATAATAATAATAATAATAATAATAATAATAATAATAATAATAATAATAATAATAATAATAATAATAATAATAATAATAATAATAATAATAATAATAATAATAATAATAATAATAATAATAATAATAATAATAATAATAATAATAATAATAATAATAATAATAATAATAATAATAATAATAATAATAATAATAATAATAATAATAATAATAATAATAATAATAATAATAATAATAATAATAATAATAATAATAATAATAATAATAATAATAATAATAATAATAATAATAATAATAATAATAATAATAATAATAATAATAATAATAATAATAATAATAATAATAATAATAATAATAATAATAATAATAATAATAATAATAATAATAATAATAATAATAATAATAATAATAATAATAATAATAATAATAATAATAATAATAATAATAATAATAATAATAATAATAATAATAATAATAATAATAAATAATAATAATAATAATAATAATAATAATAATAATAATAATAATAATAATAATAATAATAATAATAATAATAATAATAATAATAATAATAATAATAATAATAATAATAATAATAATAATAATAATAATAATAATAATAATAATAATAATAATAATAATAATAATAATAATAATAAAAATAATAATTAATCATAATAAATCCCTCAGTGGCTCACATTTAGTGAGTACAAAGCTTAGCAACCCTAGGAGTTTCCGAGCTGGTGCTTTCACCATTCATCGTCTTGTCTTGGATGAACAACCTACTATTTCTTCTTTCTATTGGGGCACTAGGCCTTTCTTCCAACCCTGACGCTATTTAGAGTATTCCAGGGCTACGGGTCTCTAATTTCCTCTTATTGCTTCTCTCGCAGCTCTATTCCGCAAATCTTTTGATGAAGAACGATTATGTGTGAACTAAATCAAGATATACCGGAGGTGGATATGCCTGCAAGTTTGAATTCCAATGTCGAATCCGATCGGGTGAGAATTCAGGTGGTCGACGCCGCCGCACGGATTCTTTGGACGGGCAGACGCACGAGGAGAGGATTGACCACTTGGCCTCAGCACGTTTGGTCCATGTGGTTCAGAAGTGACATTAAGTGGATGA